>JARHVA010004239.1:855000-1075000 GCA_037957365.1 Torreya grandis | reverse complement strand
TGACAATAGAATCAACATAGGCAAGATTAGATGTTCAAGGTACCTAAGTATCATAGAGTGCCACATAAAAAATATCTTTGTATGTCTTAGATTGTTGTAAAATATCTAAAATGGAAATTTTATTTGAAGGAGTATTGGCCTAATCCATAAAGTTGTAGTCATGGGTATTACAAACCTGCCAAGCTTCAAGACCACATGAGGACATCATAACCTAAACCGTAGGGTCTACCAGGAGCGTAAAGCTAATAGTAGATGCGAGATGTGGGCTAGATATTTTTTATTGAGAATAAGGAGGAATAAATGAGACTGATGATGTTTTAATATGTCAATAATGATGGGAAAGGAATCATAATGGACCAAAGAGAAAAAATCATCTAAGGGAGATTTATTTATTTTAAGTAGTATAATTATTATTTGATTTAATAAGTTATTTATGTGTTTAAAAAATAGTGTCTTAATTTATTACACATAAAAGAAATATATCATGTGGAAGAAAGAATGAACATCAAATAAATTTGATTCAACATAAAGCATTATGTATACATACATATATATGATTAAATAATAATGTCTTAATTGTATTGCACATAGAAGAAAGATAGCATGTGAAAGAAAGAATGAAATATGAAAGACATTTGAGTCAATAGGAATCATCATGTATACATATATCTATATGATTAAATAATAATGTCTTAATTGTATTGCACATAGAAGAAATATAGCATGTTATGAGATGTGATATATTGCATTTGATATAAAACATCATCTATACATGTGTGTATGTCTTTTCTAAGTTCATTCCAAATTAAAGGGAACAAACATGCAAATGAAAGTATGAAATTTTGCAGCAATAAAAAGTGATTAATTTCTTTTGTCATTATGATCATGATTATAGAAGATGTGTGACTTTGGAATTTAAATTCAAAAAATGTAAATCTTAGGGTTTGGTATTGCTAGGGTTTTAAACTAGGGTTAGTTAACCAAAGATTTAAATAAATGGCACCCTATTATGGTAATGATTAAATGGGCTAGGTTATTCACAAAAAATCATAAAAATAGGAATTTATAACCCTAATTTAGTGTCCAAAAATGCAAAAAATGTAAATCCTAGGTAAAACTAGAGTTTTAAGCAATGTTCAAAGTAAGACAGGTTCACCAAATCATTTAACCATTCAGGGTTTAACTATGTAAATCCTAAGTTAGATTAAAGTGTTGAGATGCCTAAATCAGTCAAATAATATGCAATGATTAAGCACTAATTTGTTATGGATTTTGACATTCTTTGACTTTCTAAAAATAATAATAAATATGCATAAATATAGACTTATCTGTAAAGTGACTATCATGGATGATCTAGGTTCAAAAAATTGAGTTATAGATAGTTTTGAGTGTCACCAACAGGATTCTAAAATTTATTTACTCACTGGATAATATTGCCCATACAAATAGTAGCACCATGTTGTTGTAATGTCCTCGATGTGGTAGTAGTATCCCCTTTATGGCATTATTCTTGTTTTTTAGGATCACCTACACTTGTGTTTTAAAGTCCTATTATTATGTGCATGAAACTTATAACTCTATGTTGTGCTTGGAAAACCTAATTTAAAGTGCAAACTCTAATTCTCCTTGCAAGTATGGCATGAGAAATAATTGTGTGTTCATTAGTAGGATAGGCTGGACATTTTCAACACCCCATTATGAAGAGAGTTTCCTACATACCAATACTCTAAACAAGGATCAAGCCCAATGTAGTTCTCCCACCTAGTGCTTGATGCATGTGTAAGTGAATGTTAGAATGAGAGTGGAATTAGATGCCTTAAATGTGATTGAGCTTTGAAATATTTGAAAACTAGACTTAGGGATATTGTAGATGGTAGTATACAGAATTAGGGTAGAATAGGCATCAAATACCTTAATTTTACTCAACTTGTCTTTGGTATGAATGTGTTTTTGCATCTATTTTTCATCTAGTGAATAAGGGTCAAATAGTCTTATATTTATAGAGATTTGTAGTTTGTGCAGATAATAAAATGTTCTTAGGAGCGGTACACATTTGAAAAAGTATCCATTTGGGAGAGTTAGGGATAAAGACAGTAACATCTAATTGGGAACACTAGCACCATGTGACTTTAGTGTCCCAAATGTGGTGTTAATGTCCACCTGGTATCCTGCTAGGAAAACTAGGTTGGGATCTAAGAAGACAATCTTGGGATAGTGTTTTGGCTTCTTATAAAGGTCTGTGGTTTGCACAATGACTATAAAAGTGTGCCAAAGGTTCTAGGATAGGTCTCAGGCTAAGTTAGGAATAGGTTGACTCAAATGACACTCTTAGCATCCAAATACTACTTTTAAGTGATTACAAAAATACATGCTACTTTATTTTTAGTTGATGCAAGATTGCATGAGCCCTTGGATGCTCCTACATCACTTTCTCTTATTATTTATTATTTTTAGGAAGAAGTATCTCACACCTAATCTAGAACTTTAGTTTCTAACTTTCATCTAAAAATACCACAAATATCTATATCAAACCAATCTCGCCCCTCCTCATCTACGACCTTGTATCCTAAGATACCCTTAACAAAATCATTGGCACTCAAAGATGAAGGATCAGGGAAAAAACCAAAGGTTTTGATCACACAATGGCCCTTTAGAAAATCCATCCAAACTTCAAAATAAATAACTAGCCATCAAATAATAAATAAAGATAATAAAAAATATCATTTCTAAAGAATGAAAGGAGCCATAAAATATAAACAAGCACTACAAAGGAAATGTCAGATTAAAATGTGTTAGGCTCCATCCACCCAACACACAATCAATCAATATCCAAGAACACCATACTTGAAAATTCCAGCACATACTTTAATCATAAAATCAAGTAAAGGAAGATAAATAAGAAGAAAGAAGAAATATAGAACATAAATAAAAATTAAACTTAATCAAATAATTTTTAGTCTACATCACATCAACTATACTTATTTATTTATTAAATTAATATTTATAATCATTAACCAAATAAAATCTAACCTATCCGACATTTTCAAATCCTTTAAAATAATGCACATTGTATTAAAAATATATTATCACCATTACTTATAATAAAATCTACTTAATCATTTATTTTTCTAAAAGTATATTTAAAAGAAAATTGTTGAAAATATCTAATCAAATATAATATATCATTAAAATATACCTAACATTTTAATTTAAAATATATTTTTTGTTAATATCATTTATAATTATTTGAAAATCTCATTCCACACTCTACCTCTAATTTCTAAATTTTAGATTTAAAAATAAATAAACATTCAAACAAAGCCCAAGCTTTTATTCTATTATTTGAAGCCACTATTATCTTTTTATTAAAAGAATGAACCAAAAACCCTTATCATTCCAAATAATAACTTATTTTCAATGTAAAATTTCCTTTTTAAAGCGCATCAAAGTTTAATTTAGTAAGTCAATTCTTCAAAGCTGTCCATTTAGCATGAGCTCTTTTAGGTCTTTTGTGTGTTATAAAATTTGAATTTATAAAAAAAATCAATCTTATGAGAATATGAATATCTTCTCTCACATTTTTCTTTTTGGAAAAAAGATTTTTTTTGCTTGAAGACATCCAAAATATTTATTTCAATATAATTAGTTAAAGAAAATCTATAGTTTGTGATTTATCAATAAATATTTTTTTATTAAAGTCTTTCCAAAGATTTCAAAGAGTCAATCATGGAACCATATTCCATAAACATTTAAATCTCTCCCCTTTACCCTTTCTCAAGCAAAGAAGAGAGAATGAATATTTACTTAGCAAGTCCATAATTTTTTTAATAAATTAGTTCTAAATTTGAGAACTAACAATGAAGTATATTTTTATAGTAAAAAATACATCTTAAAAGACAATGAAATCTAATTCTATGTAATATATTTTACATAAATATTTTTCTTCTAAATATTATTTGAAAAGAAAACATTTACTTTTGAAATATTATTAAAACATTATTATAAGATTAATTATTTTTATCAACTTCTACCAATAAATCATACCCAATTTTTACCATACAAAATCTATTCATTTCAAAATATCTTCAAGACAAGAGTTTGTAATATACTAAAATAAAAGGAATTTATGAAAAGGTGTAAGGAAAAATCTGGAAAGAAAGTCATTCATAAAAGTATGATCTTTCCAACTTCATACTATTTTTTATTCTTTTCAAATTTTAGTTTAATAATTTCTTATTTTATTATTTCATTTATTTTTAAAAAATATTTTCAATAAATTAAAGATTTGATCATTATAAAGAAGATTATTGAAGAATCAAGTTTCAATTCAAAAATTTACAAATTTCTCAATCTTCACATTCCAAATACAATTATTATTTTTTACCTCTCTATATTTTCTTTAAAAGTTTCAAATTTCAGAACTTTTATCTATTCTCTATTAAGAAAAACTATAGATGATTCCAAAGTTATATAGAGTTATTTTTATCGCAACTCTTTTTTCTAAAAGTAATATTCTTTTCAATTTTTTTCTAAATACAAAACTAACAAAATTTTATTATAATTTAGAAAAATAAATAATTTTTAATAAAGTGTATATAGAATCAAGAAAGAAATAATAATATTAGAACAGTTTTTTTATTTTTTACTTTATATAAATTCTTGAGAAAAATATATCCGTTTAATTGTCTTCTACTATAATTGTTAATTAAAGTTATAAAAATGAATATATTACAAAATAGTAATGGCAAAAATAATTATTAGAAAAGTCAAAATAATTGAGTTTCTATATGACTTTTCACCTTCTACAAATTGAGATGATTGGTATTAGAAGTAACATACTTGTCGAGATGGATCTAACACATTATCAGTGCTTTGTGCTACCATGTGGTGTGAGCTAGCCTTTACAATGTGGCATATATGTATACAAGACCTTGCTAAAACCACTAATGGATAATAAATAAAGTTTAACATAAAGTATAGATGACACCACACCTAATCTATATAAATTACCCTACATTAATATAAAATTATATGTGATATCTATTAAAAACAAGTTGATGATTTTAAATATATCACGAAATTTAAAAAGTTATTCTTAAATATTATAAACTATTGAAAAAAAAACCATAATAACTGCACGTTATGAAAATAAACTCGACAATATCACTAAAACCTCTGTTGAAAAACCTTCCTCAATCTATTTATCATTTACAAATTTTAAAAACATTTAATCCATGTTAGATTTGAGTAAATATTTATCATTTAATTTTTTTAAAAACATATATATATTTTGAAAGGAAATACTAAAACCTATGAAGTAGTGGTAGTCATTTTATCAAAAATGAGACAAATGAGAATATTTTCATTGTTTTTATTAACCACCTTACCAAGTAAAGAGACGTTTCAACAAATACATCAAAATCCTTTATGGGCGTTCTAAAGCTCTTCACCTCTTTTTTTTAATTCTTTTATTATTTCAAATTAAGTTATTTGATGTAACTTACATGTGGGAGACGTGACTTTAATGAAGAATGGGGATCTTTTTATTATTTCAAATAATATTATTTGATAGGGCTTACATGGGCCAGACATGACATTAATTAATACTGTTTTTTTTAATTTATTTGAGAGTTAAATGATTTTATTTTTTGGATTGAAAAGTAGTTTTTATTAATGTAAATAAAAAATTAATAATATAATATTATTTATATAAAAAAAGTAATTAAATTTTATTAAACATATTTCGAAAATTTAATTTTTTTTATAAATAATTATTCTTTAAAATTTTAAGGTTAATTTTAATTTTAACTCTCTTTTTTATCTATATAAGAATATAGAAAGTTAGTGGGTAAGATGTAATGTGAAAGAGAAAATTTTTTATATTGTAGAATTTAGACCAAATATGTTAATTTAAATAGGTAGTAAAATTATCTTGATAAATCTGTATTGTCTTGTTTAAATAAATTTTCATAAATTTATCTATTGTATATATTGTAAATATGTTTTATAATAATTACAATCATTCTAAAATTATTTTATCAATTTTATATAATATTAGAACTATAAAAATTTCATCTCATAAATTGTGGTTATGTGGAATATATAAATCTTTTATTTTCAAACACATATTAATTATAAAAAAATTATTTTTATTTAATTATTTTAATATTTAATTAGTATTATTCTTCAAAACAACAACTTTGATTTTTTTAATGAATATCAAGTTTCCATCCCAAAATTTGGTATTAAGCCATAAAAATTAAACATAATAAGATATTAAAAGTTGAAGTTTTTTAGTAAAAATTTCTTAAATTAAATACCCTATATCAAGGTCTAAAAATATCATAGGAGTTATTCTTATTAATTAAGAATGACATTGTCAACATGTGAAATGAGAGTTCCCTTAATACCTAAGACTCAAACAACATTATTCACATATTTTAACTTAGAAATGTTTATGATTTTATGATTTATTATAAAATAAATTATCAAATAAAAGTTTATATATCATATTAAATAGATCGACACTTTGTAAATTTAGTTAGGATGTAAAATGAAAGTTATTTAAGACAGTTATTATGAAAATTTTAAATAATAAGAATGGTCGATCATTAAATTATAGACTTAATGTCTATTCGTATGTGTATATATTTATATTTATATTAGTTTATGTATGTTTATATAAAATTCATAAAAAAATATTGTTAAATTAATATTTTTTTGTGTGTATGTATATATATCTATGCATTTTTTGTTTGTATATATATAGTAATGATTTTTCTAATTTCATTTTGGTTGTATATAGTTAAGTATTATTTAGAATTCAACTTATTAATTGAGATATTTTTATGATTAGTATCATGTATTTTTTAATGTACCCTTTAAATATTTTACATTGGAACACATAAAAGAAAGATATATTATAGTTGTAATGATGTACTTTTAATTCTATTTCTTTATACCATAAAATTATTGTGATGATTTTTGTGTATGCATAGAAATTAGGGGTTTTTGAATAGGCTATACTTTTATTTATATAGAAGATAAGATGAATTGGTAAGGAATTGCATGAGTCTATCAAATTATTACATGAGTCAATATGAAAAGTAGGAGCTCAAGCAAAAAGCATCTACAATGAGTATAGGTCCCAATAGTGAAATGAAAATGAGTTTCCTTAATTTCCACTAGTTATGTGGCATGTTTTTCACATGGATATTTTTTATTTTATGCATTGGTAGCATAAATACAAATAGACATTATGTTTAATGTTTGTAATCCAAGTTTACATGAGAATCCAAAATCTTCATAATAACCCAAAAAAATACTTGATTATAAATTATATTTAGACCTCCAAGAAAGAAACCAAAATCCAGATGGTGGGTAATCATTTTACAGCCAAGTAGTGTGATCAACTAAAATGAAAGGATATCCATTTAATAATTCATCATTTTATAGCCAAGTAGCGTGATCAACTAAAATGGAAGGATATCTATTTAATAATAAGTGTCTAAGTATCATTAAGTGAATCATTAGCCATGTAATGGTAGCCATAATGGACAAGTACAACAATGAGCAAATAAACTAAAGTGAAGACCATATAATATAACTGTGAGGAATAAATAATAATCCATTAGCCTAATGGTATTCATGGTGGATAAACATCTTGTAGTGAAAGATCTAATGGAAAATAGTATGCAATGGTTTTTAAGTTTTTAATATGCAAGTGGACATCAAATAACCTTTAAAAGGAAGAAGACTATAAAAAGTGACCATAAAAAACTACGCCCTATTAAAAAGTGAATGGAATAGATTAAAAAGCATCCATGATAAATATTCAAGTGAGAATCCTCATTAAAGGGTTAATTGTAGATAAGAAGAATAAGAGGAATAGAAAGAAAGCAATCTAGTCTCCCCCACAACTAGGGTGGTTTAAGCTCAATTTTGATGGAGCTTGTAGAGGGAATCTAGGAGCCTCAAGAGCTAGTTGTGTTATTAAGGACTGTAGTGGATCCTTAATAAGAGTAACATATTTGAAGTTACTTGATGGAATGAATAATGAAGCAGAGGCTCAGGTGTTGTTTGTAGGTATTGAGTTGGCTTTGTAATGTGGGATCTCTTTTTTGGAGATTGAAGGGGATTCGCAGGTAGTCATTCAAATGTTAAAAAATCAAAAGGTTAAATCTTGGAAAATAGATAATATCTTGGCAATTATCTAACTAAAACTAGATCAGTTTGAGGATTGGAAGTGTTTGCATTACTTTCTTGAAAGTAATCAAGTGATCAATTTTTTGGCAAATCTGGGTATAAATCAACCAATGTCTGCCAAAATTGATAATGTTAGATAAGGATGGTGATATTGTATAGGGATTGATCAGATTGTATTTTAATTTTTAAATTTTAAATGTTTTAAAATTTAAGTAATAGAGGTTAATAAATATTTTAACTTGCTTGAATTATGAATTGAGGTGGTGATGGTTTATTTTTTAGGGTTAATGAGTTGGTGATAGGGTGATAATAGAGTCATTTATGATTTCATTGAATGCAAGCATGCAAGTAAATCAGTTTCATGATGGTTTTTTTATGCATGATGTTTGGAGGCTTTGATTTCTTTGAAATGAGATCCATGAGAAGTATTGGGTTGGATTCTATGGTTGAGTTGTGTTGTCAAGCATGGAGCTAGATTATGTGGAATCAGTAGGATGGCTATTAATTTTTGGTGGAGTGAAAACTCAAAAAATTCATTTTATAGGTCATATATCCAAGACAAGATTATTTAATGCCTTTTGGATTCCCATTGTGGAAGTGGCAAGGCAATTGATAAAGTGTTGGGGTTGGAGATCTTGATGGTCAACAAGCGAGTGTGACTAAATTTAGACCTAACATCTCTGTTTGCCAATAATTTTTGCCTGATAATGATGGGCAGAGATTAGATTAAAGCATTGGTAGAGTTCTTCATTTGGTTGAAGCATAGGGAGGGTCTTTTGTCATAAATAGACTCACTTCCATTAAACCCCTTTCCAACAATGCCTTTTTTAGGTAAAGATAATTTGGGTTTCATTCCATTGTCTTTTTTTTGTTGTTGGAAGCTAGATTCTCAGCTTTGGTTAAATTTGCCTAAGAAGTAGAAGAGATATGTTCTGGTGAACAAAATAAGGAAGGGGCAAAGGGTATTGTGATGCTTGTGCTTGAGGAGATTTTGTTGCCTATATAATGAATGGAAGTTTTTCAGGTTTAGAGATGAATGCCAAAATGAGTGAAATCATTAAAGTGGTTGGAGAAGGAGTAGTAAGGGGTCTATTCAAAGAGATGCCTTGGTGGAAAGGTAAAGGTAAATTAAATCTAGAGCAAGGAAGCAGTAAGAGGAGGTTGAAGTTTTTCAAGCAAAGGAGGTTATAGATTCTCAAATAGGTCAATCGTTGGCAATGTTTTATCTAGCCTCAGGAGAAAAAGAGTAGGACGTGCTTGTTTCCCATTCTAAGAAGAAATTCAATCCATTGGATATAGACTATATGATTCTCAATGATGATAAGCCTATAGAAGTGATCATTCTAGATTAATTTCTAGATTATCTTTTGACTAATATGTAGCAGATAGATAGGAAGGTGTTTTATGAATCTATTTTTTGGTTTTTTGTAATATTTCTATATATCGGCTATAGTTGTTATCAAAAAGCTTTTTGTAATATGTTTTTTTTTAAAGTTCAAATGCCTTAACAATTTTTATTGTTAAGCTAGATCTACTGGATTTATATGATATATATGTTTTTGGGATAGGGACCCCTCAACCCTAACATCGAGCTAAAAAAAATATTCAAATGAGAATAGCATGGAATCACCATTCCTCAATTTAATTTGACTTGAAAAAATTAAAATAAGTAATTTAAAAGTTAATGGCCACCAATACTCTACTAAGAATGAAATGAAATAAAATATGTTATATATATCCTGTTATATGATGAGATTATGGCTATGGGTTTTTAATCAAGAACCCAACATGTGGATTTAATTCAATTGACAAAGGATTATTAGAATAACCATGACCTTCATTGTTTATTGATGTTACATTATGAAATAGAGAGCAATGATATTCATATGTGTGCACTTAGTAAGGATGGGATAACAAGTGTGTGATAGTATATCTATTTCTTAGTTAAACCAAGCATAAATATATTGAGTATACCTTTAGTGTAAACAACATGATTGATGGGTTTAATAATACTAGGATTCCTTAGATTCATTTGATATGCTCCATACAAATGTTTTAAGGGTGTCTAATTGGAACATGAAACCAAATATATCTTGTTACCTAGTATCTCATGTTGATCATGCCAAGGTTAGTTGAGCAAGTAAAACAAGAAAATAAGCTCTTGGACATATGGTGCATGCATTCTAAGTTCACGCCTACCTTACTTAGTCAAGAGGTAGCTTAAACTAAGATGATATAAATAGGGTAAAGTATAAAATTATAGGTTAATATGCAATGATAGTTTCATTTAGATTACTTGGGATGACCTAGAATGCCTATGAAATATAGGATGCTTAAGAATGGATTAATTGGCCTAAAAATGAAACTAATGTTAGAATCCTTGATGATCATTGATTATTCCTACTTATTTATAAATGGATGTGTGTGTGTGTGTGTGTGTGTTTGTGTGTGTGTGTGTGTGTGTGTGTGTGTGTGTGTGTGTGTGTGTGTGTGTGTGTGTGTGTGTGTGTGTGTGTGTGTGTGTGTGTGTGTGTGTGTGTGTGTGTGTGTGTGTGTGTGTGTGTGTGTGTGTGTGTGTGTGTGTGTGAGAGAGAGAGAGAGAGAGAGAGAGAGAGATTAAGTAGAAACATAATTAGTCTTTGAGACCCCCTTTCTCCATGAAAGTAGGATGTTGTTAGTAATATAAATACATTCTATGTGGAGAATGAATAACAAGGTTAATCATAATAAGGTAAGAAAAGGGAATGAATGAAAAAATGATTTCTATATTGTATATTCCTTTAAGAATGATAAAATTGTTGTGATAAATATATGCAACATGGGAGGGTTAAATTTTTCATCTCATTATTAAACAAACTATCCCCTTAATGACTAGTGTAATGTTAAATAAATGAGGTGACTAGAATATGGCAACCAATGGCTAATAAGAATTGTTACTAGTAATAAATATCTAGCCTTATTCCTAAACTATGCATCTTTAGTATAAATTGTAAAGGAATGTTTTAGACTTTGAGGCTTTAGGCCTAACATGAATATTTTATTTAGGATTTTATATTCAAGACTTATCTAATGATCCTTGATCACAAATTCCTAAAATTTTATTTGAAAATTATATTCACATGTTAGTCGTATAAACCTTGAATTAACAGACTCTTGGAGGGTTGTGTTAAATGTTGGATAATAACCATGCAAGTCAAGCCTTTTAGACTCAAACATGTACTCCATTAGTGGTGTGTGTGATTTAGTGTCCTATGCATCTTAAATGAAATAAGGAAAACCTTTAAAATGTATAATTAAGATATTTAAACTATCTCTCTTACTATCTTATAGTCATTCAATCCATTCACATCTTGTGATTCCATTCACCATGATGAATAGGTTAGAATGTTATATATAACTATGCAAGACTTAAAATATTGGATCATATCCTTTTGCATATATAATCTCGTTTCATAGTGATTCTTAAGGTGAAAACATCTTCACTATGGACTCAATGTCATTTTGAGCCTCCTCATCTCCATTATAGTTTCCTAAATGAATTTTAGGTTGTGCAGCTAAGTTTTTTGTCTTTGAGAAATGAGTGGCCAAGATCATTCCACTTGGCACAATCTTGTTTCTATAGAGGCACAAAGTAATTGCTTCACTCCCCTTTGAACATAGGGACTATATGGATTTTGTGATCCCTTAAGGCCATTATTATGAAAAGTGTCGATATCAAAATGGTTTGCATGTGATCCCTCTCTATGAAGGATTTAATCCATAATCACTATGTGTGGACCCATAATATTATCATATTTATTTGAATATGACTATAGTAGTTTTATCTTTAGTTTTAGTGACTAAATTATATTATTATTATTATTATTATTATGCGTATTTTTATTTTGACTTAGAATTTTATCACCTAAAAACCCACTTCATGATCTTGCCATGTGGAAGATATGTAGGTGCTTAGAATCACATAAAAATGGGATTGGACTTATGCCATTCCACATAATATATGAATATGTGGATGTGTGAGTTATTTTTTAGGTTTAAATACAAACCTTTCTAAATATAAATTGAATTTAAATACATTTGACATCCTCTTGAGGTTAGACCCATGGAAAATTAATTTATGGCATATTCGTTTTGAATTTCATGATCTCATTCTACTTTAATGAGGACACATGGATGGTTTGGATCTATTGATAAAACTTAAACCTTATGAATTATTTTTTGAGGTCACAAATGGTCTATGATGAGGCCACATGATACCCATCCCATTATCATATGTTGAGTTGTGGAGCTAAAAGCTTCACCAAATGAGCAAGTTGCAGGTTGCAAGAATTACACAATCATCGGCGTCAGTCAGGAGCAACCGACGTCGGTCAGGAGTCGACTAAGAGATGCTAGCATCGGTCATGGATCGGCTAACGTCAGTTAGGTGCAGATAGGTAGGGACCGATGTCGGTCACCTATGCATCCAGAATGCTATTTTCGTGGACAAAATAGAATGTTTGCATGGTAGGATTAAGTGTTAGTCTTAAGTCCGCATCTCTATCTTTAGTAGGACTATTTTGAGCCCTTGATTAGGAGGTGCATCTAATGGTTGTGATTGTATGCTCATGAATCCCTAAAGTTATATAATGGGATAGATCTTCATAGCTTATGGTAGAAGTAGAGTAACAGTACAAGAATTGTATATGTGTATCAATCCAGGTTATTGGAATTGATTGTAATTGAGAGAGAGAACTCTTGAGGGAAAGAGATCTAGTAAGAGATCTATACATCTAAGAGAGGTGTGGAAGAAAAGAAGTTTCTTCAATTTTATTCCTTCTGTAAAGATTTTAATACAAGTTTTCAGGGTGGTTTCTTGTTTTTTTTATTGTTCTTTGCTATTTTATGATTCTAGTTACTTATCATTCTGGTTTAATTCTATATTTAATTGCTTTCATATAGTAATCAACTTTGTTGGCTGATCCCCAACAAATGGTTTCAGAGCTCAGGTTGACTAACAGGTGTTTTAGATCTGGTTAGTGTGTATTGATTACAAGTTACTCACAGGGATTTTTGTTTGAGTGGGAGAAGCAATGGCAGAAGAAAGTAAACTGAGAATGGATAAGTTTAATGGTGAGAATTACCAATTATGGAGAATGCAGATAGAGGATTATCTATATTAGAAAGATCTATACTTACCGTTAGGTGGAGTTTTAAGGAAGCCCACAGACATGGAAGATGAAGAATGGGAAGTTCTTAATAGAAAGGTTCTTGGATCTATAAGATTGAGTCTGGCATCTACTATGATATCTAATTTATCACAGGCAAAGTCAACGGTAGAGTTAATGACTACTTTAGCAAATTTATATGAAAAACCCTCAGCTTCAAATAAGGTATATCTTATGAAGTAGTTATTTAATTTGAAAATACAGGAAGGTGGATCTGTATCTAATCATCTAAATGATTTCCATGGAATTGTAAATCAATTAAATTCAGTCAAAATAATGTTTGATGATAAAATTAAGGCTCTTTTAATATTATGTTCTTTGTCTGAAAGCTGGCATAGCTTGGTAATGGCAGTTAGTAATACTGCATCTGCTTCAAATATTTTAAAAGTAGATGATGTTGTTAGTGTAATCTTGAATGAAGAAATTTGCAGGAAAAGCACAGAGGAAACATCAGGGAACGCTTTAAGTTTTGAGAGCAGGGGAAGGAAAAAAGAGGAGCAAGAAAGGGAGATCAAGGTCTAAGTCAAAGATGAGAGGTAGATCCAAATCCAGAAATGGTAGGAGGATAGCCTGCTGGAATTGTGGAAAGATAGGGCACATAAGCAAAGATTGATGGTCAAAACCTAAAGAGGACAATTAGCATGAAGGTAAAGAAGAAGCAAAAGTTGTAGGTATTGCACAAGATGCTCTTATATTCTTTTTACATAATAATATAGAATCTTGGGTTTTAGATTCTGGTGCCTCTTTTCATGCTACCCCTAATAGAGAATATTTCAGTGACTATGTCCATGGAGATTTTGGAATAGTTTATTTAGGGGATGATGAGCCTTGCAAAATTGTTGGCAAAGGAAAAGTGTAGCTGAAAATGTAGAATGGCAACACATGGCTATTGAGAGATGTCATGCATGTTCCTAGCTTGAAGAGGAATCTGATTTCTATAGGAAAGTTAGGGGATGAGGGTTGTAAAGTAACTCTCACAGCTGAATCTTGGAAGGTTACCAAGGGTGCACTTGTATTGGCTAGAGGTAAGAGAGTAGGTACTCTCTATTTATGTAATTGTATTACTAATAATTCTCCTTATATATTATCTACTTTAGATGTGGATGCAAAGTTGTGGCACTGGAGGCTTGGCCACATGAGTGAGAAGGGAATGACAATTCTTAAGTCAAAAGGTAAGGTTTCAGATTTGAAAAGCATAGATCTGGATTTTTGTGAGCATTGTATTTTTGGGAAACAAAAGAGAGTGAGTTTTCTCAAGATTGGGTCAACAAAGAAGAAGCATAAGTTGGAGATTGTTCACACAGACGTGTGGGGACCAGCTCAGGTTGCTTTTATTGGAGGATCATAGTACTATGTCTCTTTCATAGATGATGTTACAAGAAAGGTATGGGTCTATTGTATAAAGAAGAAATCTGATGTTTTTGACACTTTTAATATTTGGAAAGCTATGGTTGAGAATGAAACAGGCAGGAGATTGAAGTGCCTGAGATTTGACAATGGTGGTGAGTTCTATAGCCACAAGTTCAACTGGTATTGTTATATGCATGGAATACACAGGCAAAGGATGGTTCCAAAGACACCTCAGCAAAATGGAGTTGCTGAAAGGATGAATAGAATAGTAATGGAGCGTGCAAGGTGTATGAGATTGCATGCTAGTTTGCCCTTAGAGTTTTGGGCAGAAGCTATGGATACTGTAATTTACCTGATTAACAGAGGACCCTCTATAGCTCTAGATGGTGGAATTCTAGAAGAGGCATGGATAGGTAAAAAGGTAGATCTCTCATTTCTGAAAGTTTTTGGTTGTGAAGCTTTTGTGCACATTGATAAGGAAAATAGAAAGACGCTGGATGCTAAGTCTATGAGGTGCACATTTATTGGTTATGGCTCTGATGATTTTGGATTCCAGTTTTGGAATCTAAAAACTAACAAGATAATTAGGAGCCGTGATGTTGTTTTCAATGAAAAGTGATGTACACTAATTAGCTCAAGAAGTTGAATCAATCTGGGCAGAGCAATGGAGAATTGGATGAGGTGATGGTCTAAAATGAGCTCGCAGGAAAGAATAATCACAGACAAGAAAACATAGAGATCGACATCGATCAGAAAAGAACTAATGTCAGCAATATAGGAATTGATGTCGATCAGACAGTGACCAACGTTAGCTAGGAAGGAATTAAGGTTGGTCATGTTGAACCGACGTCGGCCAGTTATAGGCCTAGAAGTGACTGAGGTCGGTCACTGTCAGAGAATTTGGGTGGACAGCGTGTTATGAATGAGACTCAGACGACCATCATGAGGTCAAAAAGGGTAAGTAAACCTCTAATTTGATATTCCCCTTCATTATTCTATTTATTGCTTATTGATGGTGGAGAACCAGAGAGTTTTGATGAAGCAATATAGGTGGAATCCAAGAATTAGTGGGAGCTAGGCATGAATGAGGAGATTGATTCCTTGAAAGAGAACCAAACATGGGATTTGGTTGAGTTGCCAGCGAGAAAGAAGACACTAAAGAATAGATGGATCTATAGATTGAAGGAAGGTGAGAATGGATAGATGACATATAAGGCCAGGTTGGTAGTGAAAGGATTTACACAAAAACTAGGTATTGATTTTGGTGAGATTTTTTCTCCTGTAGTTAAAATGACTTCTATACGGACTGTATTGTCTTTAGTTGCTATTGAGGATTTGCATCTTGAGCAGCTTGATGTTAAGACAGTGTTTCGTCATGGAGATTTAGATGAAGAAATATATATGGATCAGCCGAAAGGATTTGAGGTCAAAGGTAAGGATAAGTTAGTGTGTAGATTGAAGAAAAGCTTGTATGGCCTCAAGCAAGCTCCTAGATAATGGTATCTTAGATTTGATAGGTTTATGACTGAGCATGGCTATAGTACATGTCAATTTGACCATTGTGTGTATTTTAAGAGATTGGATAATGGTAGATATATTATTTTGTTATTGTATGTAGATGATATGCTAGTTGCAAGATCACACATGCAGGATATCTTTGAGCTTAAGGTGAAATTAGCTCACACATTTGCCATGAAGGATTTGGGAGCAACAAAGAAAATCCTTAGCATGATCATTAAGAGAGACAGGAAAAATCACAAGTTGATTTTGTCTCAAGAGGATTATGTGAACAAGGTGTTGAAATGGTTCAATATGCAGGATGCAAAATCGGTAAGCACACCTTTGGCTGGACATTTTTAATTAAGTAAAGAACAGTGTCCTAATTCACATGATGAGGTAGAGTACATGAGTAGAGTTCCATATGCTTCCATAGTAGGGAGCTTAATGTATGCAATGGTTTATACTAGACTGGATATTGCCCAAGCAGTGGGAGTTATTAGTAAGTATATGGCCAATCCAGGGAAGGAACACTAGAAAGCAGTTCAGTGGATCCTCAGATATCTGAGAGGGACCAATAGTAGGCATTTGTGCTATGGTGGGTCAAACACTTATCTACATGGTTATGTAGATTCAGATATGGTAGGTGATTTGGATGGCAGAAGGAGCACCATAGGATATGTTTTCATTGTTGGTGGAATGGCAGTTAGCTGGATATCAAAGTTGTAGAAGGTTGTTGCCTTGTCAACTACAGAAGTAGAATATATTGTAGTCACAGAGCCTAGCAAAGAGATGATATGGATGACACAGTTCATGGAAGAGCTAGGAAAGGAGCAAGAGAGTTGCAGACTATACAGTGATAGTTAAAGTGCAATTCATTTGGCTAAGAAGTTAGCCTTTCATTCAAGAACCAAGCCTATATAGCTAAGGTACCAATCCATTAGACAGGTATTGGAGGATGGTGAGTTGAAGCTGGAGAAGATCCATATAGATAAGAACCCTACGGATATGTTAACCAAGCCGGTAACAAAGGAGAAGTTGAATCTTCATTCAAATTTTGTAGGTCTTCATGATTGAGTTTAAAGATGGAAGAGCTAGAAGATGTTGTTGTACAGGTACTGGTGCAGTTGTTTATCTCCAAGTGGGAGATTGTTAAGTTATGGAGTTAAAAGCTTCACCAAATGAGCAAGTTGCAGGTTGCAAGAATTACATAGTCACCGACGTAGGTTAGGAGCGATCGACGTCGATCAAGAGTTGACTAAGAGATGCCAGCATTGGTCATGGATCGGCCGATGTCGGTTAGGTGCAGATAGGCAGGGACCGATGTCAGTCACCTGTACATCTAGAATGTTATTTCTGTGGATAGAACAGAATGTTTGCATGGTAAGATTAAGTGTTAGTCCTAAGTCCGCATCTCTATCTTTAGTAGGACTATTTTGAGCCCTTGATTAGGAGGTGCATCTAATGGTTGTGATTGTATGCTCATGAATCCCTAAAGTTATATAATGGGATAGATCTTCATAGCTTATGGTAGAAGTAGAGTAACAGTGCAAGAATTGTATGTGTGTATCAATCCAGGTTGTTGGAATTGATTGTAATTGAGAGAGAGAACTCTTGAGGGAAAGAGATCTGGTAAGAGATCTGTATATCTGAGAGAGGTGTGGAAGAAAAGAAGTTTCTTCAACTGTATTCCTTCTGTAAAGAGTTTAATACAAGTTTTTAGGGTGGTTTCTTGTATCTCTTATTGTTCTTTGCTATTTTCTGATTCTAGTTACTTATCATTTTGGTCTAATTCCATATTTAATTGCTTTCATATAGTAATCAACTTTGTTGGTTGATCCCCAACATCATAAGCATAAAATCTCCCTTGTCTAAGTTATGTTGGATGTAACTCTATGATTTCAAGAACCCATGGGGGTATAAAACCATGCCATATATTTTTTTTTATCCATAGTGATCACATAGACCTATGAAATTATATACCATGGCTCAATATGTTTTGAATCTATGGAGTAGGTCAATAACATTGGCCACTTGTGTGAAGGTCATGTGTAATTTTGAGGTCCCACCAACAATGAGTAAAGTGAGCTTATGATAATAATTTATAGTTCACACATATATTAGTACCAATGATAATTGGTGGCCACATGTATATGGGAACCTCCATTTATTTTTCCTTACACCTAATGTTGTTGTATCAAGAAAGACTCTGGGAGTCTTGATATTTTTTGGGCATGTGATATTATGTATTATAGTCTATGAGTTGGGTCATGCCCATAATATTTGTGGGAAGGACACATGTATCACCTCAAATGTGTGCCAAATCAATTTTATAATTCCATGAACCTCCTTGAGTCTATGGACCAATGGGATTATAGACTATGGTTCAATTAGTATTGAATTCTACATATAAGTGTGCCTATGAATTCCATCTTATACTTTGGGTCACATCCATACAAAAAATATGGATGTAAGTCCCATTTTGGGGAGGCCACATAGAAAAATTATATTTTTATAATGGGGTATGTGCATGGAGTTGGGGGATAATTCCATGGACATTTTTACCAATGCATATGCATTATGGTCATAATGTGTACTTGTTATTTGAATTTAGGCTTGGAACCACCGAGCCTAAATGTGTAATAAAATAAATGTTTACTTAAATATATATAGGAAGGTAATATTTACTTAAAGTTCATATTTAATAAAATAAATTTTAAGTATATGGAATAAAAATGTAATAATGTTACATTTTTATTCCATATACTTTAAATTTATTTTAGTAAATATAATACTTAGGGTCACTCTGCATATGATAGACTTGGACTCACAGTTGTACACCTTACAATGTGTAAAATAATTTTTCAAAAACATAATTTGGTCGGTACTTATGTATTTTTAAGGTCGCAATACTAAACTTTAAGATTTTAGGGCATAACTTTTGCAATTGATGTCCATTTTTGGTAAACATATAGTCACTTTTTATGTGTTTGTGCATTTTAGATTGTTTCCTAGGATTTATAAGAGTCTTAGGTTTATCAAAAATGAATTTTTAAAACCATTCACTTTAAACTTGATCCAAAGTGTAGTGATTGGGGTAGCATAGGCCACATTGATGACCTACACATACATCAAACAACCACTTTGTGTTGATTTCACTTTTTCATCATCCCTCACTCATCCCTAATCAATTCCTACTCATCCCTCATGACCCCTAATCACTCTTTCCTCATTCCTTATTGACCTTAATCACCCCTTCATTGACCTTCACTATCCTTCATTATCATTATCACTCCCTCATCATCCCTAATTACTTCCTCATTGACCCTCACTATCCTTCATCATCCTTAATCACTCCCTCCTCATCCTTTATCACCCCTAATCACTCCCACATTTATCCTCACCATCCCTCATCATCTTTAGTCACTCCCTCATCATCCTTAATCACTCACTCATTGAATCTCAACATCCCTCATCATCCCTAATCATGGATTCATCCTCCCTCATCATCCCTAATCACTCCCTCATCATCCCTCATCATCCCTAATCACTCAATTTATTAATCCTCACCATTCCTCATCATTTATAATCAATACCTCATCATCCCTAATAGCTTTCTCACTGACCCTCACCATCCCTCATCATCCCTAATCACTAATTCATCATTCTTCATCATCTCTAATCACTCCTTCCTCATTCTTCATTAATCCTCACCATCCCTCATCATTTTTAATCACTCCCTCATCCTCCCTAACCACTCCCTAATTAACCTTAACCATCACTCATCATCCCTAATGACTCCCTCATCATCTATAATTAATGCTTCTTCATCCCTCTTCATCCTTAATCACTCTATCCAATACCTTGATGGTGGGTATAGTAACTTCTTGCTTGTGTTGGATTAGCTTATTTTCCAATTATAAATTTTACTTACTCAAATAATTCCCAAGTGAAATTTGATTTCACTTATCCTCTTTCACTCAAATAAGGAACTTGGATATATCATCTAATTATCTAGTGGGATTCAAATATTTATATAGTGATTCATGCCTAGATTATGGATAGATTGTGTATTTAGAACCTTGGACTAGAATAAATAGGTAAGAAATGGAAAAAAGGGTGGGATGAAATTTTATTGCTTATATATATATATATATATATATATATATATATATATATATATATATATATATATATATATATATGTATGTATGTATGTATGTATGTATGTATGTATGTATGTATGTATATATATATATATGTATGTATGTCTATATGTATATATATATATGTATGTATGTATATATATATATATGTATATATATATATATGTATATATATATATATGTATATATATATATGTATATATATATGTATATATGTATATATGTATATATGTATATATATATATATGTATATATATATATATATTAGGATTTTAGCATCTAAAAATCCAAATCCCATAGTTGAGAATCCAAATTTATATCTATATAGATAGGGATGATTGAAGACTAGTTGAGAATTACAATCCCAACCCCATATTTGACCATATATCCATAGTATATTGGATTGGTATATATATAGATAAGTGGTCACTAATCCAATAGAGTGTGTTATAGTTTGGAATCTGATAAAGTATGTTTCCTAACCAAATACATCTATACACAACTTAATATATAAAGGGAATGAAGGGCATATGCCTTAATCTAGTGTATTGAGGAGGGGGCACTTAGAGCTTGGGCATGGAATGATGAACCCTAAAGGAAAAACTAGGGATTTGCAATACTTTAAGTATTCCCTAATACAAAATATAGTATATCAAAGAATAGAGTCGGAATAGGGGGCCCACCATTGATATATAGGGGGGAACCATTCCTGAAGGCCCTACCTTGATCTCAAACTTTACCTACCCATTAAAGCAATGAAATATGTTGGATTTATTTTCTTACTCAAGCATAAATTACCTTAATTTCATGCCAAAGTGACTAAGAGTGAAATGTTGAGTATTGTCATTAATGTCAAAGGTTCATCTTATGAAGGTTGATGTTAAAGGTGATTAAACATAGTTAGCAATGTGTGATGTGATAAGGTGCATGGAAGAGTGTTGTCATGAGAGAAAGAGAAAGAGATAATTTGAAGAAAAATAATGTCTTATGTATACATGATTTATATTATTGTTAATGTCAGCATGGAAGGTACAAGTCATTAATGTCAAGTATATAAGAAGCATAGTCATGACATGAAGAGGCATGTGCATGGTGAAATAAATGAACACAAGCATGTGAAGGTTGTATGTCATTGTTTGACCATGTAAGGTATATAATATTTCATGAGAGTTTTAGGGTGAGCCTATATGGATATGACCTTCAATCTAAGTCTACACCTAGACCAATCCTAGACCTTACCTGGCCTACTGAGGTATGAAGATCATATATCAAGGCAAGTATGCACATGAGAGCATGGAAAGAGGTGAGATAAGTTGTTTTAAGTATGATCATAAAGTTTAAAGTTATGGGTGGAAGGAAAATTCATGAAAACTCTTTTAGGCCTTGTTGATCTCACTGATTGAAGGTCTCAAAACCTAAAGAAGCACTTTCAGTTGTTCATAAGCACATGAACCTTTCCATGGGAATCTAGGTTGTTTATGAGAGATGGGGAAGGGTCATATATAATTTATCAATATAATATTTTTGGATTCAAGTGGAAATTCTTTATGAACAATCGTTAAAATGAAAACATGTGTTAAACCTCCCTAAAACCCTAATAAGGACCCGATGTGAAAGATTTTTTTCAAATAGTCTCTATATGGATTCAATTGCCTAGATAAGATATTAGAGCTTGTAGTAAAATCTCTCGAGTACCTATAAGTGATGGTGGTTAGTTAAATGAGAGATAAAATGTATAGGTACAAGCTTATTTATCAAGAAATTGTTGTAGCTCTTAAAAGTTGAATCGATAAAGAAGAGAAAATAGATGGAAGAAGAATCTAGAGACTCATTTTACATGTCCATGACGTTTTATATATAGGTTATATAATTTAAGTGTTCTAAATTGGTCATCCAAGTAATCCAGTCGTAGACATACCTAATGGTACAGATAATGTAAAACCTAGGCAAAGATGAAGAGATAGATTTAAGGGTCTATGAATGATAGATTGATGTAATAAAAGTACATAAAGAATTTATTTATTACTCTTAATTCATTATCATGATTTATAGAATCTTTGGTGGTTATTTTATGTGGTGAAAATGTTGCTCCCAAAATGGTTTGTCTAGTTCAGATAGGACTATGAGACATAAGGTCAAGAAATTGGTCTGCAAGAACAATATTTGCCATTAGACCATAGGAATTTTATATCTAAGGATGTTTTGGAGATATCATATAAACATTTGTATGAATCAAGAGTCATGACAAGTGTCTACATATTTTTTGGAGGTCTAATTCTTCATGACTAGTTTTTGAGGTGATTTGGTAATTCTGAGTTAACAAGTTGCAGAGATGTTCTTGAGCCCTTATCTCCTAAGTGAAGGTGTTATGAGAATTTGGTGATGACCCTAAGGTCATGGATAATCTATCTTCATGTTTAATTTTTCATGGTTGAGTATCTTAAGGGTGTTTAAGCTTCATTATTGTAAGACAAACTTTTGAGGTACATTCGCCTAACAGGGTAGTTTGTCCTAAAGGAGCTTTCGTGGTATGAATGAAGGATATAGGTCTAATAAAGCATGGAAAATTTTAGAAGAGTTCATTAGATAAGTGGTTAAATGGATTTTTTATTATTTTAAAAGTCCATTTGGGCCCAAAAATATCAATTTTTAGCATTAAGAGGGTAGACCTAATGTAATTAGGTCTCCATGAGACCTAAAGGAGGAGTAAGGACTAATTGAGTTATGGCAGACCAAAAGGGTTTCAAGTTGTGATTGAACCATGCTCATAAGATGTCATAAGACCTATTGTGTGGCTGACCTAAGAGGTTGAAGGTGTGTGTCTGACCAAGTGGTGTGTGACCATGAGATTAGTATATATATGCAAGACATTTTAGACCTATATAGATGTGTAAAAAATAAGTGAAAAAATTGATGTATGGTTAATAGGAGGTATTTAAATCATTTTTAGACCATAATAGAAGATCAGAGGTGTGGTAATAATTTTTTGATTTAGTAACAAAAATTTCATAAGGTGATCAAAATTCTAAGGTGGTTGAGTTAGTGTTGAGTCACTTGGGGAGTTGGTGCTTCCTTGCAAGTAGATGCTTACTAAAACCTAGTCAAGTGGGTGATTGACTTTATTGGGATTGGTGATCCAAATTAAATTGGTGATAAACTAAATTTAATATTTTGTTTCATAGGATAGTATTTAATTTGTAATATCATAGTTTTTTTTTCCCCTTGAGGGTTTTCCACTCATATGTGTGTTCTCTTGTTTCATGCTCATGTGAATGGTTCTTTATGTATTGCTAGATCACCATGTTACTTTGATGGTTCATGGATGTTAAATTATAATTGAAATAAAGTTTTTTTTAAAAATATTCACCCCCCCACCCCTCATTAAATATGCCTCCAACATGTAACATGATGGTGTAGTAGCATTTCATGCAAGAATGATCTCTCACATGCTCACTTGAATCACATAGTGAGGGACTGGTTCTTGTTGGTTTTATCATGTGAGGGTGTATTAACATGAAGGATTAATTGAACACACACACATTAATATTTTCATTCTATAATACATCTTATCACATGTTCATTACTCAATAACCAAAAATAAAAAGAAGGCATAAATGGTAACTATGAACCTTAACTCAGTTAACTGAACAACATACAAGATATGTTAACATATTATTATAAATACCTTAGTTTTATGACTAATTTATATTAATTATGTATTGTTTACAGTGGTTATAACCACCTGGTTAAATAGGTTAGTTGGTTTGATGGGCCTAGATATTGTATGCTACCTGATGATTATTATTTCACCTACCTCCTATATTCTAAAATGGTTCTTTTATGCCTATATCATAGGCTCCTCATGTATTATTTAGTATGTTAGTTAATTGATTTATTCATATATTTTTATAAATCTAATATGGTATAAACTCTTGTAGTGTAGGAAGCTTGTGGAGTGAGAGAGGAAAAACTTACCAGGGAGGAGCGTGAAGCACCCAGTGGAGAGATGTAAGAGGAAGAAAATCAATTTTATTTTTTTGTGACCAGAAAGAAGCCTAACGAATAGATAAAAGAAGGATAAGATATATTAAGACCAAGATAAAGGGATAGGAAGTTAGAAAAGAGTCTCTAAGGCTTGTTTTTATTTTTTCCCTACCCCCACATGTTGTACAACACTTGAAGGCACCATAGGAGAAGCCAAAAAATTATTTCTTGAATGTTTATTTTGTTCATTATTGATGTAAGTTTATCTTAGTCAATAGAAGCTTCCTGGGTATCATAGCATTCAATTTTGTTGATAATTGAATCCAAAATCAACCTCAAAAGTTTTACAGGCATGCCATTTTTTTGCAAATACGTAGATGTTTTTCTTAAAATAATTTACCAATATATTTTTATCAATGAATGGTCATGGTGAAGTGATCATGCAAGTCAATCAAACACACATCACACAACTGAAAGTAACTGAAACCATAAAATGAGAATATCACACAAAAAGATTTGATTCAAGAATTGAGATTAATTACTTATACAAACCTCAAAGTTCACATCTCTCAAATCTATCATAGCTCACAACTAAGTAGATTAAAAAATCCATAATACACAAAAGAGAAATAACTCTCTATATCACTGAACTATGAATACAAAGAGAGAGAGGTGCATATATAGGTTGGAGAGGAAAAGATACCGCACATTTTAATGAATGTGGGACTAATATTTCCAAGTAACCCAAATGACATCTAGAGCCCTAATCAAGTTAATATAACTATGTATTCAAAACCCAGTGGGAAAAATCCCTACACTAACACCCCCCATAAGCATAGCTTAGGTGGGTGATGAAATGAAAAATGGGTCTCAATAACAAGGCTTACCATGTACAATGCAATCCCTCATACATAGATAAGAGAAAATCTAGTGGGAAAAACTCCTCCCAAAAGAGAGAAAAGAAGAGACTAAAAGACCCCCCAAATGATGGTGTTGAAGCAATCAGTACTACAAGTACAACTTGTAAGATGATAAAGGTCAATGATGAGATCATTTACCTGAATATTGTAGAAGCTCCATCCACATCAAATAATGTTTCTTCTCTTTGCCAAAGGAATAACCCAATGTGTGTAATGAAAGTCTACCCATTCTACAATGGAAGATGAAGTAGTAGTATGAAGATATTTGAATGTGGTCTAAATCATATCTATGGCATAGGTCTGACAAGAATGTGTGTAAAATCTAAAAATAATATCACTAAAGTGAACCACTCAGAAGAATGACATGAAACATTTATTGAAAGAATGTCCATGTGAAGAGTGGATCATGACTCACAAACCAAAGAAGGAGAGTCCACAAGAAGATATGAGTCATCGATGCTCATAATAGGTGTACTCATAGTATAAATAGTGGAGTCCTCTAAAGTAAAAGGCTATGAAAGCTCTAAAAGAGCAATAATCAACACGTGAATGGAAGTAGAATCTAAAATAGGACAACTAAGGTATAGTAGAATCTCATTCTATATTGGGGGCTCGATAGAAGGAAGAGCTTTGTCAACCATGGATGTATCATCATAGGAAATAAAAGTAAGAGGTGAGAGTAAAAACTATCTTTAAAGATACAATATAAAACTATCTTTAAAGATACAATATGTAGTGGAGGAAGAGATGGGTCATAAATATGAGTAGGATCTCTAAAAATACATTGTAGTATATTCTAAATAGTGTATGGATAATGTATATTCCACATGGCAATGAAGATCCATGGAAACATGTAGTGATAGAGTGGCAAGAACCTTGTCACAAGTATTATCCCACTTATTAAACTAAATAGGATCAGTGGGTACAAGAATTTGACCATATAGAAATGGAATATGATTCTTGAATGTGAGCAAGTGTTCCATATAAGCATGCCAAAAAGCATAGTTGTCTTTCATAATAAGGATAACTAGAGATGAAACAACTCTCCTCATCTAAATTAATAGTGCATTATTTGGAGATGCATTTTAGACTATGTTGAAAATGAATCTAGTCAAATGAGAGCAATCTATTGATAAATGACAATGCATGCTCAAATGGATGTCAGGATTTACTAACAATACATCTAGGAATAGAAGAGAAATATATTGAAGTAGTAACTAAATGGGCACAGGTAATAGCTAAGAAAAATTGAATGTGCATAAGAGAGAATGTAGGGCCCATAATAACTTCTATGATATAATCAGTGATAGCCCTCCCCTAAATTTTAGCACTTTATAAATTAGTGTGTTTTATAAAGAAAATTGGCCGAATGCATGGGAAATTAAAAAAATAAACACTTTTACAAAATATGGTACTCAATTTTTAGTTACTATTTGCAAGATATTAACAATATAATTTCTCATAAATAGGCCTATTGACTAAAAACTTCACTTGATACTTAAAAAAATTATCCTTGGGTGAGGTAATTGAATTAATAAAGTCAATGTAAGTGAAAAAAGACCTTATGGTTACCTTGATATGCATGTAGGCAAATTTGACTTCTTCTTTAAGCAAAAAATATAGCTAGCAAGGCAAAAAATGAATTTTCAACTGTGTAAAAAAGAAGGAAAGTGATGGATTATAGTTGTCTTTGGCTAATAAGGTTCCAAGAGTGTTTTCCAATGCAAATCTAACCTCCTTCAATGCCTCAATCCTTCCATGCAGGATCAATAAGCTAAATGACAACACTAGCCTCCCCTTGTCCAGTGCCAAGGTAAAAATCAATGTCATTAGGCAATTAGATCTAAAAAATAAGTAGAAAAAAGGCCTAGGGAATAGAATTCAATGTACAAGGTACTAATAAGAGCCTCAGGAACCAAAAATCTAGTGCCAAAATTAGATTAATGCATTTCAATAGATTTCAACATTGTTTTCTCTACTTCAAATGCCCTCTCTCATTGTTATTGATGAGATTTTTAACACAATAGTCCTTAAAACACATCAAATAAGGCAGATCTAGTGCTAAACTTAATCTAGATCCAATGCTAAGAAATAAAAAAGGCAAATAGAGAAACTCAATGTAATAGACTGGGACACCAAGGGCAGAAAATGATGCTAAAGGTAGAAACTTTCTAGCACTTAGTAGCAAAAAATGATGCCATATGCTAGAACATTAAACATTATGTTAAGTTGTTGGTCCATGTCAGATCCATAGCAAAGAGTTTGATCATAGAGTACATATATAGAAAAAGGATGCCACTCTCCTTGACAACACCTTTATATAGGTCTAAAACTCAAAATAAAGATCTCTCTTTTCTTGTACAAGAGGCGTTTCTCCTTTGTAAGCATTATAATCTCAAAATAAAGATGATGCCAAGCTAGAAATATGAGATGCAACTTTTAGATCTCTCCTCCTTAGAATATCCTTGGAGAATGACACCAAAAACTATCCTAAAAATAGAATATCTAATGCCTTAGTCCACACCATATCCACATCCTAGATCTTCAACACAGTTCAGTAGATCCAACACACAGGTAGGAAGAAAATGATAATGCCAAGATGCCAAAGTGTGACGCTAAAGATGGAAAATAAATTCCACCAAAGTATATCTATTTCTCACACAATTTATGTTTCATTCAATGTATAATAAGAGCCTCTATGAAAAATAAACATAGATCTAGATGTAACAAGGATGCCAATAATGGAGTTTACAAAGAAAGACAAAAGAATGGCATTTCTTTCCAATGACATACTACTAAAAATAATGCCAAACCATAAATAATGATGCAAAAAAACATAAAATTATTTCTATTTTATTATATATTAATGAAATAGAGTGTCTAATAGATCTGTCCAATGTAGTAGCAGTGTTTACAACATATCCAAACACCACTCCTAGAAGAAATGAGTAAAAATAGATGTCAATCATTTTAGCAAAATTCAATGTATTTGGCAAAGATGATGATTTTATAGATCTATAACCAAACTCATGCAACCAATTAAAACAAGATACACCAATACCATAGATTTACAAAAAAAATATCCCTACAATTTATTTTCAGTCACCAAATCCCAAGGTTTTTGAGATTTCAAAAACTACCCCAAATTTTTTTGTAAACCCTTTAAAACATTACTTCACAAATATGAAAATAAACTCTATATTTCAAAAACAAATCTTACATCATAACAAATTAGACAATTGTGAACACAAATTGACACTCTAATACCATAAAAGAATTTGTCAAGATCTTTGTATCAATGAATGGTCATGGTGAAGTGATCATGCAATTCAAGCAAGCACACATCACATAGCTAAAAGAAATTAAAACTATCAAACAAGAATATTACACAAAGGGATTGAATTCAAGAATGGAGATGAATTGTTTATACAAACACTCAAATTTCACAGCTCTCAAAGCTATCACAACTCATAACTAAGTAGATCAAACAATCCATAATACATAGAAGATCAATAGCTCTCTGGCTCACTAAATGATGAATACGAAGAGATAAAGGTGCATATATAGGTTGGAGAGGGAAAGATGCCACAAATTCTAATGAATGTAGGACTAATCTTTTCAAGTAACCCAAATGACCTCTAGATCCCTAACCAAGCTAATACAACTATGTAGGCAAAACCCAGTGGGAAAAAGGCCTACACCGACATTTCTATTGGTGGATTTATTTCATGTAAGAACTTATCCTATGTTTTAATCCATTCAATAAAAAATAAGGTGTATTTAATTTAAATTAAAAATTTGAAAAATCAAATTCTTTTTTAAACTTTAGGAAAATTATTTTTTCATAAATATTGACTTAGAGGAACAAGTGTTGGGAGCAAATCGTAAAGCCAATTTGCTTGAAAATTTCACCATTTTATGGGTTTTTTATTTGGATGTTAATATAGAAGGGATTTTTGAAATCATAGTTTTAGATCTCTTGATTTAATTATTTTTGTCTATTTTGGTGTTTTTAAAGATGGAAAGATTAAAATTTCCCAAATGGTATTGAGTTTTTTGTTGTAAACTAGAGGTATAGTCTAGATTATGATTTGAGTCTATGGGTAGGAGGAATTTTGTGTAAATTTATTATAATTTTTTCAATACATTCATTTTTTGAAAAACTAGGTCAAAATGGCTAGTTTACAACACCTCTTGTTGCCAGATTCATGAAATTTGATAGACAAAAATTTTAGTTTATGGAGTCACAAGGTTTGATGAAATTTTAATATCATAATCTTGATTAAATAGTGCTTGGTAAAGAGCAAAAACCTGCCACTAATAATAATGACTATGATAAACATCATTGAGAGGCTCTAATGTTGTTAAAACTATTAGTAACAGATAATCTAATCTTAGAGGTTAGAAATGTGACTAATGTATCAACCTTATGGACTAATTTTACTTATAAATATCATGCTTCTAAAGCTATTATGATATTTTAATTGAATAATTTGTTATTTTCCACTAAGATGTAGGAAGCTGGCTTTGTTTTTGAGTTTTTGTTGTAGATCAAAGACATTAGTGATCAGTTGAAGGTTGTGTGACAGCCTATTGATGAGCAAGATTTGATTGCTCTGGCTATGTAGAATCTTCCACCTTCATTTGAATCATTTATGGAGTCCTTGAAAATGATTGATAAGACATAGACTTTGGACTTTGAAAAGTTGTCTACATTGCTATTACAAAAGGAAAGATGGTAGGAGCAAGCAATTTTGTCTACTTCTATAAAGAGTGCATTCTTCATCAAGGGAAAGGGTAAGTAGTTTGGTAAATCTAATAGTTATTTTAAAAAACCTTAACAAGTAAGTGGTCCCAATAACAGATCTAAGTGGAAATTTTTTTATTTTAAGTAACTTGGTCACCTTAAGAAAGATTACAAGAAAAGACAATATGATATGGATAAACCTAGAAAGAAAGCTCATCATGTGAATATAACTAAAGGTGAAAGAGAGGAAACATGTCCTAATTTTACATTCATGACCTATAATGGTAATTATGTGGTGGATCGAGCTTGGTACTTTAATTTAGGGTCATCTCACCATTATACATGCCATAAGGACTGATATGTGGATTTTGTTGAAAATAACAGTAGTAATGAATCTCTATCTTTGGGATATGGTATAACTTACTTTGTGAAAGGGTACAGTAATGTATAAATAATTTTTAATGGTATTTTTTGGTATATATTTCATAATTTTAGGTATGTTCCTAATATGAACAAAAATCTACTTTAAATTAGTGAGATTACTACAAAATCTAATTTTTTTGTTAAGTTGCAAGGACAATAATGTTTAGTAATTATCAAAGATAACAAGATTATTGTAGTTGGGATTGGTGAGAAAGGCTTGTATAAGCTCGTAGATCCATAGAGGCCAAAGGAAAGTGAACTTGAAATGACTGATAACACAAATTCACTATGTCATGAAAGGTATGGGCATTTGATTTTCATTTATTTGAATACAATTAGCAAGACTAAGATGGTTAAAGGGATTCCTATTATTCAGAATAGTCATCATGTATGTACTGGATGTCAGTTGGGGAAGCAAGTTAAACATTCATTTGATGTTAGTAAATCTTGGAGAGCTAAGGGAGTATTAGATCTAGTTTATGTGGATTTGCATGGTCCAATTTAGACACCTACTCTTACTGGGGCCCATTATTTTATGTTACTAATCATTTCTCTAGTAAAAATTGGGTTTACTTTCTAGTGAAGAAATCTGATTGCTTTTCTAACTTCACATCTTAGAAGTCTATGGTTGAAAAATCAATGGGATAACCAGTGAAATTTCTCTAAATTTATAATAGGGGAGACTTTACCTCAAAATAGTTCAAGGAGTTTTGTGTCACTGAAGGCATACATAGATAGTATACTACCCCTTACACTCTACAACAAAATGGAGTTATGGAAAGGAGGAATAGGGTAGTGATGGACATGGCACATTGTATGGTTAAAAAAAAAGTCCCATATAAGTATTGGGTAGAAGTAGTGAATACATAGTATACATCATCAACAAAAGTCCTACAAAATAATTGAATAATATGACTCCAAAAGAGGCTTAGTCAGGTCAAACTCTAGACGTAAGTGATTTTAGAATTTTTGGTTGTGTAACTTTTGTAGTTGTTCCTAGTCAAAAGAAAAGTAACTTGGATGTTAAGAGCATAACATACATGTTTTTTGGATACAATGAGAAATCTAAGGCCTATAGACTACATGATGTTTCCACTAACAAAGTTATGGTAAATAGATATGTCATAGTAAATGAATAAATTCCATACTTTACATCAATTGGTACAGTTTTATTTATTGAGTCATTGTTTCCTTCTAATGATTATATTATAAGTTGTGATGTGAAAGTTGAGAAAGATTATAGTTCATTAGTGGAATAACATTCCAAGATGGGAATTATTGTAGGTCATTATGAGGTTCTATTAGAACAACCAAATAAGCCAAAGTAGTACTTTGCCATAATGGATGCACTAAAGGATGGAGAATTACCACATGATGTGGAAGAAATAAGATTGATATTAGGAAAGAAGCTTAGTAATAGAGGTGAGTATGTTAATTTTGATTTAACAACTATAGTTTCATAGGCATTTGAGCCTAATTATTTTTTTGAGGCCAAATGGAAGCCTAATCGAAAATCAGCCATGCAATTGGAATATGATTCCTTGATGAAAAACAAGACTTAGGAGTTAACAGAGCTTCCACCAAGAAATAAATCCATTGATTGTAAATGGATTTATAAGGTAAAGTGTAAGGTAAATGGTTCCTTGGACAAATATAAATCCAAACTTATTACAAAAGGTTATATACAAGAGGAAGGGATTGACTATGAGGATAATTTTGATCCTACTACTAATATGGTAACTTTTCATTTGATTGTTGTTATTGATGCTCAATTTGGATGGCAAGTGCACCAAATGGATGTCAAGAATTCCTTATTAAATGGTGATGTATAGGAGGATGTCTAAATGTCATAACCATAGGGGTTTCAAGTACTTGGTAAGGAATATCTTGTTTACAGGTTGATTAAGTCCTTATATGGGCTTTAGCAGACTCCTTGAGCCTGATATATGAAAATAGATTCTTATCTTAAGTAGTATAGTTTTAAAAGGTGTAATTTTGAACCAACTCTCTATGTAAAGGTGTCTAGTATTGATATGTTGATTCTAATTATATATGTTGATGATATATCCATCACCGATAGTAGTGATAGTCTCATTCAGTAGATGAAAGCTAATATTTGTTGTAATTTTGACAAGATAGACTTAGGACTACTAAAATATTCTTTAAATGTAGATTTTTGGCAAGGTAATTATATTATATTCATGTCACAAAATAAGTATTCCAAATCATTGCTTGAAAGGTTTATAATGATGGATTTTAATCTAAATCACACACCTATGGAAGTTTGAGTTAAACTTTCTTTAGACACTGCTTCACCACCAGTCAATGAAATAGTGTATCGACAGCTAGTGGGTAGTCTCATATATCTCACTACCATTAGATTGGAATTTTTTTTGTAGTAATTTTTCAATATCATTTCATGTCTAAACCATAGGAATTACATTGGTTATCTGAAAAATGGGTACTAATATATGTCAAAAGTACTCTTGACTTTGGCATACTATATAATAAGTCTGTATATTTTGATCTTTCAAGATATTTTGACTCTAATTAGATAAGATCAATAGATTCAAGAAAATATACAATAGGTTGTGTATTCACTCTAGGTTTAGGATTTTTCTCATGGTAGAGAAAACTTCAAACTATAGTGGAATTATCTTTGATAGAATTAAAGTGTAAAGATGTGGTTAGTGCAGGTTGTAAAACTATGTGGATAAAGAAAATCCTGGAGGATCTTCACTTTGAGTCATCAAAGTCTACTCCAATTTTCTATGACAACTAAAGTGTTTTAAATATGGTGAAGAATTAAATATTCCATGCTAGGACCAAACACATTGAGGTTCACCATCATTACATCTAATAGTTGGTTATAAATGAAGACATCAATCTCTTCTACTACCTCACTAAAGAACAACCAATTGATATAATGACCAAACCACTTGGTTCAGAGAAGTTCATAAAATTTAGGGATAAACTTGGTCTTGTTTCTAGTTTGGTCATTAATGGAGGGTGTTAGAATATTATTTTAAATACCTTAGGTTTTTTACTAAGGCATATTACCTATGGAATGGTTATAGTGGTTTTACCCACTTAGGTAAATAGGTTAGTTGGTTTGATGGGCCCAACTATTGTACGCTACCCAATGATTGTTATTTCACCCACCTCTTATATTATCAGGTGGTTTTTTTTGTGCCTATTTAATAGGCTCCTCATGTATTGTTAAGTATTATAGATAATATATTTCTTAATCTCTTTTTATAAACCTAATAAGATAGCTAACAACATTATCTCCAAATTTAGTAGAATAACAATATTAAGGCAACATAAGTTTCATTCATCATATTGATAACTGATATTCAAAGTTTACAAAATTATTATGTTATAATGAAACTCACTCATGTAAATATATAATTGTAACAATAATAATATAAACAACAACAACCTCAACCAAATCAATAATAACAACCTCAACTACATCAAAAATAACAACTTTAAAAATTCCTATTCAATACTTGGTTTTCCATGAGCAAATAGTTACAATCATAATTACACTCATAGTGACTCACCAATGATCATCAACACACTTGAGTCATGGTGTAAAATTACATTGATTTCCTAAGGACTTAGGCCTATGTGCCCCTATATTATCTCTTTGGTGTTGTATCCTCATCACTGAGCACTTATTTTCCCATAAGCTAGTTCTAGATTCATTCTTGGCTTATTCTCTTTTATCCCTATGAATCACTCCCTAACCATCTCCCACTTCCCATGCACATCTAAAGTCTCCTAATAAGTTTTGAGTCCTCATTATTAAGTTCTCTATTTCACATGCACATTTATTCTATGACTCGGTCCTTCCACACCATGGACTCTCATGCCATGGTCTTCTACATCATGCCTCTTTTATGTCATTTATTCTAAATAAATCTAAAATTTGGGGTTTAACATCACCCTACACTAAGCCATTTGTCCATCCCAGACTAAGAATTATTCTTAAGATCCACCAAAAACTCTGGACCAATCCTCTTGATCTACTTCTTGACACCTTACCAATGGTTTAAGATGTTCAACAACTTGGTTGATATTTCTTAGATCACCACTTTGAGCTTCTTGGTCTCCTCAAGTTGGTTGAGACACTTTCCTAATTTATATACCAATAATTCAAGGCATGTGGAAGCATCCTTATGAATTACTTTAGGTGTAGTGACTTTTGGCCAAAATTGGCCTACATACGAAACTTTTACCTAGATGGATCAGGCCACTCTCCTAGACCATTCAATGATTTTTTTTGAGGTGCTCTAAAGATGTTCTAAGGTGCTTTGAAGATGTTCTAAGGTGCTCTAAAGATGTCCTAAAATGATCTAAATAGGTTCCATGTTGTTATGAATATGTTCTAAGTTGCTTTGAAGATGTTCTAAGGCAATCCAAAGATGTTCTAGGGTGCTCTGAAGATGTTATAAGGTGCTCTAAAGAGGTTCTAAGGTGCTCGAAAGATGTTCTAAGGTACTCCAAAGATGTTTTAATGTTATTTAGAGAGGTTTAAAGGTGATATAAAACTGTTATAGGGTGATCTAAGGAGGTTATAAAGTTCTCTGAAGATGTTCTAAGGTGATTCAAATAGGTTCTAAGGTACTCTAAAGAGATTCTAAGGTGCTCCAAAGAAGAGGCAGTTCTAGTGCAGTAGATGATCCAATCATGAAAAGAGAAGACTAGATTCATGACCCTATTAGATGTTATTAGAATTATTGAGTACCTTACCCATCCTATTTCAGGACTATACAATCAAGTTTTGATGAAAAGATCCTCACTAGGCAAAAATTAGTGTTTTGACTCTCCTAGCTCAAAACATCACCTACAGCCAACTCAAGTGCCTTGAGAGCCAGGTTTGAGAGACATTAGATCATGAGGAAAGTCTTTGGGAACCATGAAATTGATGATGATATGGAAAAGGTATAATAATAGATGTTTATAACTTGTAATATATGAGGAGAGCCATTTACCAATTTTACCCACAGCGAATACCCCAAATCATCACCTACTGCCATCCAAATGGCAATTTTATTGACTCGTTCAATCATTTGCCCTAAAGTGAAACTCAAGAAATTTCAATTAAATTTTAATATTATGAGGTATATTTTGTAATTAAATTAAAAAAATTACATCTCCAAGCCTTAATCAAGACCACTTAAGCAATTCCAGCTCATGAAGATATAATACACAATCAACTTTTGAAGGCAATTTTGAATATTTTTGAAGTTTTAAGGCACCTACACGTGGATTCAAGACATAAAATATTTTACATATAGTATTTATGACCTATTATATCCAAATATTATTTATATTTTAAATTAAAAACAAGGGAAATATCTATTGTTTTGTCTCAGACCTGAGGCACTCTCCATGAAAATTCAGGTAACCCACTAGCTAGTTTTGAGAAAAATGAATTTTAAGGCCCCTCTTGGCATAATCCAGATATGAAACCTACTATATGTGGTTATAATTAGTGTTTATAAGTTTAAAGTTTATTTTATAGGTCACACTAATATTTTAAGTATCCACTATATTGTCACAATCTTATGCTTGTTTATTGACAGTCAACATGGAGCTAGGCAAGCTTCTTGAAGGGATATAAAGGTATGACAAATGGTTTGAACCTCATGTGAGTGTTTTTTGGGAATAAGAGAGATATTTTTATTATTAATTTTTTTTTTATATTTATTAAATTTGTATTTTCAAGTCAAAATGAAGAGAGGTTCAAAATTGCAAAATTTAGGATTTTGGCATGCAAGTGGGGACAATCAGAAAAGGTATTTTTGAGGAACTTAAAGGGTTGATGGTAAAATATAACTATTTTAAAATTTATAGGGGAAATTAAAGGTAAAAAAAACTAGGTATTTATACCCCATAAATCTCAAGATACACCTTTTTCTTTCTCTCTATGTCTCGCAGTTCACAATTTTTGAGTGTGCTCAGGAGCGGAAATGGAGTTTTGGGGGCTAAATAGGTACATATGCATTATTAAAATTGGTAAATAAGATGATCATGAGATAAAATATCCACCCATTATGAAATTAAATTCATAATAAGTGCCTATGTATCCTTTATTTTATCTCATACCTCATGCACTCTATGGGAGAGAGATAGTCTTGAGGCCTAAAAGAGCAAAAATGGGCTTAATTGGTGATCATTTGATTTGGATTAAAGTTTTGGGGTATTGAACATGTTATATAATCAATAAATATATCTCAATGGATATGGCATGGTAAAATAAGATAGAGGGAGGTTAAGAATAAATAAAAATCAAGTTTTCATCCCTCCATTAATGGAGTCTTAACACCAAAACTAGGTCTTAAAGTGAGAATTATAGAGGTCAAAAGGGGCGTTGATGTATGTAAAAGTGATTATGAATGTGTCTATAAGCCACCATAATTATTATATTGATTTTAAAAATTTAAATAGGACTCCAAGTGGCTCAAATTAGTAAAGAGACCCTCGTACACCTACCTAGTGAACACATGGTTGTAGACCTTCCCAAGCTAATTTAAGGAGTTTCCAAGTGAATCAGAGGCTAAGAATGGTATCAAAAGAGGGGTAGGAACCACATAAATATTAATTAGTATAAATTAATCTCATTCAATCTCCCAATCACCATGGAGAGGCCTAAAACCATTACAAGCTACCAAAGAGCCTATTTTAACCAGTTTTGAGTTTTTGAGCTCATAGGTCCATAAAATGACCTAGAATCACTTGGAAACCACATGTAACGTGTATGAGACTCTATAAATATCATGTTTGACCTATTTTTAAGATTAATTTGGTATTTTTGGGTTCTTAGGATGCCCAAAATGGCCTTGAGAGTAGGTTCTTGCACAATTGGTTGAAAATGGCTCAAGTTTGGAGCCCTCCATCAATAGAGTCCAAGAAATTTGTAGGTTTAATGGTGTCTTTTACAAGTTTAAAGAGAATTTATGGATAATGGGGCATAAAATTCAATTGGAGTAGATATTTTAGGAGAATTTATGGAGTATGGGGGGAAGTGAATAAAAGTACTCATATGTAAGAGGGCTTGTAGAAGATCAAAGACTTTTTTGAAATTAGAGTGGATGGTGAGATCATAAAAGACAAGAAACCTTTAGCCCAAAGTGCCTAATAGGACAAATTAGAAATTTTGGTGCCTTTTTGAGCTTATTTATTGAAAATTGCAACTAAAATACAAATTAAAATGACTAAAAGAAGACAAAGGAGCTTCCTTCCATTTCTAACATTGGAAATAACTTATAAGAGTTTAGAAAGTGGTTGGAAAAGCATTTATTGAAGAGATAAAGCTTTCTCTCTTCTCATCTCTTCCTCTTCTTCCCTATATTTCCCATGTTTTGGCTCATTTCTAATATATTCTCATTTGGCAAGGCAAAACCCTATCAATTTTTTTAATAACTACCTTTTGAAGCAATAAGACTATTATTTCACCTATCTCTTTGCTTTTAACTTGTGCTTAGTAAGCTTGTGCAAGATGGTTTTTTGCATAAGTGTTCTTCCATGGTTATTATCCATATTTACTTCTTTCTTATTTTATGTGTTTTTAATATATTTTTAGGTTTGAACTTATGCTTTTTCTAACATTAATGGATGCTTAGTGTGAGTTTTAGAACCCCTCTTTACTTCATTTATTTCTTAGTGAGCCTAGCTTAAGAAATATGGATGAAAATTATCTAGTTTGGAATATTATGGGAGAAAATATTATCTTTATGCTAAATTGTTATTTTTTTCAAGCTTATTAGAGTATCATTTAATTTGGTGCATCACCCCTTTAGTTCTCTTAGTCATCCCATACCCCTTTTATCCCTTTTCCAAGCAAAAATATCAGTTTAAGTGATCTACCAAGAGGGAGTTGGCCTTCTCTAGAGGTTCAACCTCATTACAGGATACTCACAACCTAATGTTGCTCTAATAGTATATCTAGGAGTGAGAGATATTTAAAACCTCTCCCACAAGGGTACAATTCTATGCTACAATAGTTTTTGGCATGCTTGGTGGGACCACGTTCAAAGAATATTGATTAAGGTTGATGTTGGTTTTGATCCATTTATAATAGTTGTTGCATCCACACTCTCAGCATCTAATGACTCTGAATAACACTCAATAATGGTTTATGGAACACCCAATGGGATTATTTTTTATTAATATTGATTGAGATTGATTCTAGTCTTGGTCCATTTTCAATAGCTATTACATCCATGCTCTTAACATCTAGTGACTCTGAAGAACACTTAACATTCTGATGGTAGAATAGTAGTTATATTTCATACCAAAGTTGACTAAAAGATCAAATTCTAGAGGTATTCATTTTGAATTTTTTGAATTACCTTTAAACTCAACAAGAAGATTGAGGTTTACTAACACCCATCCATATTTGGGAAACTTTCCTCCTAAACCAATTTCTAAGTCTACCTCTTCAATAAAATCTTTGTTAGGCCCTTTCACTACCATGGCTGCCCCTAGAGCCTTGCCTTTTATGGATTTAAATGGTCAAATTCATTTGGACCTCAATTAGTATGATCATATCCTAATGGTATCCCTTAAGAGTGTGCCTTAATTCATAGGAAACAATTCTACAACCCCTTCTAAACACATCAGAGATATAGTCAACTTTTGCAATATCAATGACATCAATGAATAAAATGTGGTTATCAAGTTGTTAGCCATATCTTTCAAGGGAAATTCCCTAGATTGGTATAATAACCTTGCTCCTAAATCCATCACAATATGGGACCAATTAAGGGATATTTTGTGTAAGAGGTTTGAATATAAAAGTGACCACTTGTCACTAGTAGAATAATTGACTACAATGAATAGAGCTCCTCACGAGGTTATTCAAGATTTCATTAACAGACTTCAAAAAATGTGGGATAGGATTCTAATACTTGTTAGGCCCACTCCTAAATATGATTTCCTCTACTATATAAGATCTCTAAACAATGACATTATAGTGATGATACAGTCTATGGGGGGAAACACACTACCAAACACTTATGAGGTGACAATCAAAGTATAAAATAGCTTAATACAACCTAAAAATATTACACCTAGCCACCTATTCCCTTGTTTATCAGGAGTAAACCTATTTTTATCATTAATCCCCTTGTTGTAATTCCTCCTTTACCAACACTTGTTTTTATATCTACACCAAAGTAAGATAAATCTTCAACTAGTCAGTCTAGTGACTCCCAAGAGGACAAGAACTTCCAAGAACTCAAAAATATGTTCCAAACCTTGGGAAATAAATTGGTGAATGTTAAGAGGCATAAATATTAGTATAATAGACCTTATCAGTCCCATATCAGCCCTAATAGTCTTACCAAGCAAATAGTTCACCCTTCAAGGGAAATTTCCAAGGATAAGGATAACCCAACTATGCTAGGTAAAATAATTACAATCCTAATGCTGCAAGTACTTCCAATAACTTGGTCCCCATTTAGAACAACATTGAATAAGAAGGTGAAGTTTTTATGCCTTGGAATTAGTCATTTAATCAAGCCATTGTCCAAAACATAGATTTCAATCAGGCTTTCAATGATAAGTGGCAGCAAGGTGTTAGTTATGGTTTAAATCAAGCTCTCAAGGCTCAAAATATGGAAGAACCTATGATGACTAAACTAGAAGATCCTCATCAAGGCCAAGGGACAAATTAAGGACCAAACTAGTTGGGTGTTATAATGGTTAACTATGAATAATAAGAGTGTTAAGCTTTTAATCAGCAAGCTAGCTCCAGCCAAGCAAACATTCTTGTGGTAGCCAACACAAGGTTTAAGAGAAGGAACATGAAGTGAAACCAAGAAGTAGTTAAAGATACTCTTATTCTTAATCCATTACTATCAAATCCAAACTATCCTACTACTACCCCAAAATTCCTGATAACTTAAAAAAAATATAACCAAAGAAACATTTTTATACCCCCAAACTCACAGTTTCAAAGCACGATTATGGCTCCCAAAGCATAAGAAAAATTTTTTGGTTTGCATATCAACATTTTTAGGAAAATAAAGAATCCCAATGTGAGTGTTCCAATGTGGGACATGCTCTCTATGCCTAGTCAAGTGGATATCCTTCAAGAAGGCTTTTCAAAGATCAGTGTTTCAGAGAAGCCACCAAATAAGGAGAGTGTAGTTCTCTCTAATGCAACCAAAGTAAATGAAGGATAGTAAAAAAAAAGTGGTCAAATGATGCAGGAGCATCTACAATAGTTCCAAATTCTAGTGTGAACTTTCAAATTCTATTTTCCCTCCAAATTTTGTTCAAATTTCAAAATTTCACTTTGAAAGTAAATGTAATTATCAAAAGGTGAAAGGTGAAAGGTGAAAAGTGATGGTTAGGCTATTGAGGAAATCAGGGGGAAATGGTTGAAACTATTTTCAACCTTAGTATATTGTTAAAACCTACAAACAACATTTGGTTTTGCCTTAAGCCCAAATTAGGCGTAGAAGTTAGAGGGGAGATCCAAGAAAAGAGAAAACAAGAAGAATTCATAAAGGAGAGGATGAGAAGAGAAGAGATGATGAGAGAGGTGGCATATAAGAGAAGAAGGATAGAGAGTAAAGGTCCTCTCATTCAAGGAAAGAGAATAGAATGAAGAGAAGAGAGGAGAAATAGTGAGGGAGGACCTCACTCAAGAAATGTTAAAGGAAAGAGAAGGAGCAGGCAAGAGAATGTGTGAAGAAGAAAACAAGGATTTGAAATCCATGGAATTTGAAATTGAATTGTAAGTATTCCATTTGATCTGAGAGAGAATGAATGTATTTGTTTCATATATGGTTTCTTTATCAATTCTGGTGACAGGCCTATATATATATATATATGTGTGTGTGTGTGAATGATGGTTCTTTATAGCATATTGAGAAAGATTGGTTATTTGGTATGTTTAGAATAAGTTAAAACTTATATTATGTTACCAAGAGGTCTTAGAAAGCTTTGAATGTTATAAAAAGCCCAAACAGGCCTAAACAAGGTATTCAGGCATCTAAACATACAGCCCAGTGTCCAAGGGAAAGCTCCACGTGAAATTCTTTGTATGAAGTTTGTAATAGAATGGAGAAAAGTATATAAATCAATTATAAACCTAAATTAATAAGAAAAAGGTTTTATAAACCTCTTTGATATCAAAAATCTCCAAATGTTGGTTCTCGGCCTGTAGGTGACAGTTTATAGACAATGATAAGAAATTTGCATGTTTTGCATAGTAAGTGAATTGATAAGCTCATATTTGATAGATCATATGAATAGGTAGGTCATTTATATTTTTACATGTTTGTATATCACCTTGAAAGGCCTATTTATCATTGCGTTTAAGAAGAAAACCAAGAACCCTGCTGACTGTCATGCAAATACAGTCAAACCCAACTGAGATGTTAAGGATTGAAAAGCTTAGGAGGTTGTTATGACTTGGATGATAATTTTAGAAGATTTAGGGTGTTAAAACAGACCCTAGTAATTTATTTTAACCCTTGAAATAGGTTAGAACACTCCCAGTTCCAATTACAATGCTCTCGGCCTGTGACAGTCATTAGAAAATCCTGAATTAGCTTCTGACCCTCAAAATGAGTTTAAATGTTTGAAACATATTGAAACTTTGCAATATGACCCTTGATGATGTTAAAAAACTTTTGGAAGTGGTTTTAAGGTGTTACAGTATGGATAAATATGGAAAAAGGATAATTTCCAAGTGAAACCTAGGTGCATGTGAACGGAAGAACATAGGCCAATATAGGAAAAGTAGATTTCTCCAAATAAGTGCACTAAAAAATGATTGATTAACCTGTAAGAAGTTAATGGGTATCTAAAATGATGCTTGGTTTGACTAGAAATTCTGTACTTTACTCTGGACAAGACGTTTTACACACAAGGAAGGCTAATTAGAACAGGGCTTAAAGAAGAAAGTACAATTTTGTACAAAGTAACCTCATGATATTTTCTATTATGTTATATAATGGCTAAATGGGTATCCATAAAAGGTTTTACTTTCATTATTGAGCTAACCTAAAATGAGTTATGGCCAATAAACAGAGTAAACAGGGCTAAAAGGATTGAATGATCTAGATAGGTCTGTATAAGCTTGCTGATGGTTACAGAGCAATGAAGGATAGTTTTCATCATCAAAAATATTCCCTTATACATTTATATAATCATTATCAACTCCTTGGCACACAACTACATAGTAGATAGTGGAGCAAGTACTTCAGTGATTCCAAAGTCAATAACATATTAGCTTGGTTTGAAGTATGAACCCTAAACTAAGGGGTTTTGTAGCTTGATATATCTTCTAAAAAACTAGTTTGTATTATTAGAGGTCTAAAATTTACCCTCTATTCTTGTCTTAGTGTTTTAGTGGCTCAATATGTGTTAGTTCTAGAGGTGCCTCCTTTTACTATATGCTTATCTAGAGCCTTCACAGCTAAAATTGGGGGCTATCTAGTAGTAGATTGGTCCTATATGGATTTTATAACAAGGTATGGGATAAGGTGTCTATAAAAACTGAACCTATTACCCAATTTCACATTGAGCCTTATGGGCCAAGTAGTCCAAACATCAATTATACCATTCTAGATGAAGATGACAACCTGGTTGGTCAAAAACTAAACACTCATCCTGAGGGGATACTTGATATATTCATAGATGAATTATTCAGTGAGAATCAACTAATTTACCCTTTGGGAGGTGTTAAAGAAACAAACATGAGAGTCTATTGCCTGTATAAAGAGAATAATCTCATGCCATCTTTCACTAGGCCATATGAGAATAGAAGTGGATTATGGAAGATGTTCTTTGATGTCTCAAGGAGAAAGCATGGAGTAGGTGTAAGTGAAATGATAATATCTCCCTATAATGACAAATATTTTTCATCATATAGGTTCTAATTTAATTTTTGTTGCAATGCAACTGAGTATGAGGGCCTCATCCATGGTGTTCAGTAGGCTAGTAAAGGGGGATAAAGAAATTATAGGTGTATGGGTATATTAAACTAATAATACATCAAGTGAGAGGTAAATAAATATCTAATAACCAATTTATGATTTATTACAAACATAGAGTATGGGGCCTACTTGAATACTTTGAAGACTTCAATATACAAGCAATGCCAAGAGAACAAAATCAACATGTTGATAGGTTGGTAGTAGTAGGGGCTTAATAACAAGGGTTTGGGTATGTGTTATTTTCAATAATTAAACTTAGACCTCTATAATTAAATTTTAATATATAAAAACACACTCTAAGATCCATAACATGAAGAAGTCTAAAATATAGCCACATGTCAAAGTGATAGTGAGACAATCAATTCCAGCCAGCAAAGCCCATTGGTAGGTCTTTGATAGTGACAAGCAGATTGGTTGCTTCCTATAGCAAGAGGCAAATTTTTATTTAATGAACCAAGGTAATCTTTAGTAGTAGTATGAGGACAAAATTATTCAACTAAAGTATAATAAACTTCCTAAAGGGCCGGTCACCCTTGAGGGTCTTTTCAATAAAGGAGATCACATGAGGAAAGATAAGGCAATGATGTGTACTAATAAAGATAACTATGAGAGAGTAATCATATTTAAAAATAAGATTATCAATCTTGAAAATGTGAGAAATGAGGAATAAAAATAGGCATTTTTTTAGCTTAGTAGTGAATACTCTGATATCTTTGCTTGGGAATACAGTGATCTGAAAGGTTTTTACCCCAAGCTAGCCCAACACACTATAGATTAGGAGGCCAATGCTAAGCCTATTAGGTAAAAAAAAGGGCCAATCAACCAAAATATTTAAGAGATGATGAGAAAAGAGTTAACCAAGTTGATTGAGTCTAATATCATTTTTCCCATTAAGCACTCCTCATGGATAGCTAACTTGGTGCCTATGAGAAAGAATAATGGTGAGATTCAGTTATGTGTTGACTTTAAAGACTTAATTAGGGTATATTTAAAATAAAATTATCCATTACCATCCATGGAGAAACTCCTTCAAATGGTTATTCATTTAGAACATTTCTCTCTTTTAGATGGGTACTCAAGATACAACTAGGTGCTAGTTAGAGAGGAAGACTAACACAAGACTGCCTTCACCATAAAGTGAGGCACCTATGCTTATCATAAGATGCCTTTTGGCCTATCAAATTCTAGAGATACTTTTCAAATAGCCATGGACATGGATTTTCAAGGTTTTCTAAATCAGATGGTGCTTGTCTACTTGGATGACATATCAATTTTCTCCAAGAATGCTAGTGAACACTAAGACCACTTGAGTTTGATCTTTGAAAGGTGTAGAGAATATAGGGTTTCATTGAATCCCAAGAAGTGTTTTTTTTTCCATGAGGGGAAAATCTTGGGGTATATTGTCTCAAAGCAGGGACTAGTCATTAATCCTAATATAATAAGTGTATATTGGCATTATCTTTGTCCAAGCATAAGAAGGGACATCAGAGTTTCCTTGGAAAGATAAACTTTGTGAGAAGGTTTATACCTAGTTTTTCAATCTAGGTTAAAATTATCACTACTATGTTAAATAATAATCAAGTGTTCACTTGTACAAGAGAAGGCAAAGCAAGATTTGAGGCTATCAAATAAGCCATTACTCAAACACCTAAACTCATGAATCCTAACTTCTCAAGAGATTTTATCTTGTATTCCTTTACCAACATTGATAACATATCAGCTATGTTGATGAAAAATAATAGATAAGGGCTTGAGTCATTTGGGCAATAATTTAGGCGACAATCCGGGTGATGGTTCTACCTCAATTAATGATGAAACTTTTGGGAGCCATAACTTTTGCATCATAGCTCCAATTGACTCCCCATTTAAACCAATGGAAATCTAAGAATGAGGAGAACACGGTGAGATGGCACTGAGATCTACTTAGTGGTTTTTGACCCCTAAAAACCCAATGGAAGTGCCCCAAATTTTAATTTTAGTAGTGTAGTCTAAAAATAGTAAGTTTCTAAAAATAGTAATTCCTTGAATTTTGTATTATTTTAAATCATGGAAGTCAAACCACTTAATTTCCCTTGATATTGGTGACCTTACATATCCTCCTCCTACTTTCAAAATGTATATAAATGAATATGTAACCTGAAATGGAAATCAGCCATCTCTTTCCAAAGATAAGCATATAGTTGTGTTACGATCTTGAGTAATAAAACATCTCTTCTCAGAGAATCCATTGTTACTATGTTATTTTTGTGTTCTTGAACTATCTATCAATCAAAACTTTTGAGTTTTGGATCATTGAGAAACCAATTGAATATTTTAACTAAAGGCTTGAAGGGTATGAAAAAAATTACAATTTCATAGAAAAGCAAGTCCTTGTAGCTATGAGAATCCAAAAAATTTTCAAGCCTATACTATCTAATAGAAAAATATTACTTATGGTGTCTCATCTTGGAGTGAGATACTTCCTTCTCAACACGAACCTAAAAGTGATGAGGGATAGTTAGATTACATGAGTCATGGAATATGATGTAGAAATCAAAGTCACTAAGCTAGTAAGAGGTAAAGTGGTTGCTGACCTCCATGAAGAGAAAGGCATTGTATTGGTGACACAAGATAACTTACAAATAGTTGCACCTCCACCTCACACTATCTGGGTCCAAGATATGATAAACTTATTGTTAACAGGTGAGTGTCCTCAAGGTATGGATAGGAAAAAGAGAAGATGCTTTATACTTTAGTCCATACCTTATGCTTTGATTGAAGTGGTTCTCTTAAAAAAATAGATCAATGGGGTGCTACTAACATGAATAGATGATGATCAAGTGACTAGACTCTTGGAGCAATTCCAAGATGGACCTATAGGAGGTCATTTTGCCCCAAGAAATACAACTGTAAACATGATGAGGGCTGGTTATTATTCTCTTAGTCTCTTCAAAGATGCATATGTATGGGTGAGAAAGTTCCAAAAGTATGCTCTCTTTGTAGGAAAACAAAGGTTGGTAACCCTTCCTCTTAATCCCATTCAGGTAGAGCAAGCCTTCATTTAGTGGGGCCTAGACTTTATAGGAATGATCAATCCACCTTCCAATGGAAGACACAAGTGGCTACTCACTTTTAGTGATTACTTCACCAGGTGGGTGGAGTCAATTGCTCTAATGGAAGCCAATGAAACAATAATATTGGACTTATATGATATTATAGTGACAAGGTTTGGTGTACCAGCAATCATCATTTCAAATAATGCCTTAGCATTTACTGGCATGAATACGAGTGAATGTGTACCTTAATTGGGCATCTACCTTAGCACATCCTCCAATTACTACCCCCAAAGCAATAAAATCATAGAATCAATGAATAAGAACTTGATTAGAATAATCAAGAGGACTATGGAAGAGAATTAGAGAGTGTGGCATTCAAAGTTAAGGATATCCTTATGGGTTGATAGAGTGACCCCCAATGTTGCCATTGGAAAATAAGAGGATCCTCCTACAATAAATTAAAGAAAATGCAAAAAATAATAGATTTATATAATTATTAGAAGAACTAAAAGGATTATATTGGTCACAGGCCACTTCAATTGGGTAGCCTCCTTTGAGAAAGCTCAATACAATAAATTTATGGATGTCTTCATTGGCCTCAACACGTATATAATAAGTATAATCTAAGCAACTACTACTTATCATGAATGTGGGATACATTAAAATTCTCATGGGATGACTTACAAAGCATATTTATTCATAATAGCTAATATACTAACAAAGTAAAGAGAAAGGGTAGCATGAGTTCCTAACATCCCCTCCTTCTTCAAAAAAGCTTTGTCCTCAAAGCTTTAGATGTGAGAATTGGTGTTGAATCTGAAAGAGTGGTTCCCATATTGCATCATCTAGTTATATTTCATGCCAATGAATTAATACCTCTATGATGGAGTGGGAGTAAAGTTGGCATGTGCGCATATCTAAGATTACCTCCAGCTCAAGAAGGATGGATCCTTCATTATTAAGTTCTAGTAAAATAGTCTGCACTCTAATGTTTATGCTAAGAAATTTCTTCAGACAAGAGACATGAAATACTAGATGAACTTGGGAAGAAGGTGGGAGAGATAACTTTTAATCAAATAACCCAGTCTTCTAGAGAACCTTGTATGTCTCATAGAACTTGGGAGCCAACTTATGATGCCCTTTGAGTTTTAGGGAGGATTTCTTGTATTGTTGTAAGTGAATAAAACCCATATCACCTACTTGAAAGGTGTGATCAGAATGGTGTTGATCAACCTATTATTTCATTTTATTTTGTGTCATATGAAGATTGTCCCATAAGGTACTGAGGATCTAATCTCAAGTTTGGAAAAACATGTCAACCACTTAAACAAGTGAACTATTGGGGGTTTAAGGAAGGATCACTAGTGGTGCTTGACCATAGGCTTCCTCATATGGAGTCATTTTAGTTGAAGTGTGGTAGGAGGTATTGTACCACCATTAAATGAGAGGGAGCCACTTTGACCACTAATGTTATTATTTTGAGGTGAAGCAACAAAGGAAAGTTTCCAAGCATTTATTGATAATTTTATTCTGACCATCCATTTGTGGATGATACCTAGAACTCATCTTCAATTGGGTGACAGTGCATCAAAATAATTTTGTCCAAAAATGGTTGGTGAAGTTTGCATCAAGATTTGAAACAATGGAAGAAGGAATGCCATGAAGATGGAAAATTTGGTCCAAGAAAATGTGTGACTGTGGAAGTAGTGTAGGGATGGCTAAGGGCACAAAAATTACTATATTTGGAGAGGCGATCAACCACAACCAGGATCACTATTTTACCTATAGATTTAGGGAACCTCTTAATGAAATCCATAGAAATATCTATCCAAATCTAGGTAGGGATGGGCAAGGGTTCAAGAAACCTAGGAATTAGTGTTGTTTCACCCTTATTGCATTACCAGGTATCACATTTAGCCACCATTTATTGAATTGCCTTTTTCATTCCCTTCCAAAAGAAGTTGTGGCATGCCCACTCATAAGTTTTGAGAAACCCTAAGTTCCCTGTAGATGAAGAAGCATGGAATTCATTAAATGCAACATATTAAGGATCTGTGCTCTAGGGAAGCACTAGATGTCCCTTGTATCACAAAGAAACACCATCCCAAGAATAATGTGGTACCATAGAGGGGTTAGTGGCCAACTATTGAATCATTTTGAGATAATGAGGATTCATTGACATACCCTTGTTGTATAATGTCTAACCAATTTGGAATATGCATGGAAATAGCTAAAAGGGAAGCTTGGTCCATAAATGTGTGAGATAGAGCATCAACCACAATATTGTCCTTACCCTTCTTGTAAGTGATCTCATAGTCATAACCCATGAGTTTGCTAACCCATTTCTATTATGATGGAAAAGAGATCCATTATTATAGGAAATATTTCAGACTAGGTGATCAATTTTGATGCAAAAATGATTCTCTAATAGGTATGGCTGACACTTCTATACTACATGCAAAATGGCCATCATTTCCTTCTCATAAGTAAAGAGTACTAAATTATTGTTAGAAAGGGATTTTCTAGTGAATGAAATAGGGTGTCCTTCTTGGATGAGAATAGCACCAAGTCCATTACTGCAAGCATCACTCTTGATAGTGAAGGTCTTGGCAAAATTCGGCATAGCTAGAATAGGTGTAGCACATATAGCTTATTTTAATTCTTCAAATGCATACTATGCAACTTGTGTCCATATTAAATAATCCTTTTTAAACATAGATATCATTGAAGCTACAATATTCCTATAATCCTTGACAAAATTATGATAGTATCCAATCATCCTCAAAAAACCATGGAGGCTTTTGAGTGTCTGAGATGAGGCTAATTTGTCATGGCATCTATTTTTTTAGGATCCACTTGAACCCTTCAGGATGAAATAATATGACTAAGATACTCCACCTCATCCTATACAAAAGCACATTTGGACTATTTTTGCACAGAGACAATGATCAGAGAGAAGTTGTAGTGTGAACTCTAGATGTTGGAGATGCTCAAACCGCATTTTACTATAGATGGGGATATCATCGAAGAATACCATAATGAATTTCCATAGGTAGGGATGAAATATTTTATTCATCAATGGCTATAATGTTAAAAGATCATTAGTGAGGCCAAAGGGCATGATTAGAAACTCATAGTGGCCATCATGCATGTAAAAAGTTATCTTAGGAATATCATCCTCATGAAGATGGATCTAGTGATATCTAAAGCAGAGATCCAATTTAGAAAAAAAAATGAGCACCATAAAGATCATCAATAATAGGGATCAGGAACTTATCCTTGGTTTTGATGTGATTAAGTGTGTAGAAGTCAATATAGAGGCACCATGACCCATATTTTTTTTAGACAAGGAAGATAGTGGGAAAATATGGGTTGGTACTAGGGTGAATAATGCCTTGCTTCAGTAAGTCTTGAATGACCATCTTGATCTTGGTATTTTATTAAAATGGGTAGTGGTAAGGCCTTTTTTTTTAGGAATACTTCCAAGAAGGAGCTAAATATGGTGGTCCTTTGGTTGTGAAGGTGGTAATCCCACTAGTTTGGTAAAGACACATGCATACCTCTACATAATGGTTACATTTGAATGGAATGGAGTTGGGCAATGACATTGTGTGAATTCATTTTAAGAATCTTTTCCATGTGACGTGAACTTATGATGTTGAGAGACCCTAATTGTAAGCCTTTTAATGTGTACTTTTGCCCATTGTCTAAAAATTACATCCAAAGTTCAACAAAATCCCATAAGATGGGTCCAAGTGTGCATAACCATTAGGTTCCCAAAACAACATCACATCTACCTAAAGTCAAAGAAAACATGTCAAAGTGAAAGTTATAATCTCCAATAGATATATGCACATTACAATACCTCTCTTTTCAAGGTAATGTACCACCATTGGCAATCATGACTACAAATTTGGAGCACATATGGATAAAATAATTAGCCTATTTGGTGATCAATGAAGTTATGAGTACTACCTAAATCAATAAGTATTGTGAGTGGGAGCTTCTTGAAGTAACCCCTAACTCGCATGGTTTGTGGGGTGGTGAATATTACTAAGGCATGCAAAAATATCTCTAGTTGGTCTTTCTAAGAAGCAGGTTCCATAATTGACAAAGCTTATTTTAGATCATCTATTATATCCTAAGCATCTCCTAAAACTTTAGTTTTGGGCAGAGAGTCCACATCTAGTAGGTAGAGCTTTTGCTTAACACATTGATGTACCTAAGTGAATTTGTCATTATAATTATAACATAGTCCTTTTTATCTATGATCTCACATCTCTACTTCATTCAAATGCTTAATAGGAGTGGTTATGGGGGCTGGCATTATTTGAAATTGTTGTGGATTTATATTTTTGAATGGATCAAAATTGGATTTGAATCATTGCTAAGCTATGATTTTGTCCTATGCCAACTTATCCAACCTTAAGGCTTCCATATTAATGTTGGGCTAGAATAATTTGACCTCATATCAAATTGCATCCTTCAATCTACTAACAAAGTAACTCCTAAAGAATTCATCAGATAATCCCTCTATGTAATTGGCCAGTTTTTTTAAATTTTGTTTGATATTCTCTCATGGTTTCTATTTGGTGAAGTTTAGTGAGTGCTCTAGTGAATTCATCAAAAGAACTAGGGCCAAACCATTGAAAAATGAGGGTGTAAAAATTGGTCCATATTGGCTCATCATAAGCCTGGGTATACCAATGATACCATTAAAGGGCTTTGAGTTTCAAGTAAAAGGATGCAAGTGGGACCTTGTTGGCATCAAAAGTATTATGCAGACTAAAATATTGTTATGCCCAATAGATCCATTTAGTCATTTCTACAACATGGAATAGAGGAAAATCAAGCTTTGGCCCATGAAAATTACTAGAAGAATAAAATTGAGTGTCTGAAGAGGACTTTGGATGCTTTCTGTTGTTGAAGGTGTTATGTTGAAGACTAAGGCTGAGAATTTTTTCATCAAGATCTTTGATGTGGGTCTTGAGAGTGGAAATTTCCTTCATGTTTTTTACTCCTATTTGGGTTACTACTATGACCTGAATGATAATTTTTTATTTTTTTTTGTAATGGATATGAAAACTAGAGTTAAGACACATTTAGTAAGAGAATTTTTTAATTTGAGAAAATCGAAAGGGGGGTAAAGGGAATTTTACTTATTATTTTGCATAGTGAGAGTATTATTGATGAAGGTGAGGGCAATTTTAGGAGTGAAAATGGAAAAAATGGAAAATTTATCAAAGAGGGACAAAGGAGAAGAAAAGGCAGATGAACACTATGGAAAATTTTGAAGACAAATGGACAAAAATAGAAGTTATGGCAAAACCCAAAAAAATAGAAAATTGAGATTTTCAAGAATTAGGAGGGAATCAAGATATGGGACCTCAATGAAGAAAATGTGGGGAATGGAATTTCAAGTGTTTGAATGAATTTTGAGGAACAATGGGATTACAGATAGAGAGATATGGTAAAAAAAACATTTACTCGATAGTTTGCTAGGAATATTATGAAACTGATATGACAAGTTTGTAGATCTGATATGGCAATTTTTTGATACTCTACTAGTAATACGCTGAAAATGGTATGGAAATTTTGTTGATACTCTGATGAGAAAATGTGAATATCTAATATGGAAAGTTTTTTGATACTTCATGGGTAATATTTTGAAACTAATAAAAATAGGCCCCAACTTTCAATGGTTACCTCTGATGAGAAAATGTGAAGATCTAATATGGCAATTTTTTGATACTTCATGGGTAATATTTTGAAACTAATAGAAATAGGCCCCAAGTTTCAATGGTTACCTAAGGGTTTATAGATATCACTATGGCCACCAATATTATTTGAGCAAGTACAACTCTCTAAAAAAAATTAGCCATAGATTTACCCCTAAATGATAGCTCTTAGTTTTCCTCAGGGTGGGGCCTAGTCAATTAGGATGGGCCATTGCCCTTTTCACTAGCAGGTTTTCTCAATGGGCCAATTACTTTGGGGTTCCTATGGTACTCCTCATAATGATTTTTAAGGATTTTGTCCAAGCACTTCTCATAGTTATGAAAATAAGTTTTTACCCTGATCCAAAACAAATTATTATGATACAAAAAAATACTTAAAAGAATTATGCAATAGAACAAAGTTAAGACTTTTTTAAAAATTACTTAAATGAATTATACAATATAATAGAGTTAAGACTTTTTAAAAGAAAAAAATTGGCCCTAGAAAGCACTCTATTACTAAATGAGAGGATCTTCCTACAAAAAATTAAAGAAAATGCATGAAATAATAGACTTATATAATTATTAAAAGTACCAAAATGATTATATTGATCATAGGCCATTTTGAGGGGGCAACCTCCTTTAAGTAAGCTCAATACAATAAATTTTTGGATGTCTTCATTGACCTCAACACTTATATACTAAGTCTAATCTAAGCAACTACTACTTCCCATGAATGTGGGATAAATCAAAATTCTCATGGGATGACTTATAGAGCATATGCATCCATAATAATTAATATACTAACAAAGTAAAGAGAAGGGGTAGCACAAGTTCCTAATAGTAACTCACCATTTATTCTAGTATATAGGAGAGAAGCCAAGTTGCCCATCTCTCTTGAGTTACTTGCCTTGGAGCTAACCCATCAGCTTGAGTTGATGGAGAGTGAACCTATGAGTGTGAGGATAGCATAGCTCATGGAGCTTGAATAAATGATGGATCATAAAATAAAGATAATTGAATCACATCAATCTCAAGTCAATAAATCCTTTGATAAGATAGCAATAGAAAGAGACTTTAAAGAGGGTGATCTAGTCCTTAAGTGGGATTCAAATAAGACCAAGCTAGGCAACCATACTAAGTTTGACAACTTGTAGAGTGGACCTTACTTGATCCATGGATGAAAACAATATGACATATTTTAGCTTGTTAAGTTGGATGGAAAGGTATTAGCAATCATAGTCAATGGCATTTATCTAAAGCCTTGTTACTAAAGAAAGTTGTAGCCTTATACATATTAGAGTATATTTTGTTGTTTTCCTCCAAGTGCCTTGTGTACATTTCCATTTTATTGCGTGTTTCCCTTATTTAAGTGCTTTGAGCACATTGTTGTTTTATTTTGGGTTGTCCTTTTTGTTTTTAGATTTTCAATCAAAATATTTGTAGCCTGGTGCTTGGTTGAAAATTAGTGGAGAAAGACATGTGTGACTCCATAAGCCCAATGGATAGAGTAAGACAACTAGTATTTTGTTTAGACAGGCATGCAATCATAGGAGGTCACTATAAATTTGGCCAAAATTGGCCTATATACAAAAATTTTGCTTAGATAGATTAGGCCACTCTCCTAGACCATTTAGTGATTTTTTTGTGAGGTGCTCTAAATATGTTTTAAAGTGCTCCAAAGATGTTCTAAGATGTTTTGAATATGTTCTAAAGTGTTCCAAAGAGGTTCTAAGGTGATTTGAAGATGTTCTAGGTGCTTTTAAAATGTTCTAAGGTGCTCTAAATAGGTTCTAAGGTGATCTAAAGATGTTCTAAGGTGTTTCAAAGATGTTCTAAAGTATTATGAAAAGGTTTTAAGGTGTTTTGAAGATGCTATAAGGTGTTGTGAAGATGTTCTAAAGTGATCTAAAGAGGTTCTAAAGTGCTCTTAAGAGATTCTAAAGTGATCTTAAGAGGATCTTAAGTGCTCTAAAGAGGTTATAAGGTGATCCAAATATGATCTAAGGTGCTTTGAAGAGGTTCTAATGTGTTTATAAGAGGTTCTAAGGTGCTCCAAAGAAGAGGCAGTCTTAGTGCAGTGGATGATCCAATCATGGAAAGAGAAGACTAGCTTCATGAATATATTAAGTATTCTTAGCCTTCTTTAGTTCCTTAATCATCCTCTTTTATGCCTCTATAATCAATTTTTTATGAGAGGATCCTCTCTAGGAAAAAATCAATGTTTTGGCTCTCCTAGCTCTAAACATCACCTACAACCAACTCAAGTGCCTTGAGAGCCAAGTCTGAGAGACATTAGATCATGAGGAAAGTCTTTGGGCACCATGAAAGATATTATTATATGGATAATGTAAAATTATAAGTTCTTAAAGCTTATAATCTATGGTGAGAGGCATTTACCAACTTCACCTATAGCCAATACCCCAAATCATCATCTACAACCATCCAAATGGCAATTTCATTAACTCATTCAATCATTTACCCTAAAGTGAAACTCAAGACCTTTCCATTCAAGGTTAATATTTTGAGGTATCCTTTTAAATTCAAGTAAAAAATTTACATCTCCAAGCCTTCTTCAATACCACTTAAGCAATGCCAGCTCATGAAGATACAGTACATGATCAACTTTTGAAGGTAGTTTTGAAGGTTTTTGAAGTTTTGGGGCACCTACATGTGGTTTCAATACAAAAAAAAATAGTAAAAAATGTCCTTGTGACCTATTATATCTCCCTATAACTTATATTTGGCATGAAAAACAAGGTACATATCCATTTTTTGTCTCAGACCTGAGGCACTCTTCATGAAAATTTAGGTAGCCCACTAGCTAGTTTTGAGAAAAATGAGTTTTAAGGCCTATATAGGCATAATCTAGATATGAAAATTGTTAAAGGTAGTGATAATTATTGTTTATAATTTTTCATGGTATTGGATAGGTCTCACTAATAGTGGAATCATCCAGTGTTTTATCACATTCCTATGTTTGTCTATTGACAGTCAACATGGAGCTAGGTAAGCTTCTTGAAGGGATATAAGGTATGAAAAATGGTTTGAACCTCATGTGATGATTTTTGGGGTATAATATATTGATTTTAAGTATCCCCAAACCTATTGAGAATGATTACATTCATATTTTCAATTCAAAATGAAGAGAGGTGCAAAATTGCAAAATTCGAGATTTTGGCATGCAAGTGGGGATAGTCAAAAAGGCATTTTTGATGTACTTAAAGGGTTAAATGGTAAAATATAGTTATTTTATAATTTATATGGGTACTTTAATGTTATAAAAAAAATTAGGTATTGATACCTCATAAATCTCAATATATGCCTTTTTCTTTCTCCTTATGTCTCATAATTCACAATTTCTAAGTGTGCTCGGGAGCAGAAATGGAGTTTTGGGAGATAAATAGGTGCATATGCATTCTAAAAATTGGTAAAAATATTATTATTACCTTAAATATCCACCCATGATGACCTTGAAGTCACACGATCATCCTATATATTCATCATTTTTTCTCATACCTCAAATACTTTATGGGATAGAGATAGTCTTGAGGCCTAAAAGAGAAAAAATGCGTTTAATTGTGTTAGAGGTAAAATCACCGAGGGTAAATTAATGAACCAAAATAATCCAAATAAAATTATAATCTTTACAAACACTAAATCATATGTCATAAGTAGTTATGAAGTATACACATCATTCATAATAAAGAGCAAGAGAGACAATGCAGATCAAACACATAACATACGTGGGAAACCCTCTTGGGGAATAAAAACCATTAGAACATAAAATTATAATACTATCCTATAATAAAAAGAATTAATTAATAACATGGATCTCTCATATTCTTTTTTTTAACCACTCCCATATGGGTTAGATTTCCTGGCCTCCCTTTAGAGTTTTGGCATGAGGACATTTTTATAGGTATTGTCAGTTCTTTTGGTGAACTTGTGGCATTGGATAATACTACGGCTAGTAGATCCAAACTTCAAAGTGCCAGACTTTATGTTAAAGTGGCAGACCTGAATCATCTCCTAGAAAAAGTGGATCTAATATCCAAGCTGGGCAAAAAAACTCAAGGGATTATTTTTGAAGACTTGCCCAATTCTTGTTATGCTTGTAAGAAACAGGGGCATCTGGTCAAAAATTATCCTTCCAAAAGTACTAGTAGTGTTTTGGATGGGAGAAAGACCAAGGTCCATCAAAAGAAAGTATGGAAACTCAAAGAAGATCATCGATAATAACAAAATAATAATGAAGATTCTAAAGCTCTACATGCTGAGGTGGAAAAAGAGCCTTCTTTTGAAGATCCTAAAGCTCTACATACTGAGGCAGATAAAGAACTTTCTTATGAGCAAGAAAATTCTGAGAAAGAAGGACATGGGTTGCAATCAGATACTATAATACCTGTACAAATAATAGATGATTTGACTGATCTATCAAAACAAATAGGATAGAAGACCGATGGAGAGATGTAGATGACAAAATTGTGCTAGAGGAAAGTGAATTCTTGGCTGAAGCTGGAAATAAATTAGAGGAGGGAGTTTTTCTTACTTCTCAATCTAGGGAGATTTAGGTTGATAATGATTTCCCTTTGGATGAGCTTCTTGTGAATGATAATGGAGAAAACTTATATCATAGTCTAAACCAAAGAAAAAGGGCTGAAAAAAGACCAATACTAAGGGGGTAGAAACTAGAAGTAGCAAAAAAGACTAGCAAACTAAGGTGAAACATCTTGCTTCTACTCTAGATAAATCTAGAAAATGAGATGAACATCTTTTTAAGGTGAAATCAGATGTTGGTTCTCCAGACAAACCTAGAAGAAGATCCACTAGGAAAACCAGAGAGCTAGAAAGTATGCAGAATATTGCTGATGGTAGGCAGGCAACTATTCTAGATTTTACCCCTAAAAATAGATATTAAATTATTACTTGGAATTTTAGGGGGCTGAATATAAACTGGATATTGATGTTGTCCTTGTATAACCTAATTCTGATGCTACTATTTAGTAGGTTTTAGGAATGCTTTTCCTAGTGCATGGTAATGCTTTATCCTTTTTGATTCTATTAAAGGGTTTCGATGTCCCTTCAAACCCTGTTTTTACCTTAATCTAAAACAAGAATTAATTTAAACCAGATATACTAGATCAAAACATGACCATTCCTAATTTTAGTGAGATTGCAATCCCACAAGGAGCTACCACACCTATCTAATTGAGTTGTCACAACAACTAGACCTTTAACAAGTTTCACCTTGTAAGGAGGATAAAACCCCCTTATATGTTGAGTTTCCACAACAACACCTATGAATATAAAATCTCCTCAACACTGATTGCCTACCAATCTGATGGATATATAAAGTATGTTAGCTCTCTTCAACTCTACACTCTCAATGCATCCAAAGCCACATTTTGGACCACTCTACACTTATCAGTAACAAATCTATCACCACAATACTCCCTGGTAGTTAAATAAAATTACATACTTCAAAAAACACACAAAGATCAATTAGGACACATTACATATCCCAACTATCCCTACTCTTCAACCCTTCACTCAAACTCACTTCAACACACCTATAACAACTCTATCATAACAACAACATGACTAGATGGTCATGCACATATTCCATACTTTGATCTACCTCTCATATCAAGCACCATGATTATATAGTATTCACCTTGCCTTCACTCATAATATACTCTCTTAAATAGCCTCTTGAGCAACTTTCTCAATCTTCCTCATCTCGTCTCATTAAGTCCAATTGACCTATATATCCTCCTACACCAACTTAATCAAGAAAGAATGTCTAATCCTATACACTCTTAGATTGTCCTCACTAACCTATACCTTCTTTTTCAAATTTTATTACCTTCACTTGGTTCCACATTCACACTCCCTCATTCAAGTCTAGAAACCATCATCTTTGGTTTCACTATTTATAGAGCATTCATGATCATCACTATTTTAGTCAGCCATTAGGCATGCCTTAACCCTTAAAGCATCTATCTCATTGATACATAGCTCAAAAAAATCTTCATAGGTCTTCCAAAGCATCTATGGGTCACCCTTAAGAAGCTACACCTTTTAATAAGGCCCTTGTAGCTCTTATAGGTCTAATGGAGACCTATTCACCCATTTAGCACTTCATTGATCAAAACAAGAACACAAGACCACTTTCAAATGCATGGGATGACTCATTATGTCCCCTTTGACATCCTTAAATGATTATAGTCATTTTTTATCACCTCTACATATGCTCAAACAACTCAAATAGTGACCTAGTGTATAAGAACATTATAAACAAACACACAATCAACTTCTTAACATTTATTCACACAAAATATCAATTGGTCAAACCTTTAAATCCCATACAGAGCATCCTCATGGAGTCTACAACACTCCCAGATAACTAATTCATCATGAGACATAGAAACAACATCAAAAAAATCTCAAACATCCTTATTAGGTTACTTGTAGAACCTATTCAAACACACAATCAACTTTGGAGCTCAATATATTTATTTGCACATATAATTAGACCTTCACATTAATATTTCTATATGCACCTTGGAATCCTCTATAACTTCACTTTTTACAACACCATCAAATTATTCCTAGATTGAAATTTATGGCCCAAAAACTTGACACTAGTCTTTCCTTTGTAATTTCAAATATTTAAATGCATACAGTCATAGTTAAACCTCAAACACCATGATCACATCTCATGTCCTCTCAACTTTAGACCAATCTCACACCATTGATCTTCTCTAAAATTTAACGCATAAGTTCCAATGTTTAAAAATTAAACCTTAGTCACTTTGACTTCATTTCATGTAACCTTGTAATGATGACTCAATATGCATCAAAAATCTCTATAGATCAACCAGGTATTTAACTAGCAACTCTCACCATTCGATCAATCTCTATGACCACCCACTCATCATTGATCTTTATCCTTTAACTTTACTTAGTCATTAAAAAATGTGCACTTCTTACCATCTCATTTATTCCTACCATCTTAGAACAAATACACTATGTCAATCTCCTTGAGACTTTATCGATCTTTACCTCTTGTAAAATTGACTAAGTATGGGGACCCTTGCAATCTATCTAAGAAACCAACTTGAGCCTTAATAAATTTTTCTACACTTTAATGCATGATCTCAAATTTAGACCATATGATCTCCCCACATAGGAGAATCCATCCATATAAAAATATACTCCTAGAAGCCACACACATGTGAGATATTCCATCATCAACATGCTCACTTAGAATTTTCTTCCACAGAGCCAACTATGCTTGAAACTATCTTGAAGGCCAACTTTGCTCATACATATCTTTTAACACACTTCATCACATGATCTAAAATTTAGCACAAATAAACTAGGCTCAAAACTAAATAAACCCATATGATCATCTTCTCCTAAAATTTCCACACGTGTGATATATTTCACCATCAAAATGATTACTTGGCTCTTTCTTTCCTTATACAAATTTGGCTAAGTATGGGAAAACACTGTTAAAATAACTAGGAACCTAATTTTGTACTTGCATATATTTTGATGCACTTAGGTGCATGACCTAATATTTATCACATAATAACTAGGGACTAATTTGATCACAAACATATGACCAACTCCCCCTAACTTATCTATATGTGGTAATGGTGACATCATCAAAATGTCTACTCAAATTTTCTGCCACTAGACCCAAAGTGTGTAGATGAAAACTATTTACTACCAGATTAAATATATTTATGTACACAAGCTCTCAAATTTTAGAAAACATATTAGGGACCTCTTTCACATCCTTAAATCACCATACTCATTACTAAACATCTCTAACCATGCCAAAATAGAAGATCAACCAAGCATACTAGGAAAATGATATTGCACACTTTGTCATTATCAAATAGACTATCAAGGCACTTGATCCACTTACTTGGAAAACTTCATGACATCATTTACAATACTCTAACAATATTCCCCTTTGTCATTGATGTCAACAACCATCATATATACAAATATACATCTCACCTTCTCTCTCTTCAGGCACTCCCAAATATGAACTTTCTCCCCCTTTGACTTAATGACAAAGTGGGCACCAATTGATCTTTATAAATTGAAAAGAAAAAAATAGATGATACAAATATGATACAAACTATCTTATAAATATGATACAAACTCCCCCTTACTTTGATCCTACCTCTTCTTGCCTTGACACCTTCCTCTGGCTCCATGCCAACACTCTCTTCAACCAAGCATTAAAAAAAATGAAGATAGAACACGCAAAACACTAACATCTAATGTAAATTCACCAAGAAACATTTTATAGGGACTCCCCTTAAGATATATGATCCATTTCACCACTTGATCATCTTTATATCTCCATACACCATGAAGTGTTAAGGTGTGGAGCCTAAAAGCTTCACATATAAGCGCATTTAATAGTTTCAGGTTTACACAGTCACCGGCATCGGTCAAGAGCGATTGACGTCGATCAGGTGCAGTTGAAGAGACGCCGGTGTCGGCAATGAATCGGCCAACGTCGGTCACAGGCAAGCAGGCAGGAACTGGCGTCGGTTACCTATGCGTCCAGAATGCTATTTTCGAGGATAGAACTGAGTGTTTGCATGATGAGTTTAAGTTGTAGTCTTAAGTTCGCGTCTCTATTATTAGTAAGATTATTTTTAGAGCCCTTGTTCAAGAGGCTTAATTGTTGGTTGTAAGTGCATGCTCAAGTCTCCTAATTCTATATGTAGAATTAGATCTTCTTAGCTTATTGTATTGGTATGTTGAAGAACAGTACAGAGTTGAATCAATCCAGATTGTTGGAGTTGATTGTTCTTGAGAGAGAGAGAGAGATCTTGAGGGATAGAGATCTAGTGAGAGATTTATACATCTGAGAGAGGTGTGGAAGAAAGAAGTTTCTTCAATTGTATTCCTTCTGTAAAGAGTTTAATACAAGTTTTTAGGGTGGTTTCTTGTATCTCTTGTTCTTGTTATTTATCAATCTAGTTACTTATCTATCTGATTTAATTCCACGTTTATTGCTTTCATAATTGTAATATATTGTTGGTTGATCCCCAACAAGTGGTATCAGAGCTCAGGTTCACTAACAGGTGGTTCAGATCTGTGTAGTGTGTATTGATTACAGGTTCTCATAGGAGTTTTTGCAGGGATTTTTGTTTGAGTGGGAGAAGCAATGGCAGATGAAAGTAAACTGAGAATGGAGAAGTTCAATTGCAAAATTATCAACATTGGAGAATGCAGATAGAGGATTATCTGTATCATAAAGATCTCTACTTACCGTTAGGTGGAGTTGCAAAGAAGCCCAAAGACATGGATGATGAAGAATGGGAAGTTCTTGACAGAAAGGCTCTGGGGTCTATAAGACTGAGTCTAGCATCTACTGTGATATCTAATTTATCACAGGCAAAGTCTACAGTAGAGTTGATGACTACTTTAGCAAATTTGTATGAAAAACCCTCAGCTTCTAATAAGGTATATCTTATGAAGCAGTTATTTAATTTGCATATGAATGAAGGTAGATCTGTTTCTACTCATCTGAATGATTTCAATGGAATTGTGAATCAATTAAGTTCAGTCAATATAATGTTTGATGATGAAGTAAAAACTCTTTTAATATTATGTTCTTTGCCTGAAAACTGGCATGGCTTAGTAATGGCAGTTAGTAATACTGCATCTGCATCAAATATTTTGAAAGTAGAGGATGTTGTTAGTGTTATCTTGAATGAGGAAATTTTCAAGAAAAGCACAGAAGAGACATCTGGGAACGCTTTAAGTTTTGAGAGCAGGGGGAGGCAGAAAGATAAGAGCAAAAGGAGATCAAGATCTAAGTCTAAGGTGAGAGGAAGATCCAAATCCAGAAATGGCAAGAAGCCACAATGCTGGAATTGTGGAAAGATTGGGCACATAAGCAGAGATTGTTGGTCAAAGCCTAAGGAGGATAATCAGCATGAAGGAAAGTAAGAAGCCAAGGTTGTAGGTATTATACAAGATGCTTTAATATTCTCTTTGCATAATAATATAGAATCTTGGGTGTTAGATTCTGGTGCATCTTTTCATACTACCCTTAATAGGGAATATTTTAGTGACTATATCCATGGAGATTTTGGAATAGTGTATCTAAGGGATGATGAGCCTTGTAAAATAATTGGCAAAGGTAAATTGCAGCTGAGGATGTAGAATAGCAACACATGGGTGTTGAGAGATGTGATGCATGTTCTTAGCTTGAAGAGAAATTTGATTTCTATAGGAAAGTTAGGGGATGAGGGTTGTATAGTAACTCTCATAGCAGAATCTTGGAAGGTGACCAAGGGTGCACTTGTTATGGCCAGAGGTAAGAGAGAAGGTACTCTCTATTTGTGTAATTGTGTTACTAACAATTCTCCTTCTGTATTATCTACTTTAGATGTGGATGCTAAATTGTGGCACTCAAGGCTTGGCCACATGAGTGAGAAGGGGATGTCAATTCTTAAGTCCAAAGGTATGCACTCAGATTTAAAAGGCATAGATCTAGAGTTTTGTGAGCACTATGTATTTGGAAAACAAAAAAGGGTTAGTTTTCTCAAGATTAGGTCTACTAAGAAGAAGCATAAGTTGCAGCTTGTTCACACAGACGTGTGGGGAACGGCTCAGCTTGCTTCCATTGGAGGATCACAATACTATGTATCTTTCATAGATGATGCTACAAGAAAGGTATGGGTCTATTGTATTAGGAGGAAATTTGATGTATTTGAGACTTTTAAGATTTAGAAAGCTATGGTTGAGAATGAAACAGGTAAAAGATTGAAGTGCCTGAGATCTGACAATGGCGCTGAGTTCTGCAGTTATAAATTCAGAGATTATTGTTATATGCATGGAATCCGCAGGCAAAGGATGGTTCCAAGGACACCTTAGCAGAATGGAATTGTTGAAAGGATGAATAGGACAATAATGGAGTGTGTAAGGTGTATGAGATTGCATGTTGGTTTGCCCTTACAGTTTTAGGCACAAGCTGTTGACACTATAGTGTACCTCATTAACAGAGGACCCTCTACAGCTCTGGATGGTGGAATTATAGAAGAGGCATGGATAGGTAAAAAGGTAGATCTCTCATATCTCAAAGTTTTTGGTTGTGAAGCCTTTGTGCACATAGACAAAGAAAATAGAAAAAAGTTGGATGCTAAGTTTATGAGGTGCACATTTATTGGCTATGGCTCAGATGATTTTGGTTTCAGAATTTGGAATCTAGAAACTAACAAGGTAATTAGGAGTTGTGATGTTGTTTTCAATGAAAGAGTGATGTATTGTGATCAGCTAAGGAAGCTAAATCAATCTGGGCAGAGCAATGGTGAATTGGACGAGGTGACAGTCCAAAATGAGCTTGCGAGAAAAAGAAATAATCACTTACAGGAAAACACAGAGACCGACGTCGGCAGGGTAAGAACTGGCGTTAGTAGGACAAAGATCGGTGTCAGCCATACAGAGACTGACGTCGACAGGACAGGCACTGATGTCAGTCAGGCAGAATCGACATCGGCCAGTAACAGGTCTAGAAGTGACTGAGGTCGGTCACTGTTAGAGAAATTGGGTGGACAAGGTGTTGTAAACGAGTCTCAGACACCCATCAGGAGGTCAAAAAGGGTGAGTAAGCCTCCAATTAGATATTCTCCTTCATTATTTTATTTATTGCTAACTGATGGTGGAGAACCAGAGAGTTTTGAAGAAGCAATACAGGTGGAGTCCAAGACTCAGTGGGAGTGTGGCATGGTTGAGGAGATGGAGTCCTTAAGAGAGAACCAAACATGGGATTTGGTTGAGTTGCCAGTAGGTAAGAGGACACTGAAGAACAGATAGACCTACAGGTTAAAAGAAGGTGAGAATGGATAGATGAGATATAAGGCCATATTGGTGGTAAAAGGATTTGCACAAAATCTAGTTATTGATTTTGGTGAGATTTTTTCTCCTGTTGTTAAAATGACTTCTATACGGATTGTATTGTCTTTGGTTGCTATTGAGGATTTGCATCTTGAGCAGCTAGATGTTAAGACAGCGTTTCTTCATGGAGATTTAGATGAAGAAATCTATATGGAACAACCAGAAGGATTTGAGGTCAAGGGTAAGGAGAAGTTAGTGTGCAGATTGAAGAAAAGCTTGTATGGCCTCAAGCAAGCTCCTAGGCAATGGTATTTAAAATTTGACAGGTTTATGACTGAGCATGGCTACAGTAGGTGTCAATCTGACCATTGTGTGTATTTTAAGAGATTGGATAATGGTAGATATATTATTCTATTGTTGTATGTAGATGATATGCTGGTTGCAGGATCACACATGTAGGATATCTCTGAGCTTAAGGTGAAATTAGCTCAAATGTTTGCTATGAAGGATTTGGGAGCAATAAAGAAAATCTTTAGCATGAGCATTAAGAGAGACAGGAAAAATCACAGGTTGATATTGTCTCAAGAGGATTATGTGGACAAGGTGTTGAAACGGTTCAATATGCAGGATGTTAAATCGGTAAGCACACCTTTGGCTGGACATTTTAAGTTGAGTAAAGAACAATGTCCTAATTCACATGATGAGGTAGAGTACATGAGTAAAGTTCCATATTCTTCTGTAGTAGGGAGTTTGATGTATGCAATGGTGTGTACTAGACCGGATATTGCCCAAGCAGTGGGAGTGGTAAGTAAGTATATGGCCAATCCAGGTAAGAAACATTGGAAAGCAATTCAGTGGATCCTTAGATATCTGAGAGGAACCAGCAGTAGGCACTTGTGCTATGGAGGTTCAGATACTTCTCTACATGGTTATGTAGATTCAGATATGGCAGGTGATTTGGATGGCAGGAGGAGCACTACAGGATATGTTTTCACTGTAGGTGGAATGGCGGTTAGCTAGATATCAAAGTTGCAGAAGGTTGTTGCCTTGTCAACTATAGAAGCAGAGTATATTGCAGCCACAGAGGCTAGCAAAGAGATGATATGGATGACACGATTCATGGATGAGCTTGGTAGGGAGCATGAGAGTTGCAAATTGTATAGTGACAGTCAGAGTGCAATCCATTTGGCTAAGAATTCAGCCTTTCATTCAATAACAAAGCACATACAGCTAAGGTACCATTTCATATGACAGGTATTGGAAGATGGTGAGTTGAAACTGGAGAAGATCCATATAGATAGGAATCCTACTGATATGTTAACCAAGCCAGTTACAAAGGAGAAGTTGAATCTTCATTTAACTTCTGTTGGTCTTCATGATTGAGTTGAAGATGGAGGAGCTTGAAGATGTTGCTGTACAGGTACTGGTCCAGCTGTTTATCTCCAAGTGGGAGATTGTTAAGGTGTGGAGCCTAAAAGCTTCACATATGAGTGCATTTAATAGTTTCAGGTCTACACAGTCACCGGCATTGGTCAGGAGCGATCGACGTCGATTAGGTGTAGTTGAAGAGATGCCATCATCGGCAGTAGATCAGCCGATGTCGGTCACAGGCAAGCAGGCAGGAACCGACGTCGGTTACCTGTGCATCCAGAATGCTATTTCTAAGGATAGAACCGAGTGTTTGCATGATGAGTTTAAGTTGTAGTCTTAAGTTCACGTCTCTATTATTAGTAATATTATTTTTAGAGCCCTTGTTCAAGAGGCTTAACTGTTGATTGTAAGTGCATGCTCAAGTCTCCTAATTCTATATGTAGAATTAGATCTTCTTAGCTTATTGTATTGGTATGTTGAAGAATAGTACAGAGTTGAATCAATCCAGATTGTTGGATTTGATTGTTCTTGAGAGAGAGAGAGCTCTTGAGGGATAGAGATCTAGTGAGAGATCTATACATCTGAGAGAGGTGTGGAAGAAAGAAGTTTCTTCAATTATATTCCTTCTGTAAAGAGTTTAATACAAGTTTTCAGGGTGGTTTCTTGTATCTCTTGTTCTTTCTATTTATCATTTTAGTTACTTATCTATCTGATTTAATTCTACATTTATTGCTTTCATAAGTGTAATCTATTGTTGGTTGATCCCCAACATGAAGAACCATTATGCAAGCTTACTATCCTTCTCTCTCAAACCACCTCAAGAACCATCAATACAACTTCACGTTAAACACCAAATAGGAAAAACTATCTAAAAATACCTAATAATTCACATTTATATAATCATGCCTTGTTATTTTGGATAAACTAAACAAAAATCACACTTATTCACACTAGGTCAGTCTAGTCTCTTTATAGCCCTATATGGAACTTGTAGAGCCCACAAATTTCATTAGACACACATTCAAAACTTTAAATTTCATATCTAGAGCACTCTCATATCCCCCCTAAAGCACACAAATTTTCAATACCTATATCATCTTATGAAATATACTTCCTTCACAAACCTACTAGTATATTAGCCCTCCATATTGATAAAAACTTGAATAACTTGAGAACCAAAAACCTTAAAATATCTATGAATCTTGATTTGACAACCCATTTATCTCATTCAACCTATTAAGAAGCCTTAGACCTCAACTCATAATGAAAACTACTTTTATAGCATATCCCAAAACCATAGAATCTTAAAACAAAGTCAACAAACCTCCTTCTAGTCAATGTCCACCTCTAAAATTTCTTACACACTTGGAGACAAACATAACATACTTCTATACCAAAATTTATTCTTCACACCTTTGGTAACCTTGACCTTGTAGACCATGGCTTTAACCTTCAACAAGAAAGATAAACCTAGGAACACATAAAAATTTGTAATTGCACATAAAAGATCTTCAAAGCTTGAAATCACCTAGAACACATCACAAAGAAGCATATAGACCTTTCTAAGCACCAATATCTTCTTGAAATTTCACCAAAATTATTATGCCATCTAGAAACACCCATTCTAACCCTGCACAATAGCTCTTTCACAAATCTCTAGAATAAGCTCATAAACTTGTTAGTCCTCATAACTTCATGCTTCACCTAGAACATGACATCTTCAAAAAGTCTTCAAATACTATCCAATCATAATCAATAATTATATAGATACACCTCATCTTCAAAACATTGTGAACTTCCATGGTATACACAACTATTCAACAAGCCTTTAACAAGCTTAGAAATATCTAGAACATAAGTCTAAATGAAAAGCCTTTAACTTATAGGCTCTCCTAGCATCTACCATAAAATGATATGCAAATAGATATTTGAAACTCACCTTTATACCATAGCATCCAAACCATGATCAAAAAGATAACTCCTTCTCAAGATAGGGCCAATGAGATTATTCATAAGCTTCTTTTCTCCAATAAAAGACATAAAAAGAATGCACAACTATACCTTATTTTTATACCATCTCATTTAATAATATCTAATAGCCACTAAGCTTCCTCTAACTCACAAGTGTCTCCTTGAAGCCTAGATAGAGACACCCCTTTGACATAGGGAGACTAAAAGTCCCAAAATGGTTTAGAATACTCCCATATCTCCATACCTTTCTCTAACTTGTAGTCCTACTTGACTTTAAATGAACCTTTGATTTCATTCTTTTCTTCAAATTTCTCGATAAATGTTGACAACATAAACTCTTGATTTTCCTTCATTTTTTATCCTTTTTTCACCTTGGAAAATAGTCCATCAAGACTCTTAGGCTCAACAGGGTTAGTCTCCTTAGTCTTTACTACCTCAGATCTCCATATCATAGTTTGAATCTTCTCTTCTTCTATATCCATCTTACCTACTTGAACATTGAGCTTATCCTGATTTGCAACATAACCTTCTAGAGAAAATTTCTTATCAACCTTATGACTAGAATAATTGGCAATGATTTCCTTTAGTTTTCATACCTGAGTTTGTCCTTTATCAAACCTTCTAGGAGCTCTATATCCATTGGCATACCTTTAATACCTCTTAACACTATCTGGAAAGAATCTAGTAATATGTTCACTCTTATGACAACTAAAACAAATGACATCATTCTCACCTTTTGATAGATTTGAATTATGATCAATCTTTGGCCAAAAACTCCTATCATAGCTCCATGAATGTCCATACTTGACTGACTTCATTCTATTGTCCTTATCTCTATGACCATATATATTACATGTATAAAATTAACCATGAAATAAACTAGGATACCTTTAAGAATTTGGTTGTCTAACAGACCTTCCTTCATTACTTTCAAATCTTGCATTCTCCTTGTCATACTTGGTTTTTCATGCTTCTTTTCCATCTTATCCAACTTGACTATAACAAGCTCATGTTCAACCATCAATGAACCTAGCTTGGTTTCCCATTGAATTCTCTCATCCTCTTTATCTCTTACACTTGAAATTATAATCATTAACTGACCTCTAAGAACTTGGATAGTCTCCTTATCACTCTTAACTTCTTTAGCCATGTCATCCTTTATTCTACATGTTTTCTCTATCAAACTTCATTCAAGAGAACTAAATTATGCTTCAAGATATTTGATCATATTTTTCATCTTATGATTCTTCTTATTTTGCTCTTTTAGTTCACCAAGTACACTCATGATCTCATCTTCTAGATTAACTTCTTCACTATCATGGAAAACTTCTTCATCACACATGATTTCCTTTTATTTTGAACAACTTTCCTCTTTTTAACTCAAACATACCTTGGAATTTTCTAGTTCATCCTTGAGGTCATTGATAACCTTCTCATCCTCTTTAGCATCATTTTTCAAATTGCATATCTAATCTTCAAGTGCCTTGATCATAGCCTTCCAATATTGATTTTAGCCATTTTTATACCTACTCAAAATCTCCTTGAAATTGTTAAGCTTCCTACAAAAGACTTGCTCTGATACCAATTATTAGAGGTACAATCACTAAGAGGGGGGGTGAATCAGTGAGCCCAAATAATCCAAATTCAATTCTGATCTTTACAACACTTAACCAGTTAACACAAGCATTCATGAAGCATATACATCATTCATAGCAAATAGCAAGAGAGATAATGCAAGATCAAACACATAATACATTACATATGTGGGAAACCCTCTTGGAGAATAAACCCACTAGAACCTATAACTAGACTACTATCCTATAATAACAAGAACCAATTTAGACTAGCTACAATTGATTAAAGAACTACCATTCTTAATTTTAGTGAGACTTTAATCCCACAAGGAGCTACCACACCTATATAGATAAACTACCATAATAATTATACCTTTCTCAAATTTCACCTTTCACAAAGGTTACAACCCCCTTAGATGTTGAGCTTCCATAACAACACTTATGAACAGAACATCTTCTCAACATTGATTGCCTTCCAATCTGATGGAGATACAAATTATATCAGCTTTCTTTAATTTTACAAACTCAAATCATCCAAATCCACCTTTCAGACCACTCTACACTTGTTAGTGACAACTCTATCACCACAACATGTCATGTTGGTCAAAGCATATTACATACTTAAACCAATATAAAAAGATCAATGAAGACATAATACATATCCCAACTATCCCCACTCTTGAACTCTCTAGTTAGACTCACATCTACAATGATGAGTTGTCAATTCATCATTTAATAATGTCAATTTAGGGGTGGTCTCCAAGGCTGTATGCAATAGGATAAAGAAAACTCTAGCAACTGGTATCTTCTACCACACTCCACACTTGCAAGAATTGAAAATCACACTTGTAAAGAAGTAAATCACACTATACTTGTAGAAAAGTAAATCATACTTGTAGAAAGTAAATCACACTTACAAGAAAGTAAATCACACCACACTTTACAGAAAAGTAAATCATATTTTTAGAAAGTAAATTGAAAATTAAAAAAAATAAATTGTTGAATTAAAAATAAATGATAAACACAGAAAACACCTGCATGTTTATAAAAAATATTACAAAAAATAAATATTTACATAAAAAATAAATAATAATAATTCAAAAGCATAATTACATAATAAATAAATAAAAATACATTTATCCATCTTCTTTGGAGTGAGTGGCTAGGTCATTTCTCGAAAGAGGATTTTAATCAGAACACTAGATTTATGTCACAAAGCTCCATAATGTATGATTGATAACGAAGATTGATTACAATGGTGTGGGAGGTTGCATTTATAATCTCATGCTTCCAACCAACTACTTATTTAGGAATAACAATCCTAGATGCTCTCCACCAAATATGAAGAGAAACATAACAACTTAGATATTCTAGCTTATCTCAATCTTCCACAAAATATGAAGAGAGATGTTATTATCTATTTACAACATAAGCTCAATCTTCATAAAATATGAAGAGAATTATTTATGAAATAAAATTATATAAATCTAAATTTAGACATAATTTTGAACTAGTTCATAGATAGACTTGCACAATTCATATATATACCTACACAGTCTGTAAATTTCAAAACCTACAGAGTCCGTAGATTTTAAAACCTACAGACTCCATAGATTTTAGACCTGCAAAGTCTATAGATTTTAGAACCTATAGATTTCATTGATTTTAGATCTATAGAGTCCATAGATTTAGACCTATAGAGTTCATAGATTTTAGAACCTGTAGAGTTCATAGATTTTAGACCCTATAGAGTTCATAGATATTAGACTTACAGAATCCATAGATTTTAGAATCTACAAAGTCTACTTTCTTTTTTCAAGTTACATTATTCAAACTGTTGATGACTATGATGGCTCCCTTGATGTTTGATTCTTTGAACTGGTCTTCAATCAATGAACTACATGGATGTAGAGCTACTGGTTGAGTCCATAGATATGAACTGAGTGAGTCCATAGTAAATTTGGGTGAGTCTATAGCTAGACTAGGTGAGTCATAACTATGTCTAGAGTACCTATAACTCACCTTAAAGCTGATTTTTAGTTGGTACCTCATGCTCATGTCTAATATAGCTTATTATGAGCTACATATATATACATTAACAACTTTTTTCATAGATTTAGTAACAATAATCAATAAGAAAGAAGATAATGATTTATAAAAAGATAACCAAGATATAGTTCTTTATTTCATTCTAAATAAATCATAAGTTCAGAAACTACACTTAGATCCACTTCTTATACAAGGAAAAAATATGTTATTTTACAGATATAATGAGCTATTTTTATGGTTTCAACGTCTCTCCCACACCTAACCTCATGCATATCCTCATACATGCCATTCTTTTATCTAAATTTTTTTTGGGATACAAATGCATGAGTTAGATGTTCTCATTTTCAAATAGTCTTTCCATATTTGACTTTGCATAAGTAAAATTATTTTTAACTTGTAGAATCTTCTAGGCAAAAGTTTCTACTAAAAATGGTCAATAAAATACATTTATCAAGGATAGGTTCTTGTGTAAAAATTTTCTTTCTATCCTTGATTTCTCTTTGACATAGGTTATTGTGTGGAATTCTCATGCTACCCTCTTCTTCTTCTTCTTCTTTAATGAAGTGAGAGCGTGTTCTTGTGCTAAGAATTTATTGTTGTGTCTACATAACTCTATTTTCACCACAAAATAATTCTTGACATAAAATTAATTTTGATGCTTGAAATCTTTACAGAATTTTGAAAATTATATACCATTATCAAAGTCATTAACTTGATTTTACTAAGTCCCATTATTTATTTATTGCTAAGACTATTTTTTTCTCCTTCTCTTCCACACCTAATCTCATTTATGTCCTCATGTATGGCAATGTAAATATGTATAAAGTGTGGGGATATTTGACTCTTTTTCTTTCTTCTAAAAAAAAATAGATCTTTATGTAATAACAAAACTTAAAAATAAATTTAAAAGTGAAATAAAAGAAATTAGATACCTTGGCACAACTTTAGTTCACCTTATCTTTCTTGATGCCAACTTCATGGAGCATATTGGAAAAGATGTTTGAAGAATGGAAGCTCAAGCAATGCTAAAAATGAGAGCATAAAAAGTCAAAAACTAAGTATTTATTGTAGGTAGAAAAGGTAGCGATTGTTGGTTTTCAATTTTTTCCAAATTTCTTTTTGCCCTTGACTAGCCAATAAAACTAATTTTCTAATCAAGGCTCATTTTTTTAGTACTTAGCCGACCAGTAAGCTAGTTTTCAAACTAAGATTGCCAACAATGCCTGAGGGTTTCCATTTTTTTTTTATTTTATTTTATTTTTTTTAATTTATATTAATTTATGGCCTGGAAAATGTTAGCCATAAACTTTATGCATTTGCATACTACTTACAAATGTAGCATAAAATTTTTTGTATGTTGACATTCTCTAGCATTGATCTATGGAGTGATGACCAATAACTGATGATAGATACTTGCTAATTTTTTTGCATGTTGTTGTCAAAGATAATTTAGAATAATGTCCCAACTACTTATTGAAGTCATGAATAATTTTTTTTATCTTTATAATGACTCTTTGTAATGAAAGTATCCTATAAAAAAATAGAAACAAACAAGACCTTTCTAATCAAGCATAATATCATCAATGTTAATTAAATATAAATACTAATAATAAACCATTAAAATGAATCATTTAAATATAAATTAAAGAATGCAGTTCAGCCTAGGTAAGAATGATTGGTAGTTCAAAAATTCCAATGAATTTTTATTATGGAAACAAGAACTCCCTTAGATAAGTTCTATTATTATGATTGGTGGATATGGGTTTGACTAATGGATGGAATGGAGTGAAGATAAATGTCATCAAATTTTTTTATTTACAAGCTGAGTAGGAAAGTCTAACTATGATATGTACAGGGATAATGATAGATCTTTAAAAATCTTTAGCTAAAACTAGCTATTAATTTTATAAAAATATAACATACTTTAAGTGATAATGCATAGATGGAATAAATATACAATGACCTATTATTTATATGCATGGTAGCTAGTGGAAAAATGATATGAAAAAACCAAACTAAAAATAAAACAAAGTACAAAAAAATATACCTGAATATTTTTTATATATAGAATTGTACTATAGGATATCCTTGTTACTACTACTATATTAGACCAAAGTCTTTGTTAGCCTCAACAATCAAAGACTGAATCAAGGTCTTTGTTATAATGTTAATGTCAATACCTCAGTCTTAGTCTTGTTATTGATATTAATATTTTTATTCAAATCAATATTAACCCATCCAATATTTGTATTACATTCCTATTTATTGATCATTGTTTTCTTGGGCTTCAAATACAACATTTGAGCTTCTCTTTGCAGCCACAACTTCTCTGTGTTTGTCTTTATTTGACATTCTTAAAATCTAGCCAAGGAATTAACAGTATAAAATATCAATAATTCACTTTTATTATTTTTGTCAAATCCGTTGACTCTCATGGAATGCATTATAGCTTCATGCATGACGATTTATTTGTATGCAATGCTTGATTTATGTGTTGTCCCACATGCATAACAATTTATTTGTATGCAATGCTACATGCATGGATATTTATTTACATGCAATGCTTGATTTGTGTGTTGACCCACATGCATGGAAATTTATATTCATGTAATGCTATATGCATGGATATTTATTTTCATGCAATACTTGATTTGTGTGTTGACCCACATGTATGATAATTTATTTACATGCAATGTTACATGCATGGATATTTATTTGCATGCAATCTAAATTTATGCAACTGAATTCATGAATGTTATCTTTCCACCTAGATTTATGCATGCAATCTAAATTTATGCAATTAACTTTATGCATGCTATTTTTCTACTTAGATCTATGCATATAATCAAAATTTATGCAACTAACTTCATGCATGTTATTTTTACACCTAGATTTATGCATGTAATCTAAATTTATGCAAATAACTTCATGTATGCATGATCTATTATATCCTTCTTAGAATATAATGAGATTGACTTAATTGAATATTTTTCCTTATTTTATTATAAAAATAAAAATCACATACAATATTTTTAAAGTCAACTGACCTAAAAATTATGTGATCTTTTGTTGATAGTTTCAAAAAAAATACAACTGTATTTTATCCTTCATATCATCGATCTCAATTCTTTTCTTCAAATAGGTAGATTAATGCTTCAATAGGCATGTTAGGCACAGAGGCATAAATTCCAAATTTATCTTTGTGAATAGTTGCAAAAATTTAGCTCAATTTTCTCCATCTTTTACATTATTTTAGATCATCATTTTCTTCCTAAAACCTACAGTAACATTCAAATCCTTTCATATGGTGTTGACAGTTGTTATTTTCTACACAACAGTGTTAGTATGGCATGGGGTTTTTTTTTGCATAAAATTAAAATTTCTAAAGTTAATTGTAGAAAAATAAACTCTAATCTATGTTGCAGGAAAATAAATTTTAATCTATTTTGCAAAAAAATAAATTCTAAATAAAGCATTAACTAAGTATCTCCTATCACAAAATTTCTAAAGAGACATTCCCTTTCACTAAGAACTTATTTATCTACTGCCACTAGACAATTCTCTTCAAAAATTATGAATCTCTTAATAACACTATGTCCTTGATAATGGTACCAAAAATGATAAGTTGTCAATTCATCAATTAATAATGTCAATCCAGAGCTAGTGTCCAAGGCCATATGTAATAGGAGAAAGAGATCTCTAGCAACTAATCTCTTCTACCACACTCCACACTTACAAGATTTGAAAAGCACACTTGCAAAAAATTAAATCACACCACGATTTGCAAAAAAATAAATCACACTTGTAGAAAGAAAATCACACTTGTAGGAAAGTGAATCACACCACACTTTGTAGAAAATTAAATCACACTTGCATAAATTAAATTAAAAATAAAAGAAAGTAAATTGTTGAATTGAAAATAAATGATAAACATAGAAAACACCTATAGGTTGACAACAAACTTTACAAAAAATTAATGTTTAGATGAAAAATAAATAATAATAATTCAAAAGTATAATTACATAATAAATAAATAAAAATATATTTATCTATATTTCTTGTAATGAGTGGTCATCTCATTCCTCGGAAGAGGATTTTAATTAGAACACTGGATTTATGTCACAAAGCTTTAGAATGTTTTATTGATAACCAAGATTGATTACAATGGTGTGGGGGCTTGAATTTATAATCTCATGCTTCCAACCAACTCCTTATTTAGGAATAACAATCCTAGATGCTATCCACAAAATATGGAGAGAAATATAATAACTTAGATATTTTAGCTTATCTCAATCTTCCACAAAATATGGAGAGAGATGTTATTATCTATTTACAACATAAGCGCAATATTCATAAAATATGAAGATAATTATTTATGTAATAAAATTATATAAATCTAAATTTAGACACAATCATGATCTAGTCCATAGATAGACCTACATAATTTGTAGATATGCATGTACAGTCTATAGATTTCAAAACCTATAGATTTCATAGATTTTAGAACCTATAGAATCCATATATTTTAGATCTATAGAGTCCATAGATTTTAAAACTTGTAGAGTTCATAGATTTTAGACTTGTAGAGTCCATAGATTTTAGAACCTGCAAAGTTTGTAGATTTTAGACCTTGTAGAGTCCATAGATTTTAGACTTGTAGAGTCCATATATTTTAGACCTACAGAGTTTATAAATTTCACAACCTATAGTGTCCATAGATTTTCTTCAAGTTATATTCTTTGAATTTTTGATGACTATGATGGCTCCCTTGATGTTTAATGCTTTGAAATAATCTTCAATCAATGAACTACATGGATGTAGAGCTACTGACTGAGTCCATAGATATGAACTGAGTGATTCCATAGTAAATTTGGGTGAGTCTGTAACTAGATTAGGTGAGCTGTAGCTATGTCTAAAATACATGTAAATCATCTCAAAGATAATATTTGGTTGGTACCTCATGCTCATATCTAATATAGCTTATTATGGGCTGCACATATACACATTCACAATTTTTTCTAGAGATTTAATAAGAAAAAGAAAAAATAAGAAGAAAATGATTTATAAATAAATAACTAAGATATATTTATTTATTTCATTCTAAATAAATCATAAGTTCTGAAACTACACTTAGATCTGCTTCTTATGCAAGGAAAAAAGATGTTATTTCATGGATATAATGAGCCATTTTTATGGTCTCATCATGCAATAACTCTATCATAACAATAGAAACATGACTAGATGTTCGTACACATAGTCCATACTTTGATCTTCCTCTCAAATCAACCACCAAGATCATATAATCTTCACCTTGCCTTCATTCACAATATACTATCTTAAACAGCCTCTTGAGAAACTTGCTCAATCTATCTCCTCTAAGCTCATTAGGTTCAATTAACATGTATATCCTCCTACACCAACTTAATCAGACAAGCATTTTTGATCCTCTACACTCTCATTTGGTCCTCACTAACCTGTACCTTCTCTTTCAAAGGTTATTACCTTCACTTGTCTCCACATTCACATTCTCTCATTCAATTCTAGAAAGCATCATCTTTGGTTCCACTATTTATAGAGCATTTGTGATCATCACCATTTAGGTTGGCCATTAGGCATTTATTAACCCTTAAGGCATCTATCTCATCTAGACACAGCTCAAAACTATATTCATAGGTCAGCCAAAGCATCTATGGGTCACCCTTAAGCAGCTACACCTTTTAATAAAGTTCTTGTAGCTCTTATAAGTCTCATAGAGACCTATTCACCCATTTATCACTTCATCGAAAAAAAAGAACATAAGACCACTTTAAAATACATGGTTCTACTCCTTATGTCCCCTTTGACATACTCAAATGATCAAAATCATATTTTCTCACCTCTACATATGCTCAAACAACTCAGATATGGACTTGATACATAGGAACATTATGAACAAACACACAATCAACTTCTTAACCTTTGTTCATATAAAATATCAATTATTCAAACCTCTAAATACCATATAGATCATCCTCATGGAGTCTAAAAAACTCTCAAAAAATTAAGTCATCATGAGACATCAAAACTGCATCAACACAAGCTCAAACATCCTTCTCAGGTTACTTGCAGAACACAACCAAACATATAGTCAACTTTGGAGCTCAATATATTTGTCTATACATATAATTAAACCTTTAAATTCATATTACCAAATGTATTTTAGAATCTTCTACAAATTCTCTTTTTACTACAATATCAAATTTTACCTAGGTCAAAATTTATAGCCCAAAAACTAGACACTAGTCATTCCTTTATAATTTCAAATATTTAAATGCAAATGGTCACAGTTAAACCTTGAATACCATGCTCGCATCTCATGTCCTCTCATCTTTAGATCAATATCACACCATCGATATTCTCTAAGATTTACTACATATGCACCAATGCTTAAATGTTAAATCTTATTCACTTAGACCTCATCTCATGCACCCTTGTAATGTTGAATCAATATGCACCATCGATCTCTACAGATCAACCAAGTCTTTAACTAGCAATGCTCACCATTCAATTAATCTATACAAACATCCACTCATCATTGATATTTATCTTTTACCTTTGTTCAAGCATTAAATAATGTGCACTTCTTTCCATCTTCCTACTTCTTAACATCTTGGAGTAAATGTGCTCTTTGGATCTCCTTGAGACTTGCTCAATCTTTACGTCTTGCAAAATTGACTATGGGGACCCTTGAAATTTGTTAGAGAAGCCAACTTTGAGCCTTAATAAATTTTTCTATGCTTCAATGAATGATCCCAAATTTGGACCATATGATCTTCCTACATAAAAAAATTGATCCATATAACAATCTACTCATGTAACCCACACGTGTGAGATATGCCATCATCAACATGCTTACTTAGAATTTTCTACCATAGAGCCAACTATGCTTGGAGCTGCCTAGAAGGCCAACTTTGCTCATGCATATATTTTGATGTGTTTCATCACATGACCTAAAATTTAGCATAAATAATCTAGGATAAAAACTAAATAAACCCATATGATCACCTTCTCCTAAAATTTCCACATGTGCAAGATATGTCACCATCAAAATGCTTACTTGGCTTTTTTTTGCCTTATGCAAATGTGGCTATGGAAAAACACTGTTAAAATGCCTAGGAGCCTAACTTTGTACTTGCATACCTTTTGACACTTTTAGGCACATTACCTAAGATTTAGTGAATAAGAACTAGGGACTAATGTGATCACAACCATATGACCAACTCCCCCTGACTCATCCTTATGTGTGACATCATCAAACTACCTACTCAAATTTTTTACCACTAGACCCAAAGTGTGTAGATAAAAACTATGGACTACCAGATGAAATTCACTTATGCACATAAGCTCTTAAGACTTAAAAAATATCTTAGGGACCTCTTTCAAATACTCAAATCGCCATACTCATCCTTGAACATCTCTAACCATGCCAAAATAGAAGATCAACCAAGCATACTAGAACAAGCATATTGCTCACTTTGTCATTATCACATAGACTATCAATGCACTTCATCCACTCACTTAGACACCACTATGACATCATCATGACATCATTTAAAATACTTGAAAAAACTGGTGGTCATTGCCTTTGGATTGAATTTTTGGGGCCTTAAACATGTTTGATAAGCAAGAAAGAGACCTTAGTGGCTATGGGATGGTCCAAGAAGGTAGAGAAAGGATAAGAAGCAATCAAAATCATGTTTTCATCCCTCCATTAATGACAAATTCCCCCTAACTCATCCATATGTATGACATCATCAAAATACCTACTCAAATTTTCTGCCATTGAACCCAAAGTGTCTAGATGAAAACTATGGACTACCAAATGAAATCCACTTATGCACACAAGTTCTCAAAGCTTAGAAAACATCTTAGGGACCTCTTACACATCCTCAAATTGCCATACTCATCCCTAAACATCTCTAACCATGCCAAAATATAAGATCAACCAAGAATACTAGAATAAGCATATTGCACACTTTGTCATTATCACATAGACTATCAAGGCACTTCATCCACTCACCTGGACACCTCCATGACATCATCATGACATCATTGACAATACTCTGATAAATTGGTGGTCATTGGCTTTAAATTGAATTTTTGGGACCTTTACTATGTTTGATAAGCAAGAAAGAGACCTTAGTGGCTATGGGATGGTCTAATAAGGTAGAGAGAGGCCAAGAAGTAATAAAAATCAAGTTTTCATCCCTCCATTAATGGAGTCTTAGTGCCAAAACCAAGTCTTAAAATGAAAATTGTAGAGGTAAAAAGGGGATTTATGTATGTAAAAGTGATCAAGAATGTGTCTAGGAGCCATAAAAATGTTGTTAGTGAGTTGAAAAAGGAAAATAGGACTCCAAGTGGCTCAAATTAGTAAAGAGACCCTCCTAGACCTACCTAGTGAACACATGGTTACAGACCTTCACAAGCTAATTTAAGGAGTTTCCAAGTGAATCAAAGGTTGAGAATGGTCTAAAAAATGGGTAGGTGCCACCCAAAGAGTCCTAAGTAGAAAGGAAGCTCATTCAAGTTCCTAAGCACCTTAGAGAGGCTTACAACCATTGCAAGCTGCCAAAGAGCTTGTTTTGACCATTTTTGAGTTTTTGAGCTCATAAGTCCATGAATGACCTAAGATATATACATACACATAGAGATATATACATACATACATACATACATATATACATATATGTATATGTATGTATATGTATATGTGTATATATATGTATGTATGTATGTGTATATGTATATGTATATGTATATATCATGAATTTGATATAATAAATACAACTATATAAAATGCTCCACCTCTATGGCTAGGTTCCATCCTATATATCTCATGGCCTAGCCATGCTACCTATTATGGCTTCATTCTGACTCCTCTTAATAGTATGTTGTAAAGAGTCTATTTGGGATCTTAATCCCTTTACCTATCTTTATAGATGTGCTACCTACACTTTTGATAATGTCATCTAGATCCAAATCTCTATCATCTAAATCACTACGGCCAAATGTATAGCTCTCTCCTTAGCCAAGGCCTTCCATTCCCACATCTCAATTGCACCCATCTCTACTAGTGGTTGCATCCTTTCTCTATGCTCATATCTATCTTGATACCTCCCTAGCTAGTCTAAACTAGCTCACCTAAGCTAGGGCAAATGGTACACTGGGTTCCTTCAATGCAGTTGGCTCGTTTGGCTACAAAGTCTCATCTAGGATGTCATGTAGTACTTCCCTCACCAAGGACACCCATATCTCCTCTGTATCCTCAACTATGCTTTTAAAATCACACTACATAGATATTAGATCACTATTATATCTCAAAATATCTATCTATCTCTACTTCTAAATAAAAACTTAAAATAATAATTTAACCATATTTTTTTACTTGTCTATGTCTCAACTACTATGGTCTCACCATCTATGTAACCACATAACATAGTCTCTCTATCTGTGTGACCTCCTAGCACCTCCACTTTAGGTCACCTCCTTAACCCAAATACCTCTGTCATGGCTCACATATATCTCATCCTACACCTAAGAGGTATTTATATCATCCATCCCTCCTCTAGCTCCTCTACTGACTCATCAAGGATGACATTGATCTTTGTTATCTCCTACTACCTCCATCATTGGCATGTCCTTGGTGGTCATATCTCCTCTTACTATATAAATAATAGTGATACATCTGCTATCTCTACTTCTACCTCCTACTCTACTCCTTATCATGATCGACCAGTCCATAGTCACTCACAGCATGGTCTGAGTGTCGATCTCACTATTAGTGGTCCTAGTCCTCTCCTCCCCTATGGATCTCTCACATGTTGATCCCATTGCTTTGGCATCCATATTAGTGTCATTAGATGAGGTAGGCCTATTTATCATGGTACCCATGCCACCAGATGTGGATCTCTCCACCATGTATAGTGTCTATCCACCTTTATCCTCACTATCATTAGTGTAACTATGTGCCAGCTCACCCATGTAATCATTATGTGCTCATATGGTTTCCACACTATGTATGTGTATCTCACTAACTACAGCACTAGCACATGTGGCATAGCCTATGCTACCTAGTCCTCTCTCCATCTCTACACTTGAGGTAACCTATCATTAACTACATGGGGTAACCCAACTGATTGTTACATAATAAACCTCTCATATATCCAAGATGTTAGTAATATGATCAGTCCCATGGTCTTTTTCCCTCTGACCAACATCTCATATAGATCATGTATGAGCTAGACCCATATGATAGATCCCAAATCATATAGAACTCATTCCTCTAACATCATCATATTTAAGGCTACCACGAATAGTGGTACCTTGCCATTTGACTTATGACATATCACCTATTGTGAAACAATCCCTATCATATCTTTCTAAATATTCAAAGTTTATGATGTATATACATCATCCATACTAACTCTCCATCCTCCCAAAATAATATTTGAGCCTGTATTCCACATGGCTAAGGCTCTCTTCTCCTCTATGTTGTTTGGTATCCTTGTGGTCATCAATGCTCTTGATATGGGTATCCCAAGGATGGCATGGACATCCTCTAGTGTTATGGACACTTCTATCACATCCCCATCCACCTCCCATCTAAAGGTGTTAGTCAATCATTCCTAGAAACCAAGGAATGTGACTAATAGATCATCACTCATGGGGATCCTACATATATTAGCTATGCCTTCTAGACCTATGGATATTAGTATTTCCATATCTCCATCTGAAAATCACTCCAATAACACTAATAACTAGGACACATCCACAAATCTCCAAAACCTCCATTGTCTCTACAACTAAAAAACAATAAAGGATGTATCAGTTCTTTCATGTCATGTATAGTCATAATACATTCTTTTTACATTTTTAAATAAAAAACAAGACTAATTTCTTTTAAAATTATTCATTTTACCTTATTTTATATCCTAATCGGTCCTTTTTCCCCTCCTTTGGTCATTTTGGGCCATTCTATCCTTTTTTCAGCCTTTTGTATGCTTATTTTGGTTCTTTGGTCAAACTAGTTTGACCAAAATTTCCCTATTTTTACCTTGGTTAACTCCAAAATCTTAGTCAAACCTCTTATTTTCCCCTTCTTAGTGCTATGTTTTCATTTTGGACCTTTTAAATCAGTTAGCAAACTACATTAGGTTAGTAGCCTACAGAATGTACAGGGTCGACCCATACCTACTGGGTTGGCACTATGGATTATGCCTAGTTTCAACATACTAAGTTGACAAAGTCAACCTAATTCATTTTACCTATTGGCCCCTTGTATTTTTCTAAAAAAGTGCATTTTTCCTACTTTCTTCGTAATTCCTCTAAACCTATTTCATGTCTTTCTATTTACTACCCTTAGAATCAATTTTTTTCTCATTCTAACATCTAAAAATGCTTAAAATTCAAAATTATTAAAAATACACTTAATTCACTACAAATTTCAAAATTTAGATTGAGATTCATAGTTGCATACATATAGTGCACTCGTTGTTGCCTCTGGGCATCCCTCTCATCTAGCTTGTCATCTCCTCGCCATCCTAGCTCGTTTGGTCTCCAAAGCTCTTTTTTCTCTCCTTCACAAGTCAAAATAACAAAATGTCTTCTCTTTTCCCTAATTTAAAAACACCTTTTTCAAAATTCAAATTTTTAAGTTATTTTCCTACAAATTCCTTATTTTGCTTATATCATTTTTTTCTTCATTCATTTTCAAAACCATAAAATGCATTGGATTTGTGATGATGTAGAGAATATTTTCCACTATCATATGCTTATATTCCAAAAAAATTGATTTTTGGCTATTTTTTTCACTAACTTCTACATGTTCACCTAGTGTTCTTCACATTAGATGCCTTCACTTTTTCTTGCAGTCTACTTCTTTATCTACAGTACTAAGGTAAGTTAAGGTATGTGTTTTTCAATTCTATCCTTTCCTTTACTTATTTAATGCTTACTACACTTAGCATTAGCATTGTGAGTTATCATATTCTATTTCCCAAAGCACCATCGTATGTTGCACTTACATAACACGTGATGAGATTCAAGTGGGGAATATGTATAGACATGATATTTTAAACTTGTATTGATTACTAACACTTTATATTTTTTAAGAACCTATCAAGTCTCAATCTCTTTGAGTACACACCTTAAGGTGTGCACTAGGAAAGGGGTAGGCAAACCATTAGTGCTTCATAAGATTGTTGTCCCTTTTTTCCACTTACCATCTACACACTCATCTCCTAAAACCATTAACCCTAATCTTATTCTTCTCATCCTTACCCATTCTAGTCATTTTCCTCTTTCCATCCTCCTTCTCTTGCCTTAATTCCCTTTTGGATAGTCCGTTGTACAAGGTCTATTACATTGACCCTATATAGTTTAAGAATATTTTTCACTCTTTGAGTTTGTTATCCCTTCAGTCGACCTAGCTCAGACCTAGTGAATTTTCCTAGAAAACATAAAGGGATGACTGGGTTAACCCTATATAGCTGACATTTTTTAGATGATTTAGGGTAAGATCCAAAGTTCATTTCCAACCATTTGTAAGAATAGAAGAAAATAATAATAAGTGCAAATGAACATCTTCTTATTGACCATTCTACTTGATGAATAAAGCTTAGGGTTCTATACATTATTTGGAGATACAGATCTTGTCTTATGGATAAGTATTTTGGATGCAAGATAGGTTGTGTAGCCTAGATCTGATTTATCTTTGTTATCCTTACATATCACAACAATCTCTTGTGAAGCACCTTGGCCAAGGGAGAGATTGAGGCCTAGTGGGTTCATCTTCAAGGTAAGTATTCCTAACTTTATTTCTCCTTTGTAAGAGTAGATAGATAATACAATTATGCTTCTTTATTCCATATATTAAGATTCTATAGACATTGACATGAGTATATGTCCTATATGCATATTTAGTTTAGTTTGTTTTGTTTCGAACCCCCACTTTGTGCCATAAGCTTTGGTGTGCACTATATTAGATTTAATTTTTTATTTGTTATACTAGGTGAATATTAAACCTAGGGCTCTTTTAGGGTTGTTGCATGGTTATGTTAGACTATAGGCTTTGGAACCCTTCCTAGCATGGTGTATTGTGACAAGTGATCCCCTAATCATGTCTACCAGATCCCCATATTGGTCATGCTCCTTCTTAACAAATGTTTTCCCAATTGGAAGTGTAGGTATGCTTTATCTTCTCCAAGATAGGATTGATTTACAGACATGATGTATTTTTGATTACATACACTTTCCACCTCTCTCTACTTCCAACCTATGTCATTATGATGTTCACAACCACTCTGAGGGTGGGATTTTGGAGACTCATGATGTGCATTGCATGAACTTGTTTCCAATATTCAAATGCCATGGTAGTCTTTTCTATTTCATCCTAGTATTCCAAATTATATGTAAGGTCCATGCCTGAGTATTGAAAATCTATGAATTTTCTTATTCATTTTGAATTAATTCTCATCCATCACCCAAAAAAATAGATGTAATCCCAATGCACTTGTGAGATAAAAAGTTCATTACTTCAACTATTTTTCCAAAGTATGGAAGATTGAATAATTGGAAGAGGCTAACATCATTTAAATCATTGAAAATATTCAAGTCATACACTAACTCATTCTTTATGTTTTATCACTCTACTTGATAAATGCATTATAGCTCTACTTCATTTTTAGGCTGGTAGTGGTTGTAATAAAAAACATTACAAGAGGGCACATTTGACACCCAGTTCTCTACATGTAGTACTACCTCTAGGTAAAACATCTCTTCAATCATCAATGGGGGTGGAGTGGTATAGAAGCCTTCTTATTTTCATGTCACACCATTATTGTCTTTATGTCTTTCATCCACACTCCAAGCTCTTTAGGTACTTATTATATGATCAACATAATCTCACCACCCATACTTAACTCTTCTTCCTCTAATACATTAGGTAAAGGATCACTTCATTGGGACTTTTTCTTTAGATGCATGAGCCTTCATGAAGACCAAAGGTTGAGGAATAGCCATCCAATCTTCCTAAAAGAATATTTGGTTTCTTGTTTATCTTACTTTGGCTCTCCTAATTCAATGCCCTACAATGGTGGACATCAACCTCTGTAACCTAAAACTCTAAAAAATTTGTGTCCTTAAAATTATCCTAAGTCTCTATCTATTCCCCTCAACTAATACACTCTAAAATACTTGAAAATAGTCTAAATCCATTACTTTGCACTCATCTAGAATCTTAGAAATTACTTTGTAATAGCTTAAATACTCTCCTTTGGCACCATAAGTTCATAATTGTAGTAATAATAAAAAGTGAAATGACCCATGTTTAACCTTTATAGGCTTAAGGGGTAACTTGTATTTACTACCCCTACCTCTAACATCGCTTCATGCAATAAATACTAATAACAATATTTCCATGATGTAGATTTGGCACAATTTCCATTACCATTACTATCCTTATATTAATTACATGTCCCATCCCTCACTTTTCCTAAAGTACGTGATAACTATAAATAATTTGAATATTTTCCATTCTTAAGGTAGGAATCTTTATTTACCTCAACTTTACATGTGGTTATGTACCACATCCTATGTACCCTTTTGCCTTTATGCACTTTTACTTACGTGCCTTTGCTCCCACATACATTCCCATAGATCATATCCTGGCACTCCATATATGTTTTACCCTTACCCCACACTAAACATTGTTCATAGTCCTCCACAAAAATACAAATAATCATAAAACCAAAGTGTTGACCCTAAAACTACTCAAGGGTGAGTAAATAGTGCCACACTTTATTGAAAATAATGGAAATCTTATACTAATATATTGCCATATGCCTTATTATTACAAAAAGGAAAGACTATTCAGAATAGTATGATCTTAACTTACTACCATTGAAATGGCCAAGAAGCAATTATCCATTTAGATGCTTCAACCTACACACATCAGTGGGATAAATATTATGAATGATTAAGGGGCCATCCCAGTGTACATGAAGCTTTCTAGAGTGGTGTGCAAACTTGTATTCATATACTAAGACTTGTATTCTAAGAGAAAAAGTCTTGTTCTTTAAATGGAAATCATGTCATGATTTATGTTTACATTTCTCCACTCTTTGAACCTAGTGTGTGATAAATTAGGGCTCATCTAGATGTAATAAAACATCAAAGCACACTTTCAAGGATTCTTCATCATCAGGTTGGCCAATGCATGTAATGTAAAGAGAAGGAATAAGGAATTCAACCAAAATAATTGCTTCAATACCAAACACCAGATTCAATGGAATACTCTTATTTAAGTTCTTATAAGTGGTCTTATATGTGCATAATACTGCAGACACACAGTCATCCCATTTAGTGAATCCAATATTATATATCTTAGTTAATGTAGTACCTGAGATCTTGTTGAACAATTTAGTTGTACCATTGGACTAGGGATGATATGGTGTCATCTTATGGTGTATGATCATGAATTTTTCGAAGAGGATATGGATAGTCTCATTAAGGAATTGGGTGCCTTGGTCACTAGTCAAACTAAATGGACATCCAAATCATGTAATGATATTATCCTAGATGAATCTTTTAGTAGTAGAAATAATTCAATCCCTCATTGGTGCAGTTTCAAACTAGTGAGAAAGATAGTCATTAGTAGTGATAACATAGCATGCATCGGTATGCCTCCTTACAAGGTTGATGGGGCCAACAAAGTCAATGTCCCACTTTTCAAAGGGTTCTTATGACAAGATAAGATGAAGGGGAATTGCATCCCTTTTATTCAGCTTTCCCACATGTTGGCAAATCTCAACCTAATGTGCATAAGTCTTGGCATCCTTAAATAAGGTAGGCCACCATAATCTATCTAAAAGGACCTTTCACATTGTAAATTCACCAACATAGGGTCCTATAATGACTCCTTCATGTACTTCCCAAAGTACATCAATGCACTCATGTTGCATAACATAATGGTGTAGCACTTCATCCTAGCCAATCTTATAAAGGTCTCCCCTTATAAGTTGTAATGGAGTAGCATGAATATCCAGTTGATTCTTTTTTGGTGTTAAGGTGAGCTAGTTTTAAACTTGCATTCAAAAAGGTAGTGATATCTTCTCACTCTTCAAGCATGAGAATGATTTGAAATAGTTGAATGTCAAGCAAATCATCTTCTATAGCATGCATTGGTTCTCTCAATTCAATGCATGAAATATGATCAGGTCCACAATCGGCCTTACCTGGTTTGACCATTACTAAAAACTAGAACTCTTGAAATAACACAATCCACTAGTAAATGTGCCCATGAAAAACCAATTTATTGACTAAGTACTTTAATTCCTTATTATCTGTGAAGAAAATAAATGGTGTCATCAGCAAATATTGATGAAACTTTTAGAGGGCATAGACCATAGGCAATGTTTTGTGGTCTATAGTCATGTATTTTCATTCAGCAAGAGTAAACTTTATACTTGCAAAATAGATAGGGTGGTCCAAGTTGACCTCACTAGGTTGACCAAGGATAGCACCGATTGCCATGTTGAAAGCATCAACATAGATGTGAAAAGGATTGGTCTAGTCTAGAAACTAGAGAATAGGGGTGGTGATATTTATTATCCTTGAGTGTAATAAATTCTTGTTGGTGAGCATTGGTCCAAACAAACTAACCATTTTTGTTTCAGTAATTCCACCAAAGGCACATCAATCTTATCATATCCATGAATAAACTTTTTATAATGTCCAATATGCCCTAAGAAGGTGTGGACCTCTTACTAGGTGGTTGGTACTGGAAGTTAAATTATAACATCAATCTTGGTTGGGTCCACCAAAAGTTCATCATGGCATATGACATGACCAAGTAGAAAGCCAAATGGGATAATAAATAAACATTTCTTTATATTAAGATAAATATGAAGGTTTTGATAGTGCTCAAGCATTAGTCAGAGATTAGAATAGTGGTCCTAAACTAAGCCATAAATAGTCTAGTCACTAAGGTAGACCTAAAGGAATTTATGAGGAAATCCTTGAAATCATCACCTACAATCTAAGAGAACACAATAGGAGAATCATTCAACCTAAATGGCATTGCATTGTAAACAAAGAATCCCTACTCAGTTTCAAATGTCATCTTGGGCTTATCTTATTCAATGATCTAAACTTGATATTACCTAGAGAAGCCATCTTTAAATGTATAGATTTCACACCCAATAACTCCTTCGAGTATCTCTTCAGTTAAAGGTGTTGGGAAGGGGTCATTAAAGCAATCAACATTAAGTACTATGTAATCCATGAAAATATGAATGCATCCATATTTATTGATACTTATAACCATAGAACTCAACTACTCAGACTCATCAATAAGAGTAATTATTCTTGCATGCAACATGTTATCGATTTCTTCCTTGACTCAAGCATTCAAGATGGGATTCATATGATTAAGCCTCTTCCTAATAGGTCAAGCACTTTCTACCAGCTTTATGTGAATTTTTCCCAAAGAAGAGTGCACACCTTTCATTTCAGTATATTTCTGAGGTAGGACATCTTAATACTCTTTCAATATCTCAAATACCTTAGAAATATTGGTATTAGACTAGTAATTCCACATAATAGCCACCTTGGGTGCTTCCTCCATCAAAATATTGCATTAAATAGTCTAAAATGGCTCCATGTATAGGGGTTTTTCATCCTATATGATGTCTCAAACATTATGCATGCCATACTCCATGTGAATATCCAAATAATCAATCGATAGGTTAGGTAGATCAAATCCAACACCTTCATCAACTTATTACATGACTTTTTGCTTACCCTTGCATATTTTCTCTCTCAATGCATGGTCTATTGAAGGATCAGGTAGTGGAAAGGATTCCTACCCATTGTTCATTAAAAATAGCCAAGTACTCCTCCCGTACACCATGTATGCATATGATCTAATATTCAACTAGGGTTAGGTCACCTATGACATATTAATGCATGGCTTGTAGTTTAAGTCATAAATCCATCAATGGGGATGAATATGATAACATCATAATCATGTTACTCTTAAGAAGATGGTAAGAACTTGTTTCTATATGGCTCTCTTCATATACATACCATGCTCTAGCCCAAGTGCATAAAGTGTCATAGAATACATGAACCTAAAGGTACTTAGGTAAAAAAATATTCATCTGTCATCTACATAATCTCACAAGCTTCAAGGTGAGGTTCTAAATCTATAATGCCACTATAAATGATGGTGCTATGTATATGGTTATCATGGTAAAAGTGATGGTGTAAATTAGAATGAACTTGATCCCAAGTACACAAATTTTCATGATGAGTTTTCCACCATCGAGTAGCTATGCCATCAAAAATATAAATAAGTGATCACACCTGATGAATACTATTCATAAAATGATTCCAATTATTGTATAAACTCATGGAATTACATTTGACCATGGAACCTTGAAGCTTTATCTAGTTTTACCAATAGCACAACCATAATTTGTCCATGTAGGAAAAGAAAAAATTTATGGTATTTATGATAATTTCATGGAGTATCATCATGATTACCTATAGCACCATAAATCTTCCTAGTAAGATTATAATCACCTTGATCCCAGTAGTCATAGGCATTACTAGTGGTGTCAGATAGAGATTGTGTATATATCCAACAAAAGATGCCATCTAGGGTGGGGTCAAGGCATACAATGCCTCAAGCTGTGACATTATAAATTTGGTTGATGTCTTTATCAGCATTAACTAGTTTAACATAAGGAGGCCCCTGAGAATTGTCCAAAGGAATGATAATGCACTGCTCATCATTCTCAAAGTTGATGTAATGCTTCTTAAAGCTCAAATCAACATTATTTTCATAACACCATGGATGACCTAATAGAGCTGGGAAGTCATCATATTTATCCAACTCTATGAATTCAAAATCATCTTTGAAAAATAACATCGAGGATATCCATGGTGGCATATTTAAGTACACCAATGGGCAAAGCAAAAGTTTTATTGGACATAAATAACACATGGGAAAAATACTATAATGTCAAGATGGCCAGATTCTATTAGGCATCCTTAGTGATGTCATTTACTTTAACACTAGTATCAAATAGTATATCCTAGATGACCCAAGCATATATATCAACATTAACCATTATCTCCTTATCCCGTTTTAGACTAGGTTAGATGGGAGTTTCTTATCTTCATGCATGGTTTAACTAATGATATTTAGTATGCCTAGGTATATGATGCCTTGGCCAATTATGTAATATAGGTACAATGTCCTCATCTAGTAGTCATTTTCATAGTTCTTGAAATTCATCTCATGCCATGTCATGAAGGTTTGTATCTTTATGCATATCAGCACATGTAATAGCATCATGATCCTTGAGGAATTGGATTTATAACTACAATTATCTTACCAAATCTATAGTGTCATAGAGAACCTCCTTTTTTTATTGAACATCTGGATATCAAGTATCATGAGGCTCTTCATATTGAGCTTTATCAATAGTTGGAATGGACATAGACTAGGACTGACCACCACTCCATGTTGTAATATTGATTTTAGGACCTATTAGAGTTATAGGGCATGGTATCTATTATGTATTTTAAATACATATCATGTCATCACCCTTATCATTTCTTTCCTCCATAATAGTAGTGTATAATTTAGAGCACTCCTCCACATAATGTTCATTTTTACAAAAGGCACATGTAGGATATAATAAGTAATTGTATTTTTAGTCTCAAGGGAACCACATTTATAAAAAGTTCATGGTGTAAAGAATCCACTTCCATGTCCTCAAACTTTACCATGACTATGATAACCACCTCCATTCTCTTTTTTATTATGAACATAAATATGATGTGTATCACACACACGTGCCTCATGAAGTTCACTAGTGAGATAGAAATCATTGGTATCATAAGTGTATGCATCACATATCTTGAAATAGGTTGATACCTTTGACTAAGTGGAATTTTGTAGTAGATGTCAATCTTATATGTCATGATTTTCCTATAAAATATCATATGATTAATTCAACATGGATCAAGTACTCTTGCAAGGATAATTATTCTAGTTGTGGCCTTTGGACTCATAGTCTACACACCATAAGCCACTACGGGTGTCATGAGCATTATGTACAGTGACATTTTCTAGTTGAGACACCATTGTAGTGATCTAATCCTTCCATAAAGGGACTAATCCTTGTGTCAATATTTCCAATAGCTTTAGCATAAAGGGCAACTTTCAAGACCTCACATAGGTTGGTAAAAGTTTTCTATGAAAAGGTACATCTAAAGGGGAGAAATAAACCTCCTACAAACCATTGGGCATGTTGATAAATGTTTATCTCAAAATAGATTTTATAGATAATTGTCTTGAAATATGCATCATATTCATGCATTCTCTTAATGAGTTCTTGATTGATATCCTTCAGGGCATCTATGCTCTATTATTCAAACTTTGGGATATTGAATTTTTAGAGGAATGATACCGTTAATTGATCATAATCCACCATATCTTGCTATAAATCATACATTTGGTACCACTTGTGTGCATAGTCCATAAAGGTGGTCAAAACTAAGTTGTTTTTTTGTTCAGAAGAGGTCATGCCATGCATTCTCTAGATAATTTCACACTTGTGAACATGCTTTACAAAATTCTCCACACCTTGATACTCTGTCAAGTAGAGTGTCATCTCATAGTATACAATGGGTGACTAAGTTTCTTTCAATGGGGTCTACTAAGAAGCACTTTCAATCCCTCATATACCTTGTAGGGAAGTTCCACAACTATCTCTTGTGCCTCCTCTAATTTTTTTGGCTAAACAACCATCAGTTCCACCTCTCATGCCCCCTAAAGCAATATAAGCACCCAAGACATTAGGTATTAAGGCATGAGTGACTACTATCGATTTGGCACTTTACCCACTATTTATTCTTGGTCCACAAGCATTCCAAATTGGGTCATAGAATTATCACACAAAGGAAAAGAAATATCCAATAAATTACTATCTAAAACTTGTTTTACAAATGTCTCACTCACAAGTTTGGTTTTTGACTCTACATTTTTCATATCCCAGTTTCATATAAATATATCATCTCATGGGTGGGGAACTAGGCATTTCTAAAATGGGCTCTATAGTCACCACTACCTAACTTGATTCTTCCACACATACTTGAGCTGGCATTGGATATGGTCATGTGATTAGGGATTCCTTTTTATTCTCTTATGATTCCATGTGAACCCTGATAGTGATTCCTAAGTCCTATTATCCCCTTCCTAGATCACTTCCACTTATAATCCTTCATCGAGCTTCATCATAATTGTGCTTCCACAATTCCCACTAACTAGTTACCATACTAAACCAATGATTCTACTTCATAAGTTCCCCTTCATTTTCCCACCAACAATGTTACTCATGCAAGATATATTTTAGCCTTCCATGGAAAAATTCTCAAGTTTTGAATCTATAAATAGCTTCTTAACTTCCAATAGAAAATTTATAATATATCTACCATTTGGTTCTCAGAATAACTAGATCTAAGCTTCCTCTAGAAAAGAATAGGATAAGACTACATATTCTAAGATGTAACTATTCAAAACCCTAAACTATCAAATATCAATAGCACACATCCAAGGCACTCCCAATCATGTTAAAGTCAACTGATGCTCTAGTGTCCAATTTTTCTTCCATCTATGGTTTCTCAACTGGTCTTGAGTATAGGCCATAATCCAAGCCTGAAGGTGAATAGGTACCTCTATAAATAATGTCTCAGATAATGAAATTTATATTTTTCTTTACCCACACACATGAGAATATTCTTGATTCAAAAAAATGTACTACAAAATTATTCTCAATATTAGTAACCCATCACTCAATATTTTTAAGTGACAATAATTCGAGCATCTTCCACCATTATGAAGGCAAGTGCTATGGGTCCTGGTAATGGATCCAAAATGTTGGGATTTATTTTCCTTACTCAATCATAACTTCCCTTAAAACATTTCAAAGTGACTAAGATCCTAAAATGATGGTGTACTAGCATTTCATGCAAGAATGAATTCTTACATGCTTACCTAAAGCACATAGTGAGGGACCAATTCCCATTGGTTTTATCATGAAAGGGTGTAATAACAAGTAGGGGCACTCAAACACATACACATTACTATGCTCATTATATAATCCATTTTATCACATGTTCATTACTCAATGACCAAAAATAAAAATAAGGTATAAATAGTAAGTATGAACCTTAACTCACTTAACTGAACAACAACATACAAGATAACTAACAACATTATCTCCATATTCAACAAAATAATAATATTAAGATAACACATGTTCCATTCATCATATTGATAAGTGATATTCAAAATTTACCCAATTCTAATGTTATAATACAACTCACTTGTATAACTCTATCAATGTAATAACAACAATATCAACAAAAACAACCTCAACCACATTAATAACAACAACCTTACAAAATTCTATCTAGGGGTATTTATACTTGGTTTTCATTGACCAAGTACCTACAATCATAATTACACTCATAGTGACTCACCAATTATAATCAACACACTTGAGTTTTGGTGGCTAATTACATTGATTTCCTAAGGACCTAGGCTTGTGTACCCCTATATTCTCTCTTCTATGCTAGATCCTCATCATTAAGTGCCTATATTTCCATGGTTTGGTGTTGGATTTATGCTTGACTTATTCTATTTTATCCTTATGAATCACTCCCTAACCATCTCCTACTTGCCGCACACTCCCCAAGTCTTATGCTAAGTTTTGAGTCCATTTTTGGGTTCTCCATTTCACATTCACATTTATTCCATGACTTGGTTCTCCCACACTAGGGACTCTGGTGCTATGTTCTTTTGCCTCATGCCTCTCTTGTACCATTTACTCTAAAGAAAGCCAAAATTGTGGGTTCAAAAAAATCCCTCCCTACCTAATTCATCTATTCCAAGGAGTAAGGCAAGGGAAGCTTGGATTTTTTATATCTAACTTTACTTCACCTAATATTAGATGCCCAAATTCTAATCTATATATGTAAGTAAAACAATTTCATCCCATCCTTTTATCTCTTTCCTACCTATTTATTCTGGCTTGGGGCTTTAGATACACACTTTCTCCATGATAAGGGTTATTAAGTCCTATCCATATGTGGTAAATGTCTCTTAACATTAAACTTAATGTAAATATGTCTTCAAACATATCTAAAAGCATCCAACATAGGTGTAAGTTTAAAACAAGCATTTTTTTGGATAAGTCATAAGCTATTGAGAGACTTAAGGTACATGAAATATAAAAGAGAAAAAATTTAGACATTAGTTAAGATATGATAAGGTTTGAAGACATTAATCGAGAAAATAATAAGAAAGAGATGAATGAAGGAGATGTGGGAAAAAGGTATTTAGAGATTGTCGACCATTTTTACCTCAGGATAAAATGGGTCAACCCCTTATAATTAGGATATTGTATAGGGGATTTTTATAATGTCATGGGTATGTTGTAGCTTATTTTATGTCATTTCATATTACATCCTCACCTTAGTCATGGTCCAATTCAATCCTTGTGCTATTTTATATCTTAGAGGTCATTTTAGGGTCATATATGAAAATGGTAGGTCTTCATGGTGATCAATATAGTTATATCATGGAAACATTTTGCTTATGACCCAAAGAATTCATCTAAGCTTTCAAATATTAATCATTAGCTCAAGAACAAGCTTTGTGAATCTATACCATCATCAAGACGTCTCATAGAAACTAGAATAGACCAAATTGCTTGTGTAATTTTTTAAACATGCTTATAAATCCTTGTGTGACCATCAAACCATTCATAATTAATTTTTTACATACAAAGATCATGCTCTAAAAATTTCATATCTCTATGAGACTTCTACCTTGATATTTAAGCCTCCCAAGTTTAGCTCATTGAGTCTAAGGACCCAAGCCATCTAGGGCATCATTTAAGAATAAATGAACCATCTCTTTTATACATTTTTTATCTTCACTCAGGAAGCCCCCACGAACCAAAGGATTATCTCACCATGTAATTCTTCTTACCAAGAATATGCTCTAAAAGTTTAAGCTCGATCAAAATAAATCCTTTTGAGCTTAAATTTGGCATTCATGAGAATGTAAATGATAGTCACATGAACATCATTTAATGAGAGAATAGATGTCAAATTTAAGCTTGTGAAATAATTATTAGTTTTCAAATAATGGGTCCCAATAGATCCAATGGTTTGAATTATATCATACATCTCTATCTAATGATACAAGAGGATTTAAATAGTCAAGGAGCTCAAGAGATTGACACGTGGCATAAGCATTGAAGCTAATAGACTGACAGCGGATCTTGAAATCAAATGTAGGGTTGTCATGTGGCGTAAGCTTGGATAGAGTTGACAAGTCAATGGAAAGATCAATGACTCATGATCTTGCATATCGATTAGGATCCATGGTCAATAAATGTCAAAAAGTCAACAAGCTAATTTAGATATTGAAAATGAGTTAAAACAAAGATGAGCCTAGGACTTTCGACAGAAGTTGAGAAACCATTTTTAACCAATGAAAATGGGTATTATAGGTCATCAATTTCCTATTGAAGCTTGATTACAATGCCATGAAAAGAACACAATGATGCATTCAGGTGATCAAGATCATATATCAATGTCATTGAATATTAATACAAACCTTTGGTTCATATATTTATAACATACAAGCTTCATCTTTTAAGGATTGCAATATTGCCTTGTGACTATTTTTTCCATTCTCAAAAATACCTATGAACATGGTGAACCCTCAGTTCCTACAATGACATAATGGATCCATGTGGACCTAATAAGAACCAAGCATCAATCAGAGTGTCATAATATAATGACTATAGGAAAACTGATAGTCTGAGATTGATTTTCCTTTTATAATGGACCCATAAGCATGAGGGTAAGTTTAAGAATGATCTAGTTGGAACAAGATATAGCATTATAAAGGATGCCATGAAGGCATACACATAGACCCTAACAATATCATCTCTAGGACCAATTGCATGAAAGGGACTCCTCTCCACTCTCAACACCATGATAAACCTATTTGGAGTAATTAGCACTAGGACAATTTTCAAATAGATGGATCTAATTATTCTAATTGCATTGATGTTAGAACTTAGATCAAATACACTTGATCCCATCATTACAATTATATGGATCATGAGTGAAAGAATAATGAACTGTTACAACTGCTTGAGATTACCTAGATCAATCAAGAAGCTCCAAAGAATCATACTAGCAAAGGCAATTGTAACTATGGTTCGGATGAGGTTAAACTCATTTGATGCCCCTAGGGACTTCTCTATTCCTACTTCTCTCTCTCAAATGCTATAAGTAGTTACCATTTTGGCATTTTTAGAGAGACCAGACCATGTATGGTAAAGCCCTATTAGAATAATTTCATATTTTTCCTTTGAACATTAATTCAAGTTTGTTTATGAGTTTTGAATAAATGTCTAAGTCTATAAGTGATGAGAAGTGATAATTCTCTATCCTTCCTTACCTTATCCTTGCATGTTTGAGAAAGAGTTCCTAGTCTAACATGTCATATAGAGTGTATTCTAATATGTAAATCTTTTTCAAGTGTATAATTGTATTTAGAGTGTGTAATATGCCCTCTAGTTCATTTACCTTATGTTGTTGCTCACATCTCACCTCTATATTGAATGCTCATGTTAGAACCCATCAATACTTAGAGACTAGTTTATATGCCTTATTTCATCATGGTAGAAATTGTATGGTCATGTGGAAGACATTTTGGTGCATCACCTCCTTTAGAGTAGGTTGAATTTATGCATTCTCTAACTCTTTTCCCCATGAGTAAGCAGTAGTTTAGGTGATAATCATTTCATGATAAATTTAGGGAGATAACCCTTAAATCTAAAGGCTTATATACAATATAGGTACACCCACATACCTATAAATATTTCCTTGTTGTCCAAATCTAGAATAATCTTGAGTAAATTCTTCTAAGGTGTAAGATTTTGTAATAATAGTTTTGGTATGTCTGATGGGACCCATTATCTTCAAGACAACTTGTCAAGGTGAATGTTGGTCTTGTCAACATCAACTACAAATTGGTGTGCTACTCATCATTTGGCCACTCTTTCATGGTATAGTTAGTTTAAGGACATTTATTTTATTATAAATGTGCCCTCATAATTCATGGTTCTCACTAGGTTATCCTCTACTAGAACATCTAATCCTATTAACCCGCCCATTCAACCTAAACTTCCTCTTGAAATTAAGTATCCACAACCTAATCTTCCCTTTGAAGAATGAGTATATTTTTCCAGATAGGAAGAGACTGAAGAATTTAAATATATTGAAGAAGAAGAAGAAGACATGGCTAGACCTCATGCTTTCCTTACCTTTAGTACTAAAAATCCAATTCAACTTCAAGTATATGATGCCATTCCTCTTAATGCCATGAAAGGTGTGCCTACATTTAATGGTGAGAGTCATGTCACACCTAGTGAGCACATTAGGGATGTGTCTAAATTTTATAGTTTTCATAGTATTGTTTGAGAGAACATTGCCATTAGACTCCTTGCCATGTCCCTTAAAGGGAAATCTCTTGATTGGTATAGGACCCTAGAAGGGGATGCATCACCACATGGGACGAGTTTGGAGTTTTGTTGATTTCCATATTTAGAAATGAAAGTGACCATGCCTCTCTCATACATCATATCAATGTGATAAAGAGGGGACCTAAATAAATAATGCATTATTTTAATGAGAGGTTCTAAAAGACTTGGAATAGATTGCCTCCTCCTATGAGACCACCTGTTAGCTTTGTGTTCCCTACTTACTTGAAATTCATTGGGACTAAAATTGTTGTCATGCTTCAAACCATGGGTGGTTCCATCTTCCTTGAAGTATATTAACTTGCTATCAAAGATAAAAAATAATCTCATCCAAACTAGAATATTTCCACCTAAAGTGTTTATGCCTCTATTGTCTCATGATTCTACTAATGCTCTAGATGTGGCTCAAACTCCTAATGTTAATACCAAGTCCAAGGTTGTTCCTAGGCAAGAGAAAATAATGTTGATTGGAAAGCAAAGTTTCTAGCCTTATAGGCTTAAAATAGGCAATCTAATATGTAAAAATGTGCCTATTATAATCCTTGCCCCTATTAACAATATCATGGTCAACAATATGGAATCGGAAGAATCCAATGGAAACCTAACCCCAATAGGTTTGTTAATGCATACAACCCTAACTCCACCACCAATGCAAGGGAGATGATACCAATTCATAGTAATTTAGTGTAGGGAGAATATTTTTAGCAAGACCAATTCATAAATGCAAATTAGAATGGAGAGAAATCTTTGGTGGCTCAAGGAGTAGTCACTTGTCTCCTATCAAATGAGGATGAGGTGATGATGCAAGTTAATGAGTATTGGCAACCTCAAGGATAAATCTTCACCAATTTTCTAGTTGAAGAAAATTTTGAGCTAAATCAAGGAGCCTCTATATAAGACAATATAAGGGCCAAGAGGAAGGATCTATTATGTTTAATTATCATGCCCATAGTCTTATCTAATTCTCCTACAAGGCAATAAGACATAATTGTAAGTGTGATAGTTCCAAAAACTTATACATCCCCAGCAAGTCAAAATGTGGTAAGGTATGCTCCTATTCCTCTAATTTCCAATAATCCTCTACCTACAAGATCCAAAGATAAAGTAAGTATGGATTATTTAAACATTTTATATTCTTTTAAGAGAATTAAAACATCCATTTCTCTTTAGGATGTTCTTCATATTCTTGGTAAAAAATAACTCCTGCAAAAGCAATTGTTTGTTATCCCTACTAATGCCTCACCCTCAAATCAAAGTCATGGTCATGTTTCTCTTGAAAATGATCCTAATACCATTTTTGAACCATACACTATGGTTTATAAACCTCTACCATTTTACCTCACCATCATTATAGGTGACAAGTTAGTACATAATTGTATAGTTGATGGTGGAGCTTCTACTTTTGTCATGCCCAAAGTTGTAAGTGACAAGTTGGGTCTAAAATATGATCCAGATAGTAAAGGTTTGTTTCAATTAGATTATACACCTACCAAGATAGTAGGAATAATAAAAGGCTTGAAGGTTTTCTTTCATGGTTATCCTAGTTTTCCTATCTTGCAAGACATAGTTGTGGTCGATCTCTGAGCCCACTTTGCAATCTACCTATCAAGGGACTTCACATCCAAAATAGGTGGATATTTCTCAAATGATTGGTCTTTCTTAGATTTTATAAAAATATACAAGGCCAAGGTGATAATTAATATACAACCTCTTGCAATATTTCATATAGAACCTTACTTAGACAAATTCTAATTTGAATTATGTTGTTCATGAAGAAAAGGATTTTATTCTAGATAATGGCACTTCCTCCAAGATTAAGGGTATTGTAGATTTATTTATTGATGAATATGGTATTAATATTTATGAGTATTATCATTACGCTCTCATGGAGGAGACTGATCTAGGAGTGCATTGTATACATAAAGAAGGAGTACCAACACCTCTACTTACCAAGGAAGAGGGTGAGATGATGAAATGTGGAAGATGTTTTTTGATGGTTCAAGAAGTAATTGGTGTAGGGGATAGTGTTATGTTAGTCTATCCATCCAAAAAATATTATTATACTTCATACATATTTCATTTTAGTTGTACTTGTAATGTGGTTGAGTATGAAGGTTTGATATATGGCCTTCAATGGGCAAGGAGAAAAGGAGTCAAGAACTTGCAGGTATATGGAGACAAGGAATTGGTTGTGCATTAGGTGAGGAGTGTGTTTTATACCAAGAACCATTTGATTAAGTCATATAGTCATAGGTTATGGGATTTACTTGAATACTTGAATATATTTAATATACAATCAATCCCAAGGGAGCATAATAGTTATGCTGATAGACTAGCTACCATAGGATCTCAATTTGATACTCCAACTACCATAAAGGAGGAGGGAAAATAGTCTCATATTAAGGTCATTATTAGACCTTTTATACCTTATAATTAAGTTTCTTTTAAAAATTTTGATAGTGATAAACACATTGCATGCTTCTTACAAAATAAGGTTGATTTTTCTTCAAGGAATCAAAGGAGGATCCAAGAACAATTGGGTGATCATATTGTACAACTAAGAACCTATAAGATACCTAAGGGTTTTGTGACCTTAGAAATTATATTAAATTAAAATTATCAAAATAAGAAGGAGAAAGTAAGTATGTCTACAAAAGAGGAAAATTATGAAAGGGTCTTGATTTTTAAGGACAAACTCCTCAAACTAGGCAAAGTATGTTCTACTTTAGAGAAGCAAGCATTCATTGAGATATGTAGAGAGTTTCATGATATCTTTACTTGGGAATATGAGGACCTCAAATGATTTTATCCTAGCCTCACACACCATACCATTGATTTGAAACCTAGATTTAAACCAATTAGACATAAGTAAAGGCCCATCAACCCAAAAGTTGAACAACGCATGAGGTTAGAACTTACCAAACTATTTCCCATCAAGCATTCAACATGGGTAGCTAACCTTTTGCCTATTATAAATAATAACATGGAGATAAGACTTTATTTTGATTTTTGAGATCTTAACAAAGTGTCCCTCAAAGATCACTATCCTCTACCCTTAATGGAGCAGATTTTATAAGTGGTTTCATGTTCTCAACATTTTTCTCTTCTAGATAGATATTCAGGTTATAATCAGATTTTAGTCAATGAATATGATCATTTTGAGACAAACTTCACTACTAAATGGGAGAGTTTTGCTTATAGGAATATGCCTTTTGGTATGTTCAATGTTGGTACCACATTTCAAAGAGCAATGGACATGGATTTCAAAGGTTTGGTCAACAAGATGTTATTGGTTTATCTAAATGATATAACATTATTTTATAAATATGCTAATGAACACGTGAAACACTTTAGACAAGTGTTTGAAATATGTAGTAAATATGGAGTATCTCTTAATCTAAATAAGTGCATCTTTTTTGTTCATAAAGGTAAGCTCTCAAGACATATTGTTTCTAAGGATGGTTTGACTATTGATCCTAAAATAATAAAGGATATTCTAGGCTTATCATTTCCCTTTCATAAGAAAGGTCTTAAAATTTTCTTAGGAAAGATAAATTTTTTAAGGAGGTTCATACCTAGTTTTGCATCTTTGATGAAACCTATCACAACTATGCTCAGGAGAACCATGTCTTTTCTTGGACCAAAGAGGGTAAGAGTAGTTTTGAAGCCATAAAGAAAGTAATTATAGAAGCTCCTACTCTTATGAATCTTGATTTTACTAAAGACTCCATGTTGTATTCATTTGATAACCTTGATACTATCTCAGCCATGTTGATGTAAAATAATGAAGAGGGTATGGAGTAGCCAATTACATTATTTAGTCAAGGTTTAGAAGATTATGAAGTTAGGTACACATTTGTGTAGAAATAGGTCATTGATTTTGTAAGAGGAATAAAGAATTTTAGACATATGATTTTAAATAATAATATTTGTGTTATGGTCTCTCATCCCAGCACCAAAGAGTTTCTTTTGAGAAAAGATCTTAGTGAAAAAAGAGCAAGGTGGATCACTAAGGTACTGGAGTGTGATGTTGATATCAAAGTGGCAAAAATGGTAAGGGGTAATTTCCTTTATGAACATCTAGCTTCAAATATTCATGATTCAAAATAAGAGGCTCTAATCAATCATGATTATTCCCAACCAATTGGTTCATTACCTCCACAAATTTGGACACAAGATGTGATCATATTTCTCCAAAATGTTGAGTGTCCTAATAATATGAGTTGATCACAAAGGAGATATTTTAGATTTTAATCCATTCCCTTTTGTCTTGTGTATGGTGTAATTTTTAGGAAGTACATCAATGGTGTGCTATTGAGATGCATTGATAATGACCAATTTGGGGTTTTACTTGAGAAATTCCATGATGGGACAATAGGTCATTTCTCTCCAAGAACCATAGTTTCCAAGATCATGGGGGTAGGCTATTATTGGCCTAGCTTTTTCAAAGATTTACATGCTTGGGTGAGAAGCTGTGGACAATGTGCTTTTTTATATAAAATCAAAATCTTGTATCTCTTCATTTGAAGCCTATCCAAGTAAACCAACCTTTCATGCAATGGGGTCTTGATTTCATTAGCATGATAAGTCCCCCATCAAGTACTAGTCGCAAATGGATACTTACAACAATTGAATATTTTACAAGATGGGTTGAGGTAGTAGCATTAAAGGAAGCTAATGAGAATGTTATCTTAGATTTATATGGGAGCATCATAATAAGGTTTGACACTTCTTTTACCATTATTTCAAATAATGCTCTTACTTTTATGGGTGCTAAGATAGTTGATTGGGAAAATAGTAATGGCATATTCTTGATAACTTCATCCAATTATTACCCTCAAGGTAATGGGTTGGCTAAATCTACTAACAATAATATAATCAAAATCATCAAGAGAACCTTGGAGCATAAGCAAAGAGCTTGGCACACCAAATTAAAGACAACCTTATGGGATGATAGGATCGATCCCAAGAGGTTAATAGGGATTTTTTTTTGTGCATATCTATAGGATGGAAGCTAGGTTGTCTATCTCTCAAGAGCTATTTGACTTAGAGTTATCACATCAACTAGAGTTACTTGAGAACACTCCAATGGATTTGAGATTGATAGAATTAATGGAGTTGCAAGAGACTATAGATAAATCTCATCAAGCCATGGAGCATCACAAAATACTAATGAAGAGGTATTTTGACAAGAAGGCAACTCCAAGATCATTTCAATAAGGTGTCATAGTGTTGAAATGGGATGAAGATAGAGCAAAACCAGAGAGACATACCAAATTTAATACCTTATGGAGTGGACCATATGTCATCATCAATTGTAAGAAAAGTAATTATTTTAAATTAGCAAAGATGAATGGAGAAGATTTGCCTATCCCTGTGAATGGGATACATTTGAAACCCTGCTATTAAGAACTGAAGGTTTATTTTGTAAATATTAGAATAGGGTGTGTTTCCTTTATTGTGTGTGTTGTGTTCCAATAAGTTCTCTTAAGCACATGTGTGTTTCTCTCTTTGTGTTCTTATTGTTTTATTACATTTTGTCTATTGTTCAAGTTATTTTATATGTCAAACCTATTGTACATGTGACTCCATATCCCAATGGATAGGATTAGGCAACTGATCATGGCATAGCAAGCATTCCGCTCTTGGGAAATCACCAAAGATGTTGACCATTTTTACCTCAAGATAAAATGAGTTAACCCCCTATAATTAGAATCTTGTTTAGGGGATTTTTATAATTTCATGGGGTATGTTGTAGCTTATTTAATGGTATTTCATATTCCATACTAGTCTTAGTCATGGTTTGGTTCAATCCTTGTTCTATTTGATATCTTAGAGGTCATTTAAGGGTTATATATGCAAATGGCAGGTCTTCATGGTGATCAATGAAATTAGAGCATGGAATAGTTTTGCTTATGCCCCAAGGAATTCATTAGAGCTTTCAAATATCAAGAAATAGGTCAAGAATAATCTTTGTGGAGCCATACCATCATTAATACATCACATGGAACCTAGAATGGAGAAACTTTCTTTTGTAATTTTTTACACATGCTCAAAAATCCTTGCATGATCATCATACCATGAGTGATCAATGTTCTACATACAAAGATCATGCTCTACAAATGTCATATCTTGATGAGTCTTCTATCTCAAGATCTAAGCCTCCCAAGTTTAGCTCACTTAGTCTAAGGATCCAGGCCCATCCATCTAGGACATCATCCAAAAATGAATGAACAACTCTTTTATGGATTTTTTATCTTCACTCAAGATGCCCTCATGAAATAAAGGATTGTAGTGCCAGGTAGTTCTTCTTGTTGAGAACATGCTTTAAAAGTTTAAAGTTCATGCGAGATTTTTACCTTAAGTTATAAGATTCTAAATATAGACCTACAACATAAGATGTGCGTGCTAATGTTAAGTTTAAGCTCAAGTAAAACAAATCCTTTTGAGCTTAAATTTTATGGTCGTGTGAACATCATTTAATGAGATCGTAGATGTCAAATTTATTCTTGTGAAATAATCATTAGTTTTGAAATAGTGAGTCCCATTAGATCTAATGATTCATGTTGCATCATACATCTTGATCCAATAGTGTGAGATGAGTCAAATAGTCAAGGAGCTCAAGAGATTGGCATGTGGCATAATGGTTGAAATTGATAGACTGATATCAAATCCTAAAATCAAATGCAGGGATACCACATGGCATAAGCTTGGATAGAGTTCACAAGTTAAGGGAAAGATTAATAACTAATTCTCATTTATACCAAGCAGCATCCATAGTGCAAGAAAGGTTAATATGTCAAAAATTTGAGTCAAATATTGACAATCAGTTAGAACAAAGATGAGCACAGGACTTTCAATGAAAGTTGAGAAACCATTTTTGACCAAGGCAAATAGGTATTTTAGGGTCATTGATATGCCATTGAAGCTTGATCTAACACCATGAAAATAACAAAATGATGCAGTCAGATGATAAAAAACATATAGGGACACCATTGAAGATCAATACAGACCTTTGGTTCATCGATTTATAACATACAAGGTTCATCTTTTAAGTATTGTAGCATTATCTTGTGATTGTGTTTGACATTATCAAAGGGACCTATGAACATGGTGAACCCTCAGTTCTTACAATGACATAATGGATCCATGTGGACCTAATAGGAACCAAGCATTGAGTAGAGTGTCATAATATAATGACTAAGAAAACCAATAGTCTGAGGTTGGTTTTTCATCTATAGTGGACCCATGAGCATGGAGTAAGTTTGATAATGATCCAATTGGAACAAGAGATAGCATTGTAAAATTTTCCATGAAGGCATACACATAGATCCCAATAGTTTTATCTCTAGGACCAACTGCATGAAAGGGACCCCTTCTCTCCACTGTGCATGTCATGATAAACCTGTTTGGAGTAGTTAGCACTAGGATAATTTTCTAATAGATGGATTTGATTGTTCTAATTATATTGATGTTTAAACTTATCTTGAAACCCCTTGATCTTGTCATTACAATCATATAGATCATGATTGAAGGAATAATGAACTATTTCAACCACTTGAGATGACTTGGATCAATTAGGAAGTTATAAAGAAGGATACTAGCAAAGACAATTGTAACTAAGGTTTAGATGAGGTTGAACTCATTTAATTCCCCTGGGGACTTCTCTTTTCACATTTCTATCTCTCCAATGCTATAAGTAGATACCATTTTGTCCTTTTTAGAGATACCACACCATGTATGGTGAAGCCCTATTGGAATGATGTCATAGTTTTCCTTTATACATTAATGTAAGTCTATTTATAAGTTTTGAACAATTGTCTAAGTCTGTAAGTGATGTATGGTGATGAGAAGCGATAATTATCTATCCTTCCTTCTCTTGTCCTTTCATGTTTGATTAAGAGTTCCTAGTCTAATAGGTCATATAGAGTGTAGTCTAGTGTGTAAATCTTTTTCAAGTGTATAATTGTCCTCAAAGTGTGAAATCTACCCTCTGGTTCATTTTCCTTGTATTGCTTCTCACATCTCACCTCTATATTGAAATGCTCATGTTAGAACCTATTAACACTTAGAGACTAGTTTGTATGCCTTGTTTCATCATGGTATAAATATGATGGTTAGGTAGAAGACATTTTGGTGTATCACCTCCTTTAGATTAGGTTCAATTTATGCATTCTCTAACTCTTTTCCTCATGAGTAAGTAGTATTTTAAGTGATAAGCATTGCATGATACATTCAGGGAACTAGCCATTAAATCTAGAGGCTCATTTCCAATATAGGTACACCCACATACCTAAAAATATTTCCATTTTACCCAAATCTGAAAGAATCTTGAATAACTTATTCTAGGGTGCAAGATTTGGTGACAATAGGTATGGTGTAGAGTTTAGGTCTAAGTTTTTGGATGATTGTGTAAACCCTTAATTAGGGTTTAGTAAACAAAAAGTCATATATCTTTCTAGAAAACCATCAAAAACATCTAAAATTTTGTAGATAGTTGTCTAAGAATGTTTGTTAACTGATCCAAGTGGTTTTAGAACTTGAAATTCCCTAGAAGATAATATATTCATGACTATGTTTTTTTAATAGACCTCAAATAAGCCTAAAACAAGGCTAAAAGTATAGTCTTTCAAAGTCTCTTAAAAATCAAAGTTATAGCAAACTATATAATGTTCTCCTTGTCATGTGTACTATGAAAATGAATGCATGAAGTAATTTTGATGACCTTTTATTGTTAACCTCTTAAACAATAGATCAAACCTAAGTGAGAGGGCTAAAAATCTTGTTTTGTTGATTTTTGGTGAGAATTAATTATAAATAATAGAAGAAGCTTATGTGTTCATTTAGATAGTGTCAAATCAAATGCAATAATCTTATTGGAGACATTAGGAGTCAGTCTTGAATGAAATATTTTCTATAAAGGGTGACAGACCTAATGAATAAGGTTTGATATGACATAACTCTGTGTTATCTACAAAATATAAGTTGTTCTGGACATGAATCAGTCTTTTGATGGAGATTATCACTAGGAAGGTAAAGAAGTGAAACTACATTAAAATAGGTGTTCAAGAATACAATATTAGTCAAAGGGGATTGAATTACAGTAAAGAGGATATAAAGAAAGGTTAATACCTAGAAGAAAGATGAAAGCTTTGATCTAGAAGATCATGTTTGTTGTGTCATGCAAAGGTGGTGTACTTTAAAATAATAAACCATGTTTATTGAGTGAGAAAAAAATTCAAAGCACAATAACCCCTATAATGAGTTAAATATGTGGCATGAAACAAGAAATAAAGGATATCAATCATAAAGGAGACATAGAAGACCTTTATGAGTAAACCTATAAGAGGCCTACTCACATCAGATGATGAGGGACTGATTAGGGATGGTGAGGGATGGTAAGGGTCAATTATAAAGTGATGATGTATGGTGAAGATCAATGAGGGAGTGATGAGGGATGATGAGTGATGAGGAAATAGTGATTATGGATGATGATGGATAAGGAAGGAGTGATTAGGGATGATGAGGGATGGTGATGATCAATAAAGGAGTGATTAGGTATGATAAGGGAGTGATTAGAGGTGATGAAGGATAGTGAAGGTCAATAAGGGAGTGATTGGGAATGAGGAGGGAATAATTAGGGATGATGAAGGATGATGAGTAAGTGATTATGGATTATGAGGTATGATAAAAGAGTGATTAGGTATTATGAGGGATGAGGAGGGAGTGATTAGGGATGGTGAGGGATGGTGAAGGTTAATGGAGAAGTGATTAGGGATGATAAGGGAGTGATTAGAAATGACTAGGGATAGTGAAGGTCAATGAGGGAGTGATTATGGATAATGAGGAATGAATAGAGATTTATTAGGGTTGCTGATGGATGAGCAAAAAGTGATTCAAGATGAGGGAGGGATGATGAAAAAGTGAATTAACATAAAGTGGTCATTTGATGTGTGAAGGTCATCAATGTGACTTATGTTTCCCCAATCACACCAATTTAGATCAAGTTCAAAGTGAGTAATTTGAAAACTTCAATTTTTATAAACCTAGGACTCCTCAAAATGACAATAAGCAATCTAGAAGGCACAAAAAACTAAAAAATGACTATATGTTTACCAAAAATGGACATCAATTGCAAAAGTTATGCCTTGAAATTCCTAGATTCAATACTGAGACTTTGAAAAAGCTTAACTACTAACCAAATTGAATTTTTAAAAACTATTTTCCACATTGTATGGTGTGTAATTGTGAGACCAACTCTATCACATGCAGAGTGACCCTAATTTCTTATATTTACTAAAATAAATTTAAAGTATAAGTTTACACTTATATTTTTATATTTATATTCCTAATATAAATATAACAATATAAATGTAAACTTATACTTTAAATTTATTTTAGTAAATATGATATTTAAGTAAATATTACCTTCCTATAGATCTTTTAATTTTTTTGTGTACAAATAAATAAGAATGTGTACATGTTATAACATGTACGCATTCCTATTGGTTTGTACCTAAAAACACAAAAATATCTATAGGAAGTTAACTGGGTGAAAATTAATAGGAATGCATACGCATTATAGCAAATACATGTTATTGAAGTTTGAATTCAAAAAATCAAGCCTTTTGGCTTGGAAATGGCTTGGATTCTCGACCCAAAGACTTGGACCTGTCAAGTTATAGCCGAATTTGAGAGTTTTGATAGAAAACATAAAATTTCAACATCCATCATCAAATACACTATGGATTTAAACCAAAAAAATCAAAGAATTATTACCATGACAACGAGCACATTGTTCTCTTTCCAAATATATGATTTTTATCATTTTTGGACTAGTTTAAGGGTTTAAACTATGTTGATTTCTAACTATGTCTTTTTTAGGCCACTACAAGCTACAAATATACATGCATATTCATGTTTATGTAAAAAAAATCATTGATCCAAGTGAAAAATAAATTATATAGTCACAAACTAGGCCTAATTCTACGCACATTAAAAAAAAATTAAGGTAGTTAGGAGGGGTGCATGATCAGTTGTCCATTTTTTAATCATTTCTAGGATCTATTTGGTTTTAAAATTAATTAAAAAATATTAATTAAAAAAATATAAAAATATATAGGTCACAAACTAGAAGATCTTATCTAAATATTCACCAAAGGGTTTCAAACAATATGAAATTATGCTCAAAAAATGGTGGGCTGCACAGATATCTATCTACTCTATTTTATGTAGAAAAAAATATGAGTTCCTCTTCAAATTTTAGATGTTTGACTTAGTTATACTTTAAAAACTTTCAAAAAACTTAATGTTTTGGAAATTAAACTAAAAATTTTAGAATTCATGTTCGTATACCATCTTCAAATTTGAGTGTATACATCTCAAATTATCTACATAAGTTCATATTTTGAAATTTTAGGAAAACCATGTCCATAGGTAGGCCCTTTTTTATCCCCCAACTTTGTGTACTTACCTAATGTGATTAAATATTTATCAATGACCACATAGTGAATTATTTATAAATTGAAGAGAAAAGAGTTTTTGTAACTTGGGGTGAAATTCAATTGTGACCTATGAGGTCCATTAGACTCACGATGAAAATTTGTGATCAAATAAAATTCATTTATAATTGAAGGGCATAATATTATTCTTAAATATGGTTAATAATTTAAGTGTGAAGTTAATATTAAATAGAATTATATGATGACATAATCCACAACCATCAACCTCACAAGGTTTTATATCTTATGCATGTTATGGATAAATACACTATGTGGAACATGGCAACAAATACATCTCATCACCATGTATCTCATGGTGATCATGTATAGCTGACTCAAACAAGAAAAATAAGAAAACAAGCTCCTAGACATAAGGTCCATGATTTCTTATTTCACCCTTTCCTTTATTTTATAAGAGATAGCTTCAACTAAGATGATATTATATAGTTTCAAAGTTATAATATGAAGTTAATATGTAATGTTAGTTTCATTTGGATTACTTATGTAGATATAGAATGCTTACTACTTATTTATAAATGGAAGTATGTGTGTGTGCACATGCTATTGAGTAAAAACATAATTAATCCTTAAGACCCTATAACTCTTTGAAAGTAATATTTGTTTAGTAATATATGTATTCTATGGAATGAATGATAATATTAATTATAGTATGGCAATAAAAAGGAGTAAATAGAGAATCAACTTCCATGTTTTATCTTCCTTTAGGAATGATAAACCTTAAGTGCTAAATATACTAAGTGTAGGAGGCTCAAGTTTATCATCCCGCTAGTAAACAGACTATCGATGTAATGATTATTGAAATGCTAAATAAGTTAGGCCAATGGAATAGGATAGCTTGTGGCTAATAAGAAGTGATAATGGAAATGAATATCTAACATTAATACTATATTATGCAACTTTAGTAGAAGGCATAAATGAATACCTTGGCATGTGAGGCTTTAGGTTTGACTTGAAAAATTATTGAGGTTTATAAATTCAATCTTAAATTGATGGTCTTTGATCATAACTACCTAAAATTTCATGTAAAAATTATGTTCACATGTCATTTGTATAACACTTGAGATAATACCCTCAAAGGGTTGCATTAAATGATGGCCATTGATTGTGAAATCCAAGCCTCTTTGACTCAACTATGTACTCCATTAGTGGAGTGAATGACTCATTTTTATAGGAATATCAAATATTATGAGGAACACATAAGAAAAGTATAGTTTTTATATCTCAATTATCTTTCTTACTATCTTGTAGTCATTCAACCTATTCACAACTTATGATTTTTAGTCAGTAGGCCAAATAGGCTATAGTTATATATTTAGTTACATGGGATTGAGAAGATGAGATTATAATGGTTTGCATATCTAGATGCCTTTCACACTAATTTTGATGGTGAAAACCCCTTATATGTGGAATCAATAGCATTTTGAGCTTCTTGCACTCCATTACAGTTTCATGTGTGGATTTTGGGTTGTGTGGATACATGTTTGCTATTTTATAAATGAGTGGATAAAATCATTCCACTTCGCATCATTTTTATACAAAACCAAAAATTAATCACTTTCCTCCCTTTGAAACTTGGGACTTTATGGTGTATATTATCATGTGCAAATATGATTGTGGTAAGTTTCATAAATACATTGGTTTACACTTGGTCCCCCTCCATGAAGGCTTTAGGCCATAATATTTATGCATGAATATGTGATCTGATCATATTGAGTTTAATATGATTGTATCTTTTAAGGATTCAATGTGAATGGCCAACTTATATTATTATTATTTTTTAAAACAAATATGTGGCCTTGTATTTTGACTAATACTTTAAATGCTTGAGAACCCACTTTGTTACCCTACCACATGGAAGAGATAGCTAATTGAAGGGATGAAAATTTTGAATTGGAATTATGCCACTATGTGAGCCCATGGATTCATGGATGTGTGAGTTTATGTGTTATGTTTAAATATGTAACCATAATAATTAAAACTATAGTCAATTCCATTTGGGATCCTCTTGAGGCTAGACCCATGGAAAATTAAACTGTAACTTATTCCATTTGAGTTCTATTATCATGTGCTAGTCTAATGAGCACATGTGGCCAGTTCAAATCTATTACAAATCTTTAAAATTAAGCATTAAATTATTTTTTGAGGTTGTATATGGTTCATAATGAGGCTAGATGTTTCCTATATGGCATCATGGTCACAAACTTTCCCATGTCTAAGTAGTGAGGGATTTAACTCCATGATCATGTAGACCTTTGGGCGTTGTAGACCATAACATATTTCTTTTGAGATTCACAATGAGTGTGATGACTTGTGAAATTATGTACTAAATCTCAATATGTTTGAAATATGTAGAATAGGTTGATAGCACTAGCCACTTGTGTGAAATTCACATGGACTTCAAAGGTCCCATTGATAATTTGAGTAAAGGGACTTAATGATAATAATTTGAAGGCCATGTATATAGTATTAAAATTGACAGTTAACAGCATTGTGCATAAGGAACCCACCATTTTTTTTACCTCACATGTAGCATCATTGTCTTAAGATAGACTCTATGAGTCCAATAATTCTATGGATGCATGATATTAAGTATTCTAACCTATAAATTGGGTCACATCCAAAAAATTTGCAAGAAGCCCATGTGTATCACCTTGGATGCAGTGTCAATCCATTTGGGAATTCCATGAACCTCCTCAAGTCTATGGGCCCCTGAGACATTAGGTTGTGGTTCAATGAGTTTTAATGTCTATGGATTTGAGCACCTATGAATTATGACTTATAGTTTGGGTCATGTTCATATAAAAAATAAGTATGTGAGTCTCATTTTTTAGAAACCGTGTAGAAATATTACAGAATCATAATGTGACTATGTTTTTATCTGTGGCCACATAGTGGAACATTGTTTTACTTTAATTTGGATTACTTTTTAACTCTAATTAAGATAAAAATATATATATTGTATAATTCAAATCATAAATTATGGCAATCAAGAAATATCTGAATGTAGAAGATTAAAACTGATTTGGAATGAAATATTACTAAATATGGAAATTACAACAAAGGTAAAGTACTTAGTGGCTCCTTGTATTGTGCAGGACTGAAATAGGTGGCAAGAAGCAAGGCAAGTTATAAACAATGCAATGAATCAATCAATGTACACCCATATATAAATGTCATACTTAGGTAAGTAACATTTGTTGCTATGTTTTGAGTTAGATAGTTCTATCCCATGATAATTATTCTCTATATTGATACAAGGTGTGCATGTTTTTTCTATAACTTTATGGTGATGCCGTGGTTTGATTGTATGTGTGTCGCCCATAAATCCATCTCCTCTATTTGAAACATTAGGTCCACTTGTGAGGGGATAAATCCTACAAAACTTGGAAAGTGTAAAGGACTAAGCTAACCACCCTCATTGATGATAGACCACTACCTACATGTCTAATAATTTGAAGAGGGAAATCAAGCCACACATAGTTATTCCCCTTAGTTTGAATGTGTAATTGTGCTCCTTCACTATATGAATGTACCTATTTATCTACCTTTCAACATTTAAAAACGTTCATTCTTGACTTGGCTTGATGTGCTTCAGACTTGGTTCATGACTACTAATTACATATCTAAAAATTAGGTAGAATAGGACATTTTTTTCTCAATGTGCAGTAGTGTATAGATGTGTGATAGATAAGTGCCAAATGTCTAATATGTCTACACCTGATTCATATTTATATGCATCTATTTGTGTAACTTTTCTCACCATTGACACCCTAGGTATAAGGGCCAACCCATATGAATGATTAGATTTTGAAATTTAATCATTGTTGGATGAAGGATGGAACTGTCAAATTTGGTCAATAATATCTAGACAATACCAATTTAATCTAATTTTCTTGTCTAGAAGACATTAACACTGATTTGATGTTCTAGAGATTTTTTAGCATGGTAGTTTATTAGTTTGGCATAGACTAGGATACTTCTTAATGTGAATGACAATAACTTTGAAGTATTGGATCCATAGTTAACATGTGGTAGTGAAAGAATGGTGAATAAGAGGCAATATGTGGGAACAAGCCATGTATGGTGAAAATAGGTAAAAAATGACATGTTGCCAAGTATCTAATATTAGGTATTAGGTATTAGTTACTACAGGTATTTATACATCTAAGAGGAATAAGAATTTATAACTTGGGGTGAAATTTAATTATGAATTTTGAGGTCCATTGGACTCATAATGGCCATTTATGATCAAATATAATTCATTGAAGGTAGATTATTATTATTAATTGAGATTAATAATTTAAGTGTGGGGATAATATTAAATAAGATTGTATGATTCACCCAAATACAGATTGTATATTTTATGCATGTTAGGGATAAAGACACTCTTTGGGTTTTTTAAAAACTAGAGTACAACACTGATTCTATGTATGTAATGGGCACACGTTGATATGTAAGCATCCTGGGGAGTGGGTGCAGGTGCATCAAAGGCAAACACATAAGGTGTTATGATATCGATTGGTACAAGTTGATTTAGCCTTCAAGTGACTTAGGAGGAGGAGTCTTTTGTGGGCCCATAACCCCCAGGTCTCATGGTCATATCTTGGCATGTGTGAGACGAATTGAGATCATTTTGAAAACTCATTCATAAAAAATCGGTAAGATTAAATATGGATGAAGGAGTAATATTGTTGTTGTGTATTAGCGTGAATAACATGTGGTTGTATTTGTTGAACTATGAACTTAGTGCAAGTACAATTAATATTAATTACAATAAATATTTTGTAATTGAAGTAACACATGGAAATGCTACACACATATACATACAAATAAAAATTGAGATTATAATTATTTTGTTATAAAATTAGTTTTTAAAAAAATTATTAATATATATACATTATATATTTTTTCATTTTTTATAAATTCATTTTATCTATCAACATAATCTCAATTATATGTACAAATATATATTTATATCCACATACATTTAAAATATTAATTATAAATTTACTATATATTAAATAAATCAAAATAATACATATTATAATTATAAAACTACACGTATACAAATACATATATTTTTTATAATTAATATATAATAATATACACTACTTTGATTTTCAATGCATACTACAATGCTATAAAAACCAAAAGACCAAAAAAGTCTAATCACTAAAACATTACTTTTCAATTGTATTCACTTCCAAGTATTGCAAGCTAGAAAATTAAATTTATTTCTCGCTTACTTTTTTTCTTTTTAATCTTTATTCTTAATAAAGAGCAAATGAATTCCATACAGATTTAGTACTGAAGGCAATGATAAATGAGATAAAGTCTAAATAATAAAATCCCAAACATTTAATTTTTTAATTTAAATTATTTTTATTTTTATTTAATTTTTTAATTTTCTTGTTCACAGCCTGTATTCAGCCGTGAAACCACAGGTCTGGAATAACACAATTCCAGACTTTATTCATAACAACAAAATTACAAATATTGAATTCTAGTCACAGTGAACTATGTTGTTGCCAACAGAAAATACTTAGTTAATGGTCTGCCAGCAAATGTAAATGCCAATGCCTGGTAAACTCAATTATTTGAGAAAGGAGAGAGCAATCTCTCCACGCGCACCACTCGGGTAGATTCCTCCGGGCACCGACTCATTGCCACTTGCATACACTATCCTCAGAATTTCAGCAGCGCTGCGTCCGTACGCCACAGAGTACTTATCACCTGCAAGAATGTTGCCCTCCACCATTCCTTCCGCTCCCACCGATTTATTCACCACCAGACCTTCGTCCACAATTTGAGTGTTGCCAAGCGTGTTTCTCAGCGTCGAAAGCCTGTCCGTAAATTCTGCAACGGTGTATGGGTATGGCGTCACCACCTCATCCTTCCTTTCGTACAGTAACGTCCGTATCACTGCATCCTGCCCGGATTCCACTCCCAGAAGCCCAGCCAAAAGCTAATATTCGATTCCAATGCCAACAGAGTATTAAATCAATATTCATAATGATTGTTCTATGATTAATGTTAAATAGCAATAGGGATATATGTTAGATGTACCGACTTACTCGTTTGGCAGGTTTAGATTGGAGTTGGGCATTGGTGCCAACGTAGCCTGTGAGTCCAACATAGGGAATCAAATAACTGGCAAGAAGATAATTCACAGAATTAGCATAAGGATCGAATGGAGGATTCAACGTTGTATTGAATGCAGCGTCGATGGCTTTGCCAAATTGTCTAGCGCTCAGATCCAGTTGGGGTCTGGGAAATCCCAATACAGTTGCCTTTATAGCCCTGCATTTGCATTTGCATAATCAGAATCATAACAAAGATTATGACAATCAAACTCACATTCAGAGGATGAAACTATTGCTCACCTTAAGTGACCAACTTCCTGGTAAGCGAATTGGAGTATTATTTGCTGCGTGACAGGGTCAAGAGTAGCTTGCTTGGCACCCGTGGGAGGAGGTCCCCCGCTTACCAGCTCTGGTGCGACTCTATCCAGCCCATATCCAAGGGATCCAAACAGAAAGAACTCCGCCTCCAAGAACTCTAAATTTAGAGGAAATTCAAGAAACTTAACTTCTTTGGGTAGAATTTTCCCTGGAGTGTACCCTCCTTTCTTCTTACATTCACAAAGGCATACAGCACAGAACACAAGCAGAACCAAGAAACCAATCCGTACTGCTGACTGACCCATTATGCAGTACAGTAGTGAATGGAAGTGTGATTGCTACTCTTCTAATCCCATATATATAATCCGTATTGCGGGGGAAACGGGAGATCCTGCACCCAACATAGCCTGCCATTATCTAGGAGGATCTCTTTTGGGGATTTGTCTCTACTGGATACTCAACAAACTTCACTGTATAGCTTTGGCTAAGGCCTTGCTGCTAGAGTTGCGGATGGAAATAAATATGTAATCTACCGAAACGGGTAATACTTTCTCCATGGCAGTTGAACTGTTGTTTGCGCTATTAGTCTGCCTGGATGGTCGTGGAAGAAAAAAAACCAAAACTTCTTTTTAAATTTAAATATAACTATTGAATTAAAACTCTAATTTTATGGCACTAAAATAAATGCATATGATGTTACATTATTGATGGTGACTCGTAATGGATAAGAGAAATGAAAAAATTAAATAAAATTAGTATAGATATTTTAAATATATTTATCTAAAAGATGTTGAGAGATATATTTTTATTTGATTTTGGTAGGGAGACAAATGGATAGAAGGAACAGAGCAGAAATTTTAGGCGGAAAGAGCAGAGCAGAGGACAACGGTAAGCCTACAGGGTGACGACAACCCTATCACAGCAGCTGCGGCTGCCTTCTCATTGCAGTCAAGGTCCTCCTCTACCAAGAGTGCTATGGCGTCAAAGCTTCATTTTGGAGTTGGGTCAAAACAGGGTTTTGGATCTATTTCTTTTAAGGATGTTGCATGTTTCAAGGCTCCCCTTGCTTTGGCTTCTCCCATAGCTTCCTCAAGTCCATATATCGTGGAGCAACTGGATGAGATGCCAACAGCAGAAATATCTCTCCCAGAGGTAAATGCCTTAATTTCAGATTTTCAAGAATATGTTGTTATTTGTAGATCTAATAGATTCTAGCATCGATCAAAGGATTTGCGTCAATGAATCTATTCTACCTGGACTAAGGAGTGTGAGATTCATTTATACTCAAAGGGTTTCTTTATAGTTCAGTTTCTCTCCCTTAAATTTGTTCAAAAAGTTTTTTAAGGAAGGCCCATGGTTTTGGGGTAGAGTTGGGCTCTTTATGACCCCTTGGTTTTTAGGTTTTGATCCTGCTACTATGGTAGTGTCTAAAATGTTGGTTTGAGTTTGGCTCCCAAATTTTCCTTTTCCCTTTCGACACCCTTTAGTGTATGAAGCTATTGGAAATTCTTAGGGAACATTCATCAAGATGGATTTTGAGAGATTTCAGCAAAGACTCTTCACCTACACTCGCATTTGTGTGGAGGTGGATCTTAGCAAAGGTCTTTCAGATAGAATGCAGTTAAAACATGACCTTTCCTTATGGATCCAAACGTTGGATTATGAAAACAATGCATTTAGATGTCATTTTTTTCATCATATTGGCCATCTCCAAAGCACATGCCCTCGCATAAATTGACCAAAGAAAAAAAGGATCGGCGGATTAAATCTAAAAGCTAGCAGCCATATAAGCATCCTCCTTCGAAAGAAGAAGTCAAGAAAAAATCTACAGATGGACCAACAAAGAATCCTAGAACAGAAGCTATGGATGAGACATCTACAAAAGATACTATTTTAGGTGGAGGAATCACATGAATCTGATACTTTTGAGTTGAATAAGGATCAAGCCCTAGTTGAGCCCCAATTACAATTGGTTACTGCTGTTATTCCTTACGCACCTCTTATAGAGTTTAGGGACTGAAGTTAAAAAGAACAAGGGTAAAAAAGGAGGCTTTGAGATTGTTGGATCTAGCGTTCTAAAATGTATTTGATCTGGGTTATTCTCTTATTTCTATTTCTTCAACCCTCGAGGCTTGTTTAGCTTGAGGTGGCTTAGCTTTTGGGCTGTGACTTTTCTACCTTTTTTATATATGATTAGCATTGTACTATAATTTTTTAATTAATAAAGGTACATTTTTCAATAAAAAAAGATGCTAAGAGATATCAATCTCGAGGTGCCTATATTATGGTGTAGGTTAGATAGGCACCTCGATATTGATATCCCCTAACATCTTTTAGATAGATGTATTTAGGATATCTATTCTATTAGCACTTGTAAGTATGGCATGCATAATTCACAATAAATACCAATTAATACAACATTTTGTATTCATCTAAATAAGAAATGTATATCACATTCAATGATAATTAAAGAAAATAATTTCATATACCTCGAAATGTGAAAATAAGTATAATATATATGATATTAAATGTGTAACATTATTGTAGTTCTAAGGACTTGAGTCTCTCTTTCTCGGCTTTCCATTTGGAAAGTTATCTTTCTATTTTCAAGTTTTCATATTTGTCATATGAAAACGAAGACCAAAGTGCCCAACTATTATAACTTATAGATTTAAAAAATCAAAATTTAATGGATTAAATACTCTAATTAAAATGAAGTTTGAGGTTCCCATACTTACAAACAAGAAGAAATGACATACTTAAATAAAATTAATTGAAAAACATGTTGCATCATTGATGATGATTTTTAATAAACAAAAAAATATTTTAATAATAGAGATAATATTTCTACAATCTATAAAATTATATTGAATATTTTTAATTAAAAAAGTATAAATAATGTTTAGATCAACATCTCAAATATGAATTAATTGTAAAATTAGGTTTTTATTTTTAAAATATCAATAATGATAATCATGAAAAAAAATCAATTAATAAATTTATAAATATTAAAATTAATAAATTTTTAAATATTAAAACTAATAAATTTAATATTTTAATTAAAATAATTTAATTTACTTTATATTATTGATATACTAAAAAGATACTCTCCCAAAAATAAATAATACAACTTATTAAAAAATTAAAATAAAATGCTATCTATTTAATATTAAAAGTTATTTAAAAAATTACAAAATCTTTATTACTATTTTAATAATAGATAAACAAAATATATATTTTTAAAATAATTATTATTAATCTTAACAATCAATTTTTTTATTAATTGTTTTGATAATGAATAACAAGAAAAAAGGAATCTTGAAGATAAAAATGTTTCTAAAAGAGTAAATAGAAACGAATAAATATCTTAAAAAATCAATCAATGACAAAATCATCAACCCATCTAATATGTACCCTCAAAAATCAAAAACCCTATTTTACACAATATTAAGACCACCAACCAATACTTAAAATCACAACTCAAGAAAATCATAACTTGAAAAAGAGAATCATTCACAAATATATAATAAAAATATAACTTAATAAAGAAAATTATTTCACATCCACAAATATATAATAAAAATATAATTTGAAAAAAAAATAATTTCATATCCATTGATTCATCATCCAAAAAAAATACTAATACTTATCATTATTTCAATATATCCAAATAAAACAATACCATCTATCATAATTAAACCTTAATTTTTAAAACAAAGGTTCTTGAAATCGCAAAAAACCATATAAAAACTTAGTTTTTAGTATCACTTGTAACCAAAATCAACAGCCATAATTTTTTAATTAATTATTTTATTTTTAATCAATTAAAAATTAATGTTTATATTATCATTGAAAGAAATTAAATTATATTATATTTATCATAAAATAAGTTTAATGTGTTGTCATATTTATTAAAAATTATGTTCTAGTATTTAGCATTAAGTTGATTTTTATATTTATTGTATGAGAGTTAATGACTGTTTTATCGTATCAAATTTTGTTAACAATAAAAATTAATTTTTTAATAAATTCTTTGTGAATCAAATAATTTTATCAATTAAACTCATAATTATTTATAGACTCAATTTATTTCATTAAAAAAAATAAAAAACTACAAAATATCATGAAAATAATTCAACTAAATAATTTTCAATATTCAAATTTGAAAAAAAAAACAACACAATAAAACAAAAACCAGAAAACAACAAGAAGAAAAAAAAAAAAAAACAATAATATAAAGATAGAAAAATAGTCGGGAGAGTTAAGAGGCTCTCTTTTGATGATATAGTATTTGTTTGGAACAATAGTTTTAAAATATGCTTCTCAGGGTGATAATTGTTTAATTGTTTATTAGCTTTCTAATTTAGATACTAGACTAGTTATAGTAGTTTATTAGCTTTCTAATTTGCATGCTAGACTAGCTATGATGCTTATGCTTCTATTTAAAATGGAATTTTTTAATTTTGATTTATAAAAGCATCCATGCGCTAGAGTTTATCATTTATTTTGTTGTAATGGGATATATTGTTGAACAAGTTTTAAATTTTGTTTCATTTTTAAGTGGTTTTGAGTTTATCATTTATTTTGTTATAATGGCATATTGATGAACAAATTTTAAATTTTTGTTTCATTTTTAAGCAGTTTAGAAACATGTGTGTCTTAATTAAAGAAACAATTTTAGTTGGAGTAATTTTTTCAAGTATTTTAGTAATATATAGATAATTTTTATTGGATTTATATATTTTTTATATAGTATAATATGGGTCTTTCTTATGTATCATTTTGTGTAGACAATACTTTTTTGGGATATATGTAATTACTTTTATAGAATTTGGTGTTAAGAGAAGGGTAGTATTGATTGGAGTTATGACCCAGTTTGGAATATAAATGGGCGACTTATATTCCCCTTCTAAATTTAAAATATCGCAAGTATCATTAACGTCACCAACATCACCAAAAGTTATAACCAATTTAACATACCAATCACCAATGACTACAGTCGACCTATCATGCCAAGCGAGATTTGAACCTAGGTAGGGTTGGGCATGTTGAGGTATGTTCCTATTGGTGTGTTTGTGGCATTAAGGTTTTCATTGATGTCAAATGTAGTCAAAGGTAATTGATATCCTAGAGGTGCTCTTGTGAAGATACATGGTAAGTATTCTTGATGACTTAAGCATGATCTAGTAGGTATTTGTGTTCTGCATAAGATCTTGGCACAAGCTTGTGTTTTGACAAGCTTATGAGTAGTGTTTTATTTAAAAGAGAGCATCTAAAAGAGAGTGATTGTGTGTATTGACCAAATTCATGAGAAGAAGTCTGTGTGCACATCATGTATTAAGAAGCCTAGTCTTGTCTTGATATAAGCATGAAGCATTGTAAGGGATGGTGATGATGACATTGATATGTATGAGCTTGAAACTATGAAAATCATTGTGAGCATAGTATTAATATAGATGACATGTGTATGACTTGTTTATAATAGTACAAGAGGTTCCTAAGTGTGTTCAAAGGTCAAAATTTAACTTGCAGTTTAAGGCCTGGTATGCATAAAAACCTAATATGGTCTGATGAAGGGTCAAGATAAATTTTTCAAGGTGATAAAGCACATTGAGCATGTATTAAGGTTTAATAGGTTGTGTCAAGGGTTTTGACCAATCTTGAGGTCCTAAGTTGAATTAAGAAGCATGAAATTTGGTTTTAAGGTCCCCTATGCATGTAGATTGAAGGTTTCCAAACCCGAGAAGGAACTTTTAATGTTCATTGGCATGTGTGATCATTGCATGGGAAGCTCAGCTCTTTGGTAAATATGGAAAAGGGTCCTAAGAAGGATTTTTGAGCATTATTTTGGCATTTCAAGGATAATACTATATGAACAAACATTAAGAAGGTAAACTAATCCAAAACCCTCTTAATGACCTGATTGCAAAGATCTTGCTATAAAGTGCCCAAAATAGTTTGGTTAAGTTATTTTATGATTGGATGTGGTAGATGACTCCTCCAGGCATCTCTAGGTGGTAGTAATTTGTCATGGAAATGAATAAAACCTACAAAAAAAACTCTTGTTTTTGAAGAATTTGATGCTACAGATAGGGTCGACAAGGTCAATGCATGCAAGTAGATGAAGGTTGAAGGTCAAGACTTGTTCTTGATGTCCATGGTGCTAGTTTTTCAAGTTATATCCTCTATATTAATTAATTTTCTCACCCAAGGTGACCTATCGCTAAAATGGCAAAGAGTGAAAATAATGAGAAAAACCAGTCAAAGTGAGAAAGAGATTAGGGATTGGTTTTCGATGATTAGGTATGAATCCAATTATTTGGGGTCTTTGTTTAAGACCTATACTTCATGAACCCTTGATTTATAAAGTTTTAATATACTCTCATACAAGCAATAAAGTGATCTCAAGATGACCTATCTGAGTGAGTTGAGACAGTGAAGGTGTATGTTTCAAATAATGATTTATATGTTCCATATGTGCCATTAGATATCTATAAATATATGTTTTAATTTATTCTAAGATTTACTAAGGATCATTTTATTTCATTATAATATCTTTATTTTTATGGTACAGGTGTGGGAATACATGATCACCATGACTGTACCTTTATGCAGAATGATTGTTCCAGGTCTACCAAGTGAAGTAAAGAATGTGAGACCTTATGACAAGATCCAACATATCCAATGTACTTATTTTTTTTGTTTGTAATGTAATTAACCTAATAATTCTTTATGTAAAGTGGAGAGATAGGTTAAGGTGTTGATATGTGAAATCTAAAATGGCCTATCTAGTTGAGTATGCTCTGTGTAAGACAAACTTGAGAAATTGATCTATAAGACCAATAGTTGACACTAGAACTTGATATATATTTATTGTAGGTTTATATATATATATATATATATATATATATATATATATATATGTCTTATTGAAACTATTCATGTGCATGAGAAGTTTTGAAATTTCCATTAAAAGTATTAAAGATGAATTTCTTCATGACTATGTTTTTGGAGCACTCAGGAAATTTGAGTAGTCATCTTGCAGAGGTGAGTTTGAAGTGATTTAGATAGAGTGGAAGAATATATTACTTATGAGGATGTTATATAAGCCTCTTATGTACATGATAATGTATTTATCTTCATTATGAGTTCCTGAACAACTATTATATCTAAAATTTCTTGATTGTGTTTTGGTAGTTTCTGGTAGATTAGAGTGAACTTGTTGCAAAAGTGCTTTTGTGTGCTTGAATCTTGAGTGAAGGTGTCTAATGGACCTGGTGATTACCATGATGTAATGTAGTGTCTTTTCATTTATTTTTTTCATATGGTTATTTTTCAAAGTTGATTAGATTCTTCAATTTTATTAGATAGACTTTTCCTATGTATAAAGGGCTAAGGGCGAGTAGGTCTAAGAGCAAGGTTCAAGTGGTGAGTTGAAATTAAAGGTGGTATGGATCCAAGATGAGCCTAGTCATATTGAAGGTGTATTATAAGTTTTTCATACATTAGTTAATACTTAAATTATTTCCAAGGGTCAAAGTGTAACGTGTGCCTTAAAGAAGACATAATTTCTTTAAGTCTCTATTAGGCCTAATGGGGTTTTGGCCTCTATGGGTTATGACCGACACAAGTAGTGATTTATTCTCATGTATAACATGTGTAATGATCTATTCCAAGGGTAATAAATTTATGTAAAGGTTATAATCTGACCAAGATGAGTGAAAGAAAGTGTTGTGTATAAAAGTAAGGCCTAATTGGCCTATTTGAGCTAGATATCTAAGTGTAGACATAAGAGAAGAAGAGAGATATTGAAGGAGGAGAATCAAGTCATTGATGACCATAAAAATAAGAGATAAAACATGATTATTATCTAACATATCTTCTATATATGGATGATAAGGTCAATTGACGTAATGATACTAAAAGAGGCATGTTGAGCAAGTGAGCCTTGAAGGTTGTTTGAGAAGGGTAGAATACTGAGAAGAGTTGAATGAGTTGATGGATATTAAGAGAACATCAATATAAATCATAGGAGTGTTTAAATCATATGAAAATAATTGATTTTTAGGATAAATAAGAGAGAGTTTAATAAGAGGTCACCATCAGTTGATAGAGTAATAAGGTGTCTTAAGGTGATCAAGCTTGTCTTGACTGGGTTGGTGCTTGGTCAAGAAGGATTTGGAGCTGCCTTATAGGTTGGATCTTGAAAAGGTGTCCTTGAAGTGGTTGGTTTGGTTCTAAATCACTTAGTGGGTTGGAACCTCCTTTAAAATAGGTGTTCGTTAAAATAAGTTGAGTGGGTGCTTGACTAGGTTAGTGTTGGATCTCCTTGTGGGGTTATTTCCTCCTTAAATGGTGTTTCATTACTTATAGGATAGTATTCCAAGTGGTGTGATAGTGGGTTTTATCCCCCATAAGTATTTCCCACATAGCTATGGTTTTCATGTGTTGATAACTTGTTTCATGTTTATATGATTACTTCTATATGCATTATTTGTTTACTTGATTGGTTTGAAAGGTTAATGAATGAAGTATGTACTTGAATGAAATGTTTGCACATTGATTCACCCCCCCTCTCAGTGATTGCGTTTACAATAATTGGTATCATATGTAGTCCTTTTACTGATGCCTAATAGCCTATAGGTGATCCTAAGGAGTAAGAAGAGTGATGATGATAATGTTCATCTTGTTTGCAGTAATGATCTATCAAAGAACAATGGTATTGGCAGAGTTGTCTAAAGAGAAGAAGGATGTCAAGATGAGGCTTGATCAACACTTAAACTAAGTTGATTCATGTGTTATTTTAGGACATTATTCAAAGTTGGAATAATTTCAAAGGTACCATTTGGCAGCTAAGAAGGACTATGTAAAAGCTAAGTCAAAGATCAAACCCAAGATTGACAATCTAGAAGGTCTATGAAGACATATTGAGAGAAAGGTATAAGTAAAGGCATCAATATGTCATGTAGAATATTTATTTAGGCATTATGAAGATGGTATTTCTAACCTTATGTTTCCATAAAGATTCTTTCATTTGATCATCATGCTAGAGGAATTGAATTGAGTCTATGAAGCTGGCATAGATGAGCAGAGTTTTTGTTAAAAACTTGAGTATGATGTTGAGATCTATTTGAGGTTTGTTTTAACCTTCATAGTGTATAAAGGCAAGATCATCTATCCATGTTTATTCATGTTAATAATATACACTTTGAGATGACAAGATCTAATGGAGTTTTGAGAAGGCACATGAGTTTTAGATTGGTCTGCAAGACCAATAAGGATATGAATATCTAAGAAGATGACCATACCTTATGGGCATAGTCAATAATGAACCAAGTTAGTTTTATGTTGATGTAGATGCTTTGAACATTTGATATGAATGACATAAACATGGAGTGTTCCTCATGAGTGAAGACAATAAAGATCTAAATATGTTCAAAGAAACTATATACAGGTTATGTTGAACAAAGAGATCAGTGGAGTGGTAGATGGACTTCTTGTAATGTTACCTATTGTAGTTATCTTGCTTGCAATACCTGTTTGAGTGCAATATGATGCCTAGGAAGCAAAGATATACCAAGTGGTATGATAACTAAAGAATTGTCTGTAAGACCAATGCTACTCAAGGTTGTGATTGTTTGTTCATTTGATTCAAGGTCTTGTGGTGTTATAAGAAGTAATATGACAATTTAATCATGCCATGAAGAAGATAACAGTGATTATAAATTGATAAGTGCTTTGAGTTTTGTCAAAGGGTCTTGACAATGTGTATAGAAGTTGATCCATTGAATTATTTTGACATAGGTATGTCATAAAGATTGAGGTCTAATAATACCTAACTAATAGTTTTCTAGGTGGAAGTTATTTTGAGATGACTTAAGCCATGATGACTTATGAAACATAAATAAAATATACTGTTACATGAATAATTTGTTGTTATGATGTCTAAGATTATTCTTTAGAAAAATGTTATTATTTGTATACATGATTAATGTATGTAGGTCTCTATAAGATCAAATTGAATATGATTTCAAGAAGATTGATCTTCTTGTGAATGGAGGTCAATGATGTGTTAGGCAAACTTGAAAGTAGAAGCATGATCTTAGGGTGAGATTTAAAGCTCTATGATTAAAAATTTATCCACTACAATAGATGTAAGCTTAAGGTGAGGTAAGTTTATATTTTGATTGATCAAAATGAGTTTAGTAGTATGCATAGATTATGAGGAGAAAGGAGGATATTCTGACCTATTTAGAATAATTCTAAGTCAAGTAGCATCTAGTGTTGACATGTGTTCAAAGTCATACTAGGGAAAATGTTAAGGATCTAGGAGTAATCAAGAAAAGAACTTTGAGATACATGTGTGCCTATCAAAGTATAGGGCTTGTGATAATAATGAAATCAAGGGAAGATCATGTATGGCTTTAAGAGATCTCTAAGTAGGTAGTAATCAAGTCTAGGTCTAAAGATCAGGTAGCAAGGTATGAAGAGATGAATGGATTCAGATCATAAGCAGATGATGAGATATAAAGAATGTTTCTGGAGTCATGATAGTCATGTGTTAATATGATGATAAATAGGTCAAGTTGAGAGACAACAACTCAATCATCCTAAGGTAAGCAAATGTGTTTGTTGTAACCAGTTGGTGTGTAGTTGCATATAACATGATCTAAATGGAGCATGGAGTTAGGGAGAGATAACTCAGGCAATTTGAGAAGCTTGAAGAGAAGTATGCATGAACAAAGGTGGATCTTGATTTTTTTATATATAATCAAGTCCAAATATCAATAAACTGAGTGTATATGACCTTTTTCATTAATGTCAAATGGGGAGAAAGACTTGATGGGGAGATCTCACTTAAGGAGAGATGAGAATGGCCTACTGTGTTAGAGTGTTTACCATCAATGACAAAGAGGGATATTATTGAGGTATGTTCCTATTAGTGTGTTTGTGGCATTAATGTTGTAATTTATGTCAAAGTTAGTCAAAGGTCATTGGTGTCCCATAGGTTCTCTTGCGAAGATACATGGTAAGTATTCTTGATGACTTAATTATAATCTAGTAGGTATTTATGTTTTGCATAAGATATTGGCATAAGCTTATGTTTTGAAACTCTTATGATCAGTGTTTTATTTCAAGGATATCATCTCTAAGAGAGTTATTTTGTGTATTGACCAAATTAATGAGAAAAATTCTATGTGCACATCATGTATTAAGAAGCCTAGTCTTGTCTTGATATAAGCATGAAGCAATGTAAGGGATGGTGATGATGACATTGATATGTATGGTCTGGAAACTATGAAAATAATTTTTATCATGGTATTAATATATATGAAATGTTTCTGACTTGCTTATAATAGTAAAAGAGGTTCCCAAGTGTGTTTAAACATCAAAATATAACTAGCAATTTAAGGCCTAGTGTGCATAGAAACCTAGTATTGTTTGATGAAGGGTCAAGATAAATTTTTCAAGGTGATAAAGCACATATGAGAATGGATTGAGGTGTAATATGTTTTTTCAATGGTTTTGATGAAGCTTGAGGTTTTGATTTGAAGGATGAATCATGAAATTTGGTTTTAAGGTCTCATGTGCATGCAAATTGAAGGTTTCCAAACTTGAAAAGTAACTTTTGATGTTCGTTGGCATATGTCATCACTGCATGGGAAGATCGTATATTTTTTAAAGATGGAAAATGGTCCTAATAATTATTTCCAATCATTATTTTTTCATTTCAATAATAATATTATATGAACAAATGTTAATAAGGTAAACTGGTCCAAAACCCTCTCAAAACCCTCTTAATGACCCAATTGGAGAGATACTGATAAAAAGTGACTAGAATGGTTTTGTTAATCTATTTTTATAATTATATGTGGTATAGGACTCCTATAGGCATCTCCAAGTGGCATTATTTTGTTAGGGTACGAAAAAAAAACCTACATAAAAACCCTTGTTTCTAAAGAATTTGATGCTACATGTAGGGTTGACTAGGTCAATGCATACAAGTGGATAGAGGTTTAAGGTAAATATTTTTTATTTATTGCCATGGTTTTATTTTATATATTTATATCTTCTATTTTAATTAATTTTCTCACCCAAGGGGAGCTATCGCTAAAATGGCAAAGAGTGAAAACAGTGAGAAAAACCAGTCAAAGTGAGAAAGATATTAAGGATTGGTTTAAAATGATTAGGGATGAATCCAATTTTTTTGGGTATTTTTTTAATACCTATAACTCATGTTCCCTACATTTATAAATTTTTAATATACTCACATACAGGCAAGAAGGTTCTCTCAAGATTACTTGTCTGTGACATTGAAGGTGTATGTTTCAAAGAATGATCTATATGTTCCATATGTGCCTTTACGCCTATAAATTTGTGTTTTAATTTGTTATAATATTGATTTAGGATCATAAAATTACATTATAATACATTTATTTTGATCTTATAGGTGTGGGAATTCATGATCACCATGATTGTGTCTTAAGGCAGAATGATTGTTCTAGGTCTACAAAGTGAAGTAATGAATGTGAGACCTTATGACAAGATCAAATGCATCCAATGCACTTGTTGTTTTTTATAATGTAATTAAAATATTAATTATTTACTAAAGGTGGAGACACATGTTAATGTGTTGATATGTGAAATCCAAAATGTCCTGTCTAGTTGAGTATGTATTATGTAAGAGAGACTTGAGAAATTGGTATATAATACCAATAGTTGATCTAGAGATTGATATATATACTTTGGATGTTTATATATAGCTATAAAATAAAATATTAATGTGCTTGATAAATTCTTATAGTTAATTTACAATTACTAAAGATGAATTTCTTCATGACTATGTTTTTGGAGCACTCAAAAAGTTTGAGAAGTCATCTTACATAGGGGAGTTTGAAATGATTTAGATAGTGTGGAAGAATATATTACTTAGTATGATGTTATATAAGTATATAAAGTCCATGTTAATTTATTTTTATTCATGATTAGTTCCTTTATATTTGTTAATATATAAAATTTCTTGGTTGTGGTTTAGTAGTTTTTGGCAGATTAGAGTGAACTTGTTGCAGAAGTGTTTTTGTGTGCCTAGAGATAGAGTGAATGTGTCTAATGGACTTGGTGATGAACAAGAGGTCATGGATTATATTTTAATTTATTTTTTTTATGTTTTTATTTTTAAAATTTGATTGGATTCTTCAATTTTATGAGACAAACTTTTCATGTCTATAAAGAACTATTGGCGAGTAGGTCTAAAATCAAGGTTCAAGTGGTGAGTTGAAATTATAGGTGGTGTGGACCTAATTTGAGATTATAAGAGGAATATTTAAGGTGTATTAAAATTATTTAAGGAATTTTTGAAGACAAATTATTTTAAGGGGTCAGAGTGAAAGGTGTGCCTTAGAGAAGGCCTAATTCCTTTAGGTCTCTATTAGGCCTATTGGGATTTTGGCCTCTATGGGTTATGACCGACTCAAGTAGTGATTGATTATCATGTGTAATGTGTTTAATGATATATTAAAAGGGTAATAAATTTATGTAAAGTTTCTTGTCTGACCAAGATGATTGAAATCAAGTGTTGTGTATAAAATCAAGGCCTAATTGGCCTATTTGAGCTAGATATAGAAGTGTTGACATAAGCAAAGAAGAGATCTCTTGAAGGAGACGTATTAGGTCATTGAGGACCATAATAATAATATATAAACCATGAATATTATCAAACATATATTATGTAGGTGGATTATAATGTCAATTGACCTATTGAGCCTAGAAGAGGCATGTTGAGTGAGTGAGCCTAAAAGGCTATTTGAGAAGGGTAGAAGACTAAGGAGAGATGAATGAGTTTATGGATGTTGATATACCATAAAGATACATCATAGGATTTTTACATGTGTATGACATTGATTTATTTTTAGGATAGATAAGAGAGACAGATGAAAAAGAGGCCGCCATCAGTTGAGAGAGCAATAAGGTGCCTTGAGGTGATCAAGCTTGCCTTGGATAGGTTGGTGCTTGGTCGAAAGGGAGTTGGATCTGCCTTATGGGGTAGATAATTCAAAAGATTCATTTAATTATTTGGTTAAATTCCAAGTAACTTAGGGGGTTGGAGCCTCCTTTCAAGTATATATTTGTTAAAGACTAGTTGAGTGAGTGCTTGACTAGGTAGGAGCTGGAGCTCCTTATGGGCTTAATGCCTGACTAATTGTTGTTTCATTGCTTACAAGATAGTATTCCAAGTGGTGTGATAGTTGGTTTTATCCCCCATGAATATTTAAAACATAGCTACAGTGTTCATCTATTGTTAACTTGCTTCATGTCTATATGATTGCTTCTCTATGTATTACTTGTTTACTAGAATGGTTTGAAAGGTTAATGAATGAAGTATGGATTTGAATGAAATATTTGCACACTAATTCACTCCCCCCCCCTCAGTGGTTGTGTTTATAATAATTGGTATCATATATAGTCTTTTGATTGACTCCTAATAGCCTACATGTGATTCTAAGGAGCATAAAGAGTGATGATGACAATGTTCATATTGTTTGCAATAATGATCTATCAAAGAATGATGGTATTGGTAGAGTTGTCTAAAGAGAATAAGGATGTCAAGATGAGTCTTGATCAACACTTAAACCAAGGCGAGTCATGTGTTGTTATATGACACTAGTCAAAGTTGAAAGAATGTTAAAGGTACCATTTGGCAGCTAAGAAGGACTATGTAGAAGCTAAGTCAAAGATCAAACCTAAGATTGAAAATCTATAAGGTTTATGAAGACATATTGAGAGAAAGGTATAGGTCAAGGAATCAAGATGTCTTGTATAATATTTCCTTAGGCCTTATGAATAAGGTATGTTTAACCATATGTTTTCATGAATATGCTATGAGTTGATCATCAAACTAGATGAATTGAGTTGAGTATATGAAGTTGTCATAGATGAGCAGAGTTTTTGGTAGAAACATGAGTATGATGTTGAGATCTATTTTAGATTTGTTTCAACCTTCATAGTGTATGAATTTATGATCATGTATCCCTATTTATTCATGTTAAGCATATACACTTTGAGTTTAAAATATCCAACAAAGGAGTTCTTACAAGGCACATGAGTTATAGATTGGTCTGCAAGACTAATAAGGATATGAAGATCCAAGAATATGACTATATCTTATGCGCATAGTCAATAATGAACCAAGTCAATTTGATGATAATGCAAATGCTTGAAACATTTTATATAAATGACATGAAGATGGAGTGTTCTTCATGAGTGAAGACAACAAAGATTTGAAGATGTTCAAAGAAACTATATGCAAGATATGTTGAGCAAAGAGATCATTAGAGTGGTAGATGGACTTGTTGAAATATTACCTAATTTTTTTATCTTGCTTGCAATACCTATTTGAGTGTAACATGATGCCTAAGAAGTAAAGATACACTAAGTGGTATGAGAATTAAAGAATAATTGTTAAGACTAATGTTATTAAAGGATGTGATTGTTTGCTCATGTGATCCAAGGTCTTGTGGTGTTCTAAGAAGTAATATGACAATTTAATCATGCCATGAAGAAGATATTAGTGATCTAAAGTTGACAAATGTTATAAGTTTTATCAAAGGGTATTGACAGTGTGTATAAAATTTGATCCATTGAATCATTTTGACAGAAGTATGTCACAAAGATTGAGGTCTCATAAGACCTAACTAAAAATTTGATAGGTGGAAGTTATTTTGAGATGGTCTAAGCCATGATGGCTTATGAAACATATATATAATATATTGTTGCATGAATAATCTATTGTTATGACATCTAATATTGTTCTTTGGAATAATGTTATTATTTGTAGATAGACCTAGTTTATGTAGGTATCTATAATATCAAATTAAAGATGGTTTCAATAAGATTGATGTTCTTGTGTATTAAGGTCAATGATGTGTTAGGCAAACTTGAAAGTAGAATCATGATCTTAGGGGGAGCTTTAAAGCTCTGTGATTAAAAAGTTGCCTACTACAGTAGATGTAAGCCTAAGGTGAGGTAAGTTTATATTTTGATTGATCAATAGAAGATAATTAGTATGCATAGAGTCTGAGGACAAAGGAGGATATTCTGACCTTATTTAGAAGAAGTCTAAGTCAAGTAGCATCTGGTGTTGACATGTGTTCAAAGTCATACAAGACAAAATGTTAAGGATGTAGGAGTAATCAAGAAAAGATCTTTAAGATATAGGTGTGCCTATCAAAGTATAGGGCTTGTGATGAGAATGAAATCAAGGAAAGCTCATGTATGGATTCAAAATATCTCTAAGTAGGTAGTCATCAAGTTCAAGTCTAAGGATTAGGTAGAAAGGTCTGAAGAGATGAATAGATTCAGATCATAAGTAGATGATAACATATAAGGAATATTTTTGGAGTCATGACAATCATGTGTTAAGATGATGAGAAATAGGTCAATTTGAGATACAATGGCTCAATCATCCTAAGGTAAGCAAATGTGTTTGTTATAACCAGTTGGTGTCTAGTTTCAGATAACATGATCTAGATGGAGCATGGATTTAGGGAGTCTTAACTTAGATGATTTGAGAAGCTTGGAGAGAAGTATGATTGGACAAAGGGGGAGATTTCTTATTTTGTATATAATCAAGTACAAAGATCAATAGAGTGAGTGTATATGACATTTTTCATTAATTTCAAAGTGTTAGGTTGTGCAGCTAAAAGCTTCACTGATGCAAACAGGAGAGGAGGTTGCTGAGGGTTGTTGAGTTGCAGAGCAATCAGCGTCGGTCTGATCAGCCGACGTCGGCAGGATACTGAAGAGAAGCAACCGACGTCGGTCAGGGATCGGCCGGCGTCAGTCACCTCCAGACAGACAGGGACCGACGTCAGTCACCTGTGTGGTTCGACTGTGAGTTTATTATAGGCAGTTGGTTGACGAACCAAGTGTTTGCATGCTTAGTGCTAATTATAGACTGACAGCTACAGATCTAATTATTGTAATTAGATGTCTAATTATTGTTTGGATGAGTTCTATATAGTAGACTCATGGTTGTATTGTAAATCAGTGCTAGGGAGTAAGAGAGCATAATTATAAGCTCCTTCGGTGTGTGAGGTAGAGCAATGGTGTGTTCCTCCTAGTGCCTCAGTACCAGTTGTGTTGGTGCTGGATTGGAGAGTCAGCTGGATTCTTCAGGTATGTATGATCTTGGTCATCAGGTGAGCATGGCCCTTATAGGAGATCTACATGATAAGTAAGATCATTGATCTGCAGGGGTGTGTGTGTGCAAGGTCAAGGTTCACAGGTGTGTAGAACCAGTATTGATCTATAGGTTGGAGATCAGATAGGACAGCAACACAACAGGAAGCAAAATCAGGTAGGATCTACTAAGAGTACGGTGTGTACTCATTGGTATGTATGTGGAGTACATGGAGAGCTAAGAGGAAGGCAAGGCAGTTCCTTCCATAAGTATGGTCTATTGAGGTGCAGGTTATTGCAGGTTCATGGGAGATTTACTTGAAGTACTTTGAGTACTTGTGGAGTGCGTGGAGCACTTGTGGAGTGTGTGGAGCACAGGTGTAAGGTGAACACCAACTCTGTGTTTGAGTTGGGTGTTGGGACCTAGTAGAGAGAGCTTTGAGGAGAGAATTACTGTTCACTTGAGGTGTGGCAAACCTCTGAAGAGGTGGTGGAGAAGAAGTGGCATCTTCTTTATTGTATTCTTTTCTATAAGAGTTATTAATACAAGTTGTGTATTGTCTCTCATATTCTGTGTTATTCTGAATTCTAGTTACTTGTTGAATCTGGTTTATCTCCGCATATTAAGTTGCTTGGTTTGGTAATCAACTATGTGCTTCCGGTGTTTCACACCCTGACAAGTGGTATCAGAGCTAAGGTTGCAGGAAACAGGTTTTGTGTTTGGTTACAGGTCACTCTCAGGGGTTTCTGATTGAGTGGGAGCAGAGCAATGGAAGATGAAAGTAAGCTAAGAATGGAGGAGTTGAAAAGCACAGATGGTCACTTAAGGTCCCATGGAAAGAAATAGCAGGTAAAATAATATTGTTGGTTTGTGGAAGATCAGCATGAAGAAATTGAAGAAGCAGATGTTGTAGGTGATGTTGCACAGGATGCTCTGGGAGGTTTCTTGGATAAAGTTGAATCTTGGATAAAAGATTCAGTTGCCTCTTTCCATGCAGCCCCAGGTAGAGGAGCTGGTAAGCCTTGCCAAAGAATTGGCAAAGGGGAAGTGAAGCTGAAATTGCAGGTGGCCAACACACAGGTGTTGATGAAGGTCATGCAAGTCCCAGGTTTGGAGATATGGCTAATTTCTTCAGAAAGATTGGGTGATGAGAGATACATAAGAACTCTCACAGCGGACACACTTGAATTAGCTGGTGGTAAGAAAATAGGTACTCTTTATCTACTTGTTTATATTACTGATTCTTCTTCTATTGCAGAGACGTGGCTTCGTAGGCTTGGTCACATGAGCAGGAAGGAGATGCATGTTCTTAAGCGAAAGATAGATATATTTGATAGGCTTAAGCACTGGAAAGCCTTGGTGTTCTTGGAGGAGATGGCGGATAGAAACCAGTGGATGGTGCTGGATACTTTTGAGCAGAGCAGTTTGGACATGGGTTTTGATTCAAAGTAGCTCACAGGTAAAAAGTCATCACTCACAGGCGAACACAGATACCGACGTCGATCAAAAAGAACCGACATCAAACAGATAGGTGCCGATGTCGGTCATGTGCAGACCAATGCCGGTGATGTCGACAGTAGGTAAGACTAACGTCGGTCAAGAGGACCGATGTCGGCAACATGGACACTGATGTTAGCAGGTTGGTAGTCAGGGACAGACGCATGGGAACCGACATCGGTCAGATGCAGACTATGGAGTGACCGAGGTCGGTCACTGTAATGGATTTTGGGTGGACAGCATGCTGTCAAGGAGTCTCAAACACCCATACGGAGGACTGAAGACATAAGTAGGCCCTCAAATTCATTGTTCCTCTTCTTTATACTTGTTGCTAATTGTAGAGCAGGAAGGATCTAGGAAACAGGTGGGAGCATGGCAGGGATATGATGCAGAACCAAATGGGAGTTTTGGTAGGGTTGCCAGCTAGATGAAAGCATAGAGACAAATGGATACCTTAGTTGAAGAATAGAGAGAACAGATATGTGAGATGGAAGACCAGGCATATGGTCTTGAGGAAGCTGCAGCACAGTGGTACAGGTTTTGACAGGTGGAGGACAAAGCATGGCTTCAGTCAATGTCAGGGTAACTACTATGGTTCAACTTACCAGGGGGATGATGATTGCAACATCATTATGTTGTTGTATGTGGATAGTATGCTAGCTAGCAGGGGTGTACATACAGGGTTTTGCTGAGCTAAGGGTAAGATTAGTTCGGTGGCATGTCATGAGGAGTTTGGAGCAGCGAAATTCTTTGACATGGGAGACATGGAGATCACAGGTAGATTTTGTCTCCAGTGGGAGCTCATGTGAATCAGGTGTTGGTGAGGTTCATTACGTAGAATGTAGAGCCACAGCACACTAAGGGCTAGACAGGTACAGTGTCTGAAATCACATGAGGTCTGGTATAGACCTGAGTACTCCCATGCAGTGGGAGCTGTTAGAGAGTTAGGAGCCAATTCAGGGAAGTGGGTTCTTAGGGATTTTGAGAGGGACCAGCAGCAGGTATACATGCAGGGTCAGGACTTCACTACATGTGTTTATAGGTTCGGATGTGGCAGGGTACTCAGATGACAAGAGGTACACCACGGGATGTGTGGTGGGTTGTCTTCAGGATTGAGCTTGAAGAGGGATACAAACTAGGAAATAGATTAGATGGAGTATAGGTACAGGTACAGGTACAGTGCAACTATTTATCTCCAAGTGGGAGATTGTTAGGTTGTGCAGCTAAAAGCTTCACTGATGCAAACAGGAGAGGAGGTTGCTGAGGGTTGTTGAGTTGCACAGCAACCGGTGTCGGTCTGATCAGCTGACGTCGGCAGGATACTGAAGAGAAGCAACTGACGTCGATCAGGGATCGGCCAGCGTCGGTCACCTCCAGGCAGACAGGGACCGACATTGGTCACCTGTGTGGTTCGACTGCGAGTTTATTATGGGCAGTTGGTTGATGAACCAAGTGTTTGCACGCTTAGTGCTAATTATAGACTGAGAGCTGCAGATCTAATTATTGTAATTAGATGTCTAATTATTGTTTGGATGAGTTATATATAATAGACTCATGGTTGTATTGTAAATCAGTGCTAGGGAGTAAGAGAGCATAATTATAAGCTCCTTCGGTGTGTGAGGTAGAGCAATGGTGTGTTCCTCCTAGTGCCTCAGTATCAGTTGTGTTGGTGCTGAATTGGAGAGTCAGCTAGATTCTTCAGGTATGTATGATCTTGGTCATCAGGTGAGCATGGCCCTTATAGGAGATCTACATGGTAAGTAAGATCGTTGATCTGTAGGTGTGTGTGTGTGTGTGTAAGGTCAAGGTTCACAGGTGTGCAAAACCAGTATTGATCTGTAGGTTGGAGATCAGATAGGACAGCAACACAACAGGGAGCAGAATCAGGTAGGATCTAATTGGAGTACGGTGTGTACTCATTGGTATGTATGTGGAGTACATGGAGATCTAAGAGGAAGGCAAGGTAGTTCCTTCCATAAGTATGGTCTATTGAGGTGCAGGTTATTGTAGGTTCATGGGAGATCTACTTGAAGTACTTTGAGTACTTGTGGAGTGCGTGGAGCACAGGTGTAAGGTGAACACCAACTCTGTGTTTGAGTTGGGTGTTGGGACCTAGTAAAGAGAGCTTTGAGGAGAGAATTACTGTTCACTTGAGGTGTGGCAAACCTCTGAAGAGGTGGTGGAGAAGAAGTGGCATCTTCTTTATTGTATTCTTTTCTATAAGAGTTATTAATACAAGTTGTGTATTGTCTCTCATATTCTGTGTTATTCTAAATTCTAGTTACTTGTTGAATCTGGCTTATTTTTGCATATTAAGTTGCTTGGTTTGGTAATCAACTATGTGCTTCCGGTGTTTCGCACCCTGACACAAAGTGGGATAAAGACTTGATGGGGAGATCTCGCTTGAGGAGAGATGATAATGGTATATTGTGTTAGAGTGTTTCCCATCAATGATAAAGAGGGAGATTATTGAGGCACATACCTATTGGTGTGTTTGTGTCATTAAGGTTGTAATTGATGTCATAGGTAGTCAAATTTTATTGATGTCTTAGAGGTGCTCTTGTGAAGATACATGGTAATTATTTTTGATGACTTAAGTATGATCTAGTAGGTATTTATGTTCTGCATAAGATATTGGCACAAGCATGTGTTTTGAAAATATTATGAGTAGTTTTTTCTTTGAATGATATCATCTCTAAGAGAGTGATTGTGTGTATTGACCAAATTCATGAGAACAAGTCTGTATGTGCATCATGTATTAAGAAGCCTAGTCTTGTCTTGATATAGACATGAAGCATTGTAAGGGATGGTTATGATGACATTGATATGTATGAGCTTGAAACTATAAAAATAATTTTTATCATGGTATTAATGTATATGACATGTTTATTACTTGTTGAGATAGTACAAGAGGTTCCCAAGTGTGTTCAAAGGTTAAAATGTAACTGGTAGTTTAAGGCCTAATATGCATAGAAACCTTGAATGGTCTGATGAAGGGTCAAGATGAATTTTTCAAGGTGATAAAGCACATGTGATCATGTATTGATGTGTAATATGTTTTTTCAATGGTGTTTACCAAGTCTAAGGTCTTGATTTTAAGTATGAATCATGAAATTTGGTTTTGAGGTTTCTTATGCATGTAAATTGAAGGTTTCCAAAATTGAGAAGTAAATTTTGATATTCGTTGACACTTTTGATCATTGAATGTGAATCTCATATATTTTATAAAGATGTAAAATTGTACTAATAATTATTTCCAAGAATTATTTTGTAATTTCAATAATAATATTGTATGAACAAATGTTAATAGGGTAAATCGGTCCAAAACCCTCTTAATGACCCAATTGGAGAAATCTTGATAGAAAGTGCCTAGAATGGTTTTTTAAAGATAATTTTATAATTTTAAGTGGTATAGGACTCCTAAAAGTGGAAATATTTTTTTAGGGTAGTGATCAAAACTTACATAAAAACCCTTATTTCTGAAGAATTTGATGTTATAAGTAGGGTTAACCAAGTCAATGCATACAAGTGGATGGAAGTTGAAGGTAAATAATTTTTATTTATGTCCATGGTTCTTGTTTGTAAATTTATATATTCTATTTAAATTAATTTTCTCACCTAAGGTGACCCATATTTAAAATGGCAAAGAGTGAAAAAGTGAGAAAAATCAATCAAAGTGAGAAAGAGATCAAGGATTGGTTTTAGATTAGGGATTGGTTTCAGATGATTAGGGATGAATCCAATTGTTTTTGGTATTTTTTTTAAGACATATACCTCATGTTACCTATATTTATAAAGTCTTAAGATACTCACATACATGTAAGAAAGTTATCTCAACATTAGTTGTCTGAGACAGTGAAGGTGTATGTTTCAAAGAATGATCTATATGTTCTATATGAGTCATTAAGTCTATAAATTTTTGTTTTAAATTGTTATTAAATTTATTTAGGATCATCCAATTACATTATAATATCTTTATTGTGATTTTTATAGGTGTAGGAAGTCATGATCACCATGATTATTCCTTAAGGCAGAATGATTATTCTAGGTCTGCCAAGTGAAGTAATGAATGTGATACCTTATGACAAGATCCAATGCATATAATGAACTTATTGATTTTTGGAATGTAATTAAATTATTAATTCTTTATTTAAGGTGCAGATATATGTTAATGTGTAGATATGTAAAATCCAAAATGGCCTGTCTAGTTGAGTATGTACTATGTAAGAGAGACTTGAGAAATTGATCTGTAATACCAATAGTTGATACTAGAGATTGATATATATATATATATATATATATATATATATATATATATATATATATATATATATATATATATATATATATATATATATATATATATATAGATGTCTCAAAGAAACTATTCATGTTAATTATAAGTGTTGAAAGTTCCATTACAAGTACTAAATATGAATTTCTTCATGACTGTGCTTTTGGAGCACTTAGAAAGTTTGAGAAGTCATCTTATACAGGTGAGTTTGAAATGATTTAGATACTGTGGAAGAATATATTACTTATTATGATGTTACATAAGTATATAAATTCCATGTTAATGTATTTTTATTCATAATTTCCTTTATATTTGTTAATATATAAAATTTATTGGTTGTGTTTTGGCAGTTTCTAGTAGATTAGAGTGAGCTTGTTACAGAAGTGTTTTTGTGTGCTTAGAGATTGAGTGAATGTGTCTAATGGACTTGGTGATTAACAATCAGTCATGGAGTATCTTATAATTTATTTTTTTCATGTGTTTATTTGTAAAATTTATTGTATTATTCAATTTATGAGACAAACTTTTCATGTCTATAAAGGACTATTGGTGAGTAGGTCTAAAAGCAAGGTTCAAGTGGTGAGTTGAAATTATAGGTAGTGTGGACCTAATTTGAGATTATAAGAGAAATATTTAAGGTGTATTATAATTATTTCATTAATTGGTGAAGACTCAAATTATTTCAAGGGGTCAGAGTGTAACATGTGCCTTAGAGAAGGCCTAATTCCTTTAGGTCTCTATTAGGCCTATTAGGATTTTGGCCTCTATGGGTTATGACTGACTCAAGTAGTGATTGATTACCATGTGTAATGTGTTTAATGGTATATTAAAAGGGTAATAATTGTATTTAAATTTTCTTTTCTAACCAAGATGATTGAAATCAAGTGATGTGTATAAAATCAAGGCCTAATTGGCCTAGTTGAGCTAGATATAGAAGTGTGGACATAAGCAAAGAAGAGATATCCTGAAGGAGAAGTAGTAGGTCATTGAGGACAATAATAAAAATATATAAACCATTATGATTATCTAACATATATTTTTTATGTGGATTATAAGTTCAATTGACCTAATGAGCCTAGAAGAGGTATGTTGAGTGAGTGAGCCTAGAAGATTGTTTGAGAAGTGTAGAAGAGTAAGGAGAGATGAATGAGTTTATGGATACTGATAGACCATCAAAATACATCAAATAAGTGTTCTATGTGTATAAAATTTATTTATTTGTAGGATAGAGAAGAGAGATAGATAAAAAATAGTTCACCATCAGTTGAGAGAGCAATAAGGTGCCTTGAGGTGATCAAGCTTGCCTTGGATAGGTTGGTGCTTGGTCGAAAGGGAGTTGGATCTGCCTTATGGGGTGGATATTTCAAAATTTTCCTTGAAGTACTTGGTTAAATTCCAAGTAAATTAGGGGGTTAGAGCCTCCTTGCAAGTAGATGTTTGCTAAAGACTAGCTGAGTGGGTGCTTACCTAGGTAGGATAGAGAAGAGAGATAGATAAAAAATAGTTCACCATCAGTTGAGAGAGTAATAAGGTGCCTTGAGGTGATCAAGCTTGCCTTGGATAGGTTGGTGCTTGGTCGAAAGGGAGTTGGATCTGCCTTATGGGGTGGATATTTTAAAATTTTCCTTGAAGTACTTGGTTAAATTCCAAGTAAATTAGGGGGTTAGAGCCTCCTTGCAAGTAGATGTTTGCTAAAGACTAGCTGAGTGGGTGCTTAACTAGGTAGGAGTTGGAGCTCCTTATGGGCTTGGTGCCTCACTAAATTTTATTTAATTACTTACAAGATAGTATTCCAAGTGGTGTTACTATGGGTTTTATCCCACATGAATGTTTACCACATAGCTATGGTTTTCATCTATTGATAAATTTCTTCCTGTCTATATGATTTCTTCTCTATGCATTTCTTGTTTACTAGATTGGTTTGAAAGGATAATGAATGAAGTATGGATTTGAATAAAATATTTACACACTGATTCACCCCGCCCCCCTTAGTGGTTGTGTTTCTAATAATTTGTATCATATTTATTCCTTTGAGTGAGGCCTAATAGCCTACATGTGATTCTAAGGAGCACAAAGAGTGATGATGACAATGTTCATCATGTTTGTAGTAATGATCTATCCAAGAATGATGGTATTGATAGAGTTGTCTAAAGAGAAGAAGGATGTTAAGATGAGGCTTGATCAACACTTAAACTAAGGTGAGTCATGTGTTGTTTAATGACATTAGTAAAAGTTGAAATAATGTCAAAGTTACCATTTGGTAGCTAAGAAGGACTATGTAGAAGCTAAGTCAAAGATCAAACCTAAGATTGAAAATCTAGAAGGTCTATGAAGACATATTGAGAGAAAGGTACAGGTCAAGGCATTAATATATCTTGTATAATTTTGATTTAGACCTTATGAATAAGGTATGTTTAACCTTATCTTTTCATGGATATTCTATGAGTTGATCATCATGCTATAGGAATTGAGTTGAGTCTATGAAGCTGTCATAGATGAGCAGAGTTTTTGTTAGAAACATGAGTATGATGTTGAGATATATTTGAGGTTTGTTTAAGCCTTCATAGTGTATAAAGGTATGAGCATGTATCCCTATTTATTCATGTTAAGCATATACACTTTGAGATGACAAGATCTAATGGAGGAGTTCTTATAAGGCACATGATTTATAGATTGGTCTACAAGACCAATAAGGATATGAAGATCCAAGAATATGACTATATCTTATGGGCATATTCAATAATGAACCAATTCAATTTGATAACGATGCAGATGCTTGAAACATTTTATATGAATGACATGAAGATGGAGTGTTATTCATGAGTGAAGACAATAGAGATCTGAAGATGTTCAAAGAAACTATGTGCAAGACATGTTGAACACAAAGATCATGAGAGTGGTAGAAGGATTTGTTGAAATTTTACCTACTATAGTTATCTTGCTTGAAATACCTATTTGAGTGTAACATGATTCCTAAGAAACAAAGATAGACTAAGAGGTATGATAATTGAAGAATGGTTGGTAAGACCAATGTTATTAAAGGATGTGGTTGTTTGCTCATGTGATCCAAGGTCTTGTGGTGTTCTAATAATTAATATGACAATTTAATCATGCCATGAATATGATAATAGTAATCTGAAGTTGACAAGTGATATATGTTTTTTCAAAGGGTCTTGACAGTGTGTATAGAATTTGATCCATTGAATCATTTTGTTAGAAGTATGTCACAAAGATTGAGGTCTCATTATACCTAACTAGCAATTTTCTAGGTGAAAGTTATTTTGAGATCATCTAAGCCATGATGACTTATGAAACATAAAGATAACAAACTATTGCATGAAGAATCTATTGTTATGACATCTAATATTGTTCTTTGGAATAATGTTATTATTTGCAGATAGGCCTAGTGTATGTAGGTCTCTATAAGATCAAATTGAACATGGTTTCAATAAGATTGATGTTCTTCTATATGGAGGTCAATGATGTGTTAGGCAAACCTAAAAGGAGAAGAATGATCTAAGGGGGAGATTTGAAGCTCTATGATTAAAAAGTTATCTAATATAGTAGATGTAAGATTAAGGTGAGGTAAGTTTCTATTTTGATTGTTCAAAAGGATATTAGTAGTATGCACAAAGTATGAAGACAAAGTAGGAGATTCTGACCTTGTTTAGAAGAATTCTAAGTCAAGTAGCATCTAGTTTTGACATGTGTTAAAATTTAGACAAGGGCAAATGTTATGGATCTAAGAGTAATCAAGAAATGAGCTTTGGCATACAGGTCTGCATGTCAAAGTCTACGTATTATTATTATAATGAAGTCAAGTAAATCTATTGTATGGATTTAAGAGATATCTAAGTAGGTAGTCATCAAGTTCAAGTCCAAGGATTAGGTAACAAGGTATGAAAAGATGAAGGGATTCAGATCATAATCAGATGATGAGCTATAAGGAAGGTTTGTAGAGTCATGACAATCATGTGTGAAGATAATGATAAATAGGTCAAGTTGAGAGATAACATTTCAATCATCCCAAGGTAATCAAATGTGTTTTTTGTAACTAGTTGGTGTGTAGTTTCAAATAACATGATCTAGATGGAACATGAAGTTAAAGGGAGCTAACTTAGATGGTTTGAGAAGCTTGAAGAGAAGTATGCATGAACAAAGGAGGAGCTTGTTTTTTTTGTAAATAATTAGGTCCAAATATCAATATATTGATTGGATATGACCTTTTTCATTAATTTAAAATGGGGAGAAAGACTTGATGGGGAGATCTAGCTTAAGGAGAGATGAGAATGAACTATTGTGTTAGAGTGTTTGCCATCAATGACAAAGGGTGTTATTTTTGAGGTATGTTATAATTGGTGTGTTTATGGCACTAAGGTTTTGATTGATGTCAAAGGTAGTCAAATTTCATTTATGTCATAGAGGTGCTCTTGTGAAGATATGTGGTAAGTATTCTTAATGACTTAAGCATGATCTAGTAGGTATTTATGTTCTGCATAAGATCCTGGCACAAGATTGTGTTTTGATAAGCTTATGAGAAATGTTTGTTTAGAAGGAGATAATTTTCAAGATATTGATTCTATGTACTGACAAAATTAATGATAATAAGTCTATATGCACATCATGTATTAAGAAGCCTAGCCTTGTCTTGATATAGGCATAAAGCATTGTAAGGGATGGTGATGATGACATTGATATGTATGAGCTTAAAAATGTGAAAATAATCATGATCATGGTATGAATTTATATGAAATGTGTATGACTTGTTGATAATAGTACAAGAAGTTCCCAAATGCGTTCAAAGGTCAAAGTGTAATTGGTAGTTTAAGGCCTAGTATGCATAGAAACCTAGTATGGTCTGATGAAGGATCAAGATGAATTTTTCAAGGTGATAAAGCACATGTGAGCATGTATTTAGTTTTTATTAGTGTAGGTTTTTATTGTTCCCTATTTTTTAATTAGGGAAATTGTATTTCTTGTGCATACATGGAGTTTTCTTACATTTGTGGGATAGGCTAGCTTATGTGGAGGTGTGTGTCATAGATGTGTCATAGGTGTCATCAGAATGTCATAAGTAACTCCCTTGATGGGAGTTAATTCTCTATTCTTAGCACCTTGTCACCACCTTTCATGGAGGAGTTACAGTCTATTCTTGGGGTGCCTTGTCCACCATTTGTGGAGGAGTTACTTACGTACTCTCCTATATGTATTCCTCACTTTGGCCATCTCATGTTAATCAGATTTTGGTTTTCTCCATTTTGTCTTGTGCAATTTAGCTTCTTGTATAATTTCAAATTGCTTTAGCATCTATGTGGTGTGCCCTTGCTTCATCTCGTGTGATCACGTCTCTATTGCATTTGCATTATCCAGATTTTGGTAACAACTCCGATATGGTATCAAAGCAAACCCAGTAATCGTGTGTCTGGTTATGCTTTTAGTTTATTTTGAAATCAAGAGGAGTGGAGTTCTCTTTGTTTTTTTATTTCTAGATCTGATCTAAAATTTAAAATAAAAACTTTCAATATCATTTCTTGCATCTTTTCCTTGGGATCCTTGGCCTTTGGGTGTCTTGGTTGTCTTCTCTTCAGTCTTTATAGGGCAGCAACAACTTCAGGTGCTAGTTTTGCAATGGTGGCATCCTTGCAGGCCTTCTGACAACCTTCTTTGCAGCCGCTGGTTCAGTAGTTGGCTTGGCAGCAACGCCCTGCTTGACTACACTTTTTTGCACCTTATTCTACTTCAGCTTGGGTGCCATTTTTGAGTGCAGGGAGTAGAGGGAGGAGCAGCATCAGCAGCAATGCCTTTAGCAACTCCATGCAGCAGTCCTTCGAACAACGCCTTCAGCAACAGCCATGCCATCAGGCCATACGGTGTCCAGCGCCCAGCAAATTCAGGTCTATTATTTTGAAATAGGCACCTTTTTTTTGGTCTTATTCTACCCAGACCTGCTATGTGTTGAAGTCAGTAGATTCCATCATGTTTTCTTGCCCAGCAAATCAAGACTGTGCCCTTTTTCTTGGAGAAAGAATTCTGTTCGCTATTTTTTTTGAAAATGGCACTTTTTTCATGTTTGGCGTCCCATGTGGATCCTTAGATGCTTGGCCATAGTTCATTCTATCTTCAACTTTATTTTTTCAATTAAAAATTGACTTGTAAAAAAAAATTAGTCAATTTGACTGAATATTTAGTTTTTTAGACAGTTTGATAATTTGGGAGTTTTCATTTAAAACTTATATCTTCACCTGTCGAAGACAAAGGGTGAGGCCCGGGTTGGCGGGATGCCAATTCCCCCTCACACAAACCTCATTTAGATTCCTCATTCTATGTCAAATCCAATGAGTGGTTGGAAGGCCACTTTATCTCTCAAAATAGGAATTTTTTTTAATGTTTTAGTGCTTTTTTTGCAAAAACACTAGTTTACGAGAAAATTGAACCTTTAATATCTTGCAAACAGTAGCTCAGATTTGGGTGCCATTTTTTGAAAAAGTGTTTGTAATTCAATTATCCATAGTTTAGGCTTGTTATTTGTCAAAAATTCACTAGTTTATAAAGTGCCTAAAATTTGGGTCTCTCGAGACACATTTTTAGCTGAGTCTGACGTCTTGTTTGCTTATAGTCTTGCACTGATTGCTCTAAGACACATTCTCGGCTAAGCTTAATGTCTTTTGAGTGTGCACTTACATATTTGGGGGGCTCAATATTTCATGGGGGTGTGATTGTTTTTCATAACTTGCAAATCTTTGCTTTCATTCTCTTTTTTGCATAAATTCAGAACTTGCAATCAACATTTCACCTAAATTTAGCTTAAAATAGATTCTTTTCAACTTAAACCCCTAACACCCTTCAACTATCATGAATGGAAGGTTAAAATGTTAATCATTCTTAGAAATAAAGGGTTTTATAGGATCACCATGGGTACTGAAGTAGAACCCAACACTGATGCTAAAAAGGTCAAGTGGTACAACCGTAGTGATGAAGCCTATGGATTACTAAGCTTTTCTGTGTCTCCAAAACTTTTCTTCCATTTATAATCCTCCAAAACTCCCAATGACATATGGGACACCTTAGAAAACTTATTTGGGAAGCTTGATGAGATGAGAGGTCATGAGCTCAAAAACAAACTCATACTTCTAAGTCCTAGCAAATTTGACACCCTATAGGACTTCTTCACTAAGTTTAAGGCCCTTAGATTGCAATTGAATGAATGCAGGATAGAGAAAAAAGATGATCAACTCATCCTTTCTATTCTCTCTAAGTTAGGTCCAAGTTATTCAGTCTTTGTCTCCACTTTCCATGCCATAAAAAGTGCCCTTGGCACTACATAGAAAATGCCTTCTTTGGATTCATTCATTGCTGACTTGACTAGGGAGAAAGATAAGCTAATTCAAATGGGCACAATGAAGTCTACTCAACCCCAAGTTTTGATAGATGGAAATGGTAAGGATAAGACTTCAACAAAGGAGAAGATGAAAAAGAACGAGGACCAGGAGAAGAAGAAAGAAAACACCAATCCTACCAAAAACAACATTGAGTTTTCATCCTCTAATTCTAAACCTAAGAAGAAGAAGGTTAAGTGTGCCTATTGTAAAAAGACAGGGCATGATGAACACAAATGCATGAAGAAACAAATAGATCACCTAACTCATCTTTTGGAGAAAAACAACATAGGTGTTCCTGAGTCCATCAAGTAGAATTCATCTACCCAAGATTCTACCAAGGCAAAAGGCAAGGGTAAGGAGAAAGAAAAGGGCAAGGCCCTTGTAGCTACTACAGCTTCTACATCATCATGGGTCATTGATTCGGATGATTCTCACCACATGGGCTCTTCACTAGTTGAGTTTTTATCTTTAGAGCCTTGTAGCATGACTTCAATTAGTTTGGGTGATGACACATCAGTTTCTGTTGCAAGGAGAGGGTCAATTGAAATGGAAGGAGGAATATTCAATAATGTTCTAAGTGTTCCTTCTCTTTCAACCAATCTCTTATAAGTGTACCAAATCACTCACATTGGTCAGGGCATGAGAGTTGAGTTTTCACCAGATTTAGGGGCTATCAGGGAGTTGCATAGTGATACTACAGTGGCAGTGGGTAGGGCAGATCACCAAGCAAGGTTATACACCTCACATTTTACACCAGATTCTTCTCCAATAGCATTGATCACTCATTTAAATGGAGTTATCAAATTGTGGCATGAGTGGTTTGGCCACCTTAATTACCACTATCTTGAGAAACTTTGCAAACATGGCATGGTCATTGGCTTGCCTCGTGTCCAATTCTCAAAAGGACTTTGTGAGGGGTGCTCCCTTGGGAAGCATCATGAAGCAAAATTTGACAAAGGCAAAGCTTAGAGGGCTTCACAACCTTTGGAGTTAGTCCACAATGATGTATCAGGACCCTTTCCCAAACCATATTTCACAAGGGCCAAGTACATCCTCACTTTCATTGATGATTTCTCTAGGTACACTTAGATATATTTTCTCAAAAAAAAGTCTAAAGTGTTTGAAAATTTTCTAGACTTCAAGGATCTTGTTGAGAAATAGAGTGATAAATCCATCAAGGTTATTTGAACTGATAATGGAGGGGAGTATGTCAGCAACAAGTTTGAGCAGTTTTGTACCATATAGGGGATTGATTTATAGCACACAGTCACTTACAATCCTTCACAAAATGGGGTTGCAAAATGCAAAAAGAGGTTCTTGAAAGAGATGGGTAGCTGTATAGTTCACTCCAAATCCTTAGCACCACAATACTAGGCCGAAGCCATCAATTGTGCTTGCTACATTCAAAATAGGGTTCCTCATAAAGCTTTGAAAGGGATAACACCCTTTGAAGCTTGGCATAAAAGGAAACCTGATGTTGAGCACCTCAGGGTTTTCAAATCCCCATCCACAGCCCGCATTCCAAAGAAGAAACATAAAGCTATGGAATGACAGTCCAAGCCTTACATCTTTGTAGGATATCCAGATGATATTAAGAGATATCACCTTCTAGATCTAGTCACTCATGAGTTGTTTATTGAGAGAAGTGTCCACTTTTAGGAGAGTCCTAGAGACTCAACACTTGACACTTCTTCTCCCTCATTAGATCTACTTCTTCATGATGATTCCTCATCAGATTCAAATCAACCACAGCAAGTTCTTGAGCCAGAGACATCTTCTTCTTCTTCGAGTTCAGACAATGAGGATAGTGATGTAGAGTCATCCACCTCTATTCCTTTAGAGGATGAGGAGTTAGCACCTGACTTGCCCACTTTCAGGCCACTTTGGGCCAGTCAAACACTTGAGAGTGCTGGCACTTGGGCAAGAGATCCTTTAGATGACAGACATACTAGGGGGGATTTTTAGAGAGATCCACATGCCTTCTTTGCTTCAATTTTGAATCCACAGACTTTTTGAGAGGCATCTGGGGTACCTAAGTGGGATAGTGCTATAGAGGAAGAATATTCTTCCTTAATCAAAAATCATACTTGGGATTTGACTTCACTTCTTAAGGGCAGAAAGATGGTTTGATGTAGGTGTATATATCAGACCATGTTTGTAGCAGATGGGTCAGTTGATAAGTACAAGGCACGATTGGTTGCCAAGGGTTTCTCACAGGTGGCAAGCATTGACTACTAAGAGACCTTTACACTCATTGCAAAGATGACTTCTATCCAACTCACCTTGGCTATTGCCGTAGCACATGGTTGGGATGTGCATCAGATGGATGTGAAGAGTCTCTTTCTTCACAGAGACCTAGAGGAGGAGATCTACATGGAGCAATTGCCAAGATTTGTTCAGGATTCTTCCTTAGTATGCAGACTTAGGAAATCTATCTATGGCCTCAAACAGGCCCCTCAAGCTTGGTATGCCAAGATGGATTCCTTCCTTCTCATAATGGGTTTCACTAGGTGCCATTCTAATCCCAATGTCTACTTATTACAACTAGATGATTCACTCTTGATTTTGGTTTTATATGTTGATGACCTTTTGATCACCAAGAGTTCTTCATTAGCTATTACAGTAGTGAAGGCATCTCTATAAGATAGATTTGACATGACAGACTTGGGCTTGTTGCATTACTTCCTTGGCATCGAGATCTCACAGTTAGATTCATGGATTTTCCTTACACAGCCTAAGTATGCTCTTGACTTATTGGCTCATTTTCACATGGCTGATTGCAAGCCATCTCTGACTCCCTTTCTATCAGGAGTCAAGCTTGAGGCTGATTGTTCTTCACCATTAGTTGATGCCACTCGGTATTGACAACTTTTTGGTAGTCTCATCTACTTGACTCACACCAAGCTCAACATATCATATACAGTGGGACTTGTCTCCAGATTCATGTAAGAACCTCATGAGCTACATTAGAAAGCAACTAAGAGGATCTTGCATTACATACAAGGTTCACATAGATACAAGATTCATTACAGATTTGGAAAAGAGGTTGACTTGGTTGGATATACAGATTCAGACTAGGCTGGTAATTCATAGACTCGCAAGTCCACTTCTAGTTATAGTTTCTCTCTAGGTTCTGGTCTTATCAGTTGGTATAATAAGAAGTAGAATGCTATTGCTATATCATCCACAGAGGTAGAGTACAGGGGAGTTGTTAATGCAGCTACTAAGACTATTTGGCTTTAGGGGGTACTTTCTGAGTTTGGAATTCCTATCAAGTAGCCCACCATCATTTATTTTGACAACCAGAGTACCATTCAGATTTGTAGGAATCTAGTTCAGCACCAGCGGACCAAGCACATAAAGATTCACATGCATTTCATTTGGGAGCTTATTCATAGTCAAGTCATTGACTTGATATTTTGTTAGTCTTCAGAGCAGGTTCCAAACATCTTCACCAAATATTTCATTGAGAGTAATTTCATTCATCTACGAGCTCTTCTTGGGGTGCGGTCCACATCTACAGTAGCATCATCTTTGGGGGGCCCACTAGCCTCTTCTTTCTTTTATGTCTCTGTTTTGGGGGGGGGGGGGGGGGGGGGGGGGGGGGGGGGGGGGGGGGGGGAGTTTTTTCCTACAGGTTTTCTCCTTTTCTCTATTTTTTGGGAGATTGCATTTGTACATGGGTACCTCATCAGGCCTAGTTGTTGGGACCCATTTTATATTTCCACACTGCCCACCTAAGCTGCGCTTATGGGGGGTATTAGTGTAGGTTTTTATTTTTCCCTATTTTATAATTAGTAAAATTGTATTCCTTGTGCATACATGGAGTTTTCCTACATTTTTGGGATAGACTAGCTTATGTGGAGGTGTGTGTCATAGATGTGTCATATGTGTCATACGAATGTCATAAATAACTCCCTTGATGGGAGTTACTTCTCTATTCTTAGCACCTTGTCACCACCTTTCATGGAGGAGTTACAGTATATTCTTGGGGTGCCTTGTCCACCTTTTGTGGAGGAGTTACTTACGTACTCTCCTATATGTATTCCTCACTTTCGCCATATCATGTTAATCAAATTTTGGTTTTCTCCATTTTGTCTTGTGAAATTTAGCTTCTTGTATAATTTCAAATTGCTTTAGCATCTATGTGGTGTGCACTTGCTTCATCTCTTGTGATCATGTCTCCATTTCATTCACATTATCTAGATTCTGGCAACAACTCTAATAGTTTTAATAGGTTTTTTAAATGATTTTGACCAAGCCTTAGGTCTTGAGTTGAAGGAGGAAGCATGAAATTTGGTTTTAAGGTCTCTTGTGCATGAAAATTAAAGGTTTCCAAACCTGATAAGGAACTTATAATGTTCATTAGCACATGTGATCATTGCATGAGAATATAATCTCTTTTTTAAATATTTAAAATGGTCCTAATAATTATTTATAATCATTATTTTGGCATTTAAAGAACAATACTATATGAAAAAATGTTAAGGTAAACTGGTCCAAAACCCTCTTAATGACTCGATTGGAGAGATATTTATAGAAAGTGCCCATAATGGTTTTGTTAATATATTTTTATGATTTTATTTGGTATATGACTCCTCCATACATCTCGAAGTGGTATTAGTTTGTCAAGGTAGTGAGTAGAACCTATAGAAAAACCATTATTTCTAAATAATTTGATGTTACATGCAACGATGACCAGGGAAATGCATGAAAGTGGATGGAGTTTTAAGGTAAATAATTGTTATTTATGTAAATTTTTATATTTTGGAAACTTATATCCTTTTTTTCAATGAATTTTCTCACCCAAGGTGACCTATCACTAAAATGGCAAAGAATGAAAATAGTGAGAAAAACCAGTCAAACTGAAAAAGAGATTAGGGATTGGTTTCAGATGATTAGGGATGAATGTAATTATTTTGGGTCTTTTTATAATACATATACCTCACTTTCAATTTATTTATATAATTTTCACATACATGTAATAAATTTATCTAAAGATGACCTATCTGAGTGAGTTGAGATAGTGAAGGTGTATGTTTTAAATAATGATCTATATGTTCCATATGTTCCATTATATCTCTATAAATTTGTGTTTGAGGTTGTTATAATATTTATTTAGGATCATCCAATTTTATTATAATATATTTATCATGATCCTATAGGTTTGGGAAGTCATGATCACCATGACTGTGTCTTAAGGCAGAATGATTGTTCTAGGTCTGCCAAGTGAAGTAAAGAATGTGAGACCTTATGACAAGATCCAATTTGCCTAATGCAATTTTTTATTTTTTTTGGAATTTAATTAATCTATTAATTATTTATGTAAGGTTTAAATATAGGTTAAGGTGTTGAGATGTGAAACCCAAAATAACCTATTTGGATGAGTATACACTATGTAAGAGAGAGTTGAGAAATTGGTCTGTAAGATCAATAGTTGACACTATATATATATATATATATATATATATATATATATATATATATATATATATATATATATATATATATATCTACATGATAAGTGTTTAAAGTTCCATTACAAGTACTAAATATGAATTTCTTCATGATTATGTTTTTGGATCACTCAGGCAGTTTGAGTAGTCATCTTGTAAAGGTGAGTTTGAAGTGATTTAGATAGAGTGGAAGAATATAATACTTATTAGGATGTTAAAAATTTATATTAGGTCCATGTAAATGTATTTATCTTCATTATATGTGTCTATACATATTTTAAGGACCAAAAGTTCTTGATTGTGTTTTGGCAATTTTTGGTAGATTAGAGTGAGCTTGTTGTAGAAGTATTTTTGTGTGCTTGACACTTAAGTTAAGATATCTAATGGACCTGGTAATGACCATGAGATCATGGATTATCTATTCATATATTTTTTCAAGTGTTTATTTATAAATTTTTATTGGATGCTTTAGTTTTATGAGATAGACTTTTCTTGTGTATAAACAACTAATGGTGAGTAGGTTTGAGTTGAAGTTACAAGTGGTGTGGACCCAAGGTAATCATATAAGAGGCATTTTTAACTTGTATTATAATTTTTTCATTCATTGGTAAAGAATCAAATTATTTAAATGGGTCAGAGTGTAATGTCCACCTTTAAGAAGGCCTAATTCCTTTAGGTCTCTATTAGTCCCAATGGGGTTTTTCCTCTATCGGTTATGACCATCTCAATTAGTGATTTATTATAATGTGTAAAAAAATTTATTATCTATTCCAAGGGTGATTAATATATTTAAAATTTATTGGCTAACCATGATGAGTAAAAGCAAGTGTTGTGTATAAAAGTAAGGCTTATTTGGCCTATTTGAGCTAGATATAGAAGTGTGGACATAAGCATAAAAGAGAGATATTTAAGGAGTATTATTAGGTATTCTAGGACCATAAAAATCAGATATAAACCATGATTATTATCTAACATATCTTCTATAGGTGGATGATAAGGTCAATTGACCTAATGAGCCTAGAAGAGGCATATTGAGTGAGTGAGCCTCAAAGGCTATTTGAAAAGAGTAGAAGACTAAAGAGAACTGAATGATTTTATGGATATTGAGAGACCATAAAGATACATAATATTATTTTTCCAAGTGTATTATATTTATTTATTTTTACGATAGATAAGAGAGAGAGTTGAAGAAGAGGTCACCATCAATTGAGAGAGCAACAAGGTGTTTTGAGGTGATCAGGCTTGCCTTGGCTAGGTTGGTGCTTGGTCAAGAGGGAGTTAGAGATACCTTGTAGTTTGTATCTTTAAAAGTGTCCTTAAATTATTTATGTTGGTGCCAAGTCACTTATGGGTTTGAACCCTCCTTACAAGTAGGTGTTTGTTAAAGACTAATTGAGTGGATGCTTGACTAGGTAGGGGTTGGAGCTCTTTATGGGGTTGGTGCCTCATTAAATGTTATTTAATTGCTTATAAGATAGTATTAAAAGTAATTTTATAGTGTTATTTATCCCCCATGAGGGTTTCCTACATAGCTATGGTGTTCATGTGTTGATAACTTGCTTCATGTTTATGTGATTGCTTCTTTATGGATTGCTTGTTTACTAGATTGGTTTGAAAGTTTAATGAATGAAGTATGGATTTGAATGAATTTTTTACACACTGATTCACACCCCCCCCCAACTCTTAGTGGTTATTTTTTCAGTAGGACACAACCAAACCACTTAACCAATGCATCCACATCTCATAGATAAAATGTTAGGTAGTAAATGATTTTAATATACTAAAGCTATGAACCAAATTAATGGTATGGAGGAATGCCTTATTGAATTGGGACATGAAGGTTGTCTTAGATCTATAATATATATCAAGTGTTGGGTGGTAAATTATTTTAATATATCAGAACTATGAACTAGAGTAATTGTATAGAGGATCACCTTCTTGAAGTGGAACTTTTGGGTGGGCCTTGGTCTATAATATCTATCAAGCAATCTACATACAAAACACCCTATTATGTTATACTTGGTTCACATGGAGAAGTGTGATCCCTAACTTAATGTGTCTACATGGTCACTTATTAAAATTATACTCATAGGCTCAATGAGAATTGAACCACCTTTTTGAAGAGGAACATGAGGGTGGACCTAGGTCTATAATATCTATCAAGTAATATGCATCCAAGTCACCCTACCATTTTTTTCTTCATTCACATTAGAAGTGTGACCCATAATTTAAGTGTCCACATGACCACTTTTTTAAAGTGTCCTCATAGGCTCAATGAAAATTGAAGTTGGGTTGATGAGTAAAAACTACTTTTCCCTCACCAATACACCAAATCCTTGAGTTCTCATACGATACTTCACCAATATTAAATTTACCATTTTTTTATGATTACCAAAAAAAATTATACATAATTTCAAATTGCTAAAAAAAATTAAATTAGAGAAAGGATATTATTTGCGAATTTTTCATTTGCTGATTATTTCAAAAAAAAATCTCTATATGAATATTGTAACACAAGTCTTCACTATTACACCCTAATTCCTCATTAAGCAAACTTAGTTTATTATCTATGGATATTTATAAGTTGGTAATTTGATTTGATTATTATTTGGTTAAGATATAATCCATATGTTGTTATGGGATAGATGTATGTTGTTTTGGTTTCATGATCCATTGCTATTAGTTTAGTTGTATTGTATATCCTTTACGTTGTGATCATATTGATTTATTATTTTAATAGTATTTTATGATATATAAGTCACAATGTTATGGACTAACTACCTTATTGTCATGAGTTTGACATAGGAGAGATTCATTCCTTTAATTAGGTTGAAATGATAGCATCATCATAGAGGGTGGCGTAGATGGAGATGTTGGGGGATGACAGAGGAACGGCTAGAACCCTGCACACACCATGATAGATGGTATATGTATATGCATTATGTGAATTGTTAGTATTAGTACATTATTTAAGTTATTTGCATTTGGAAAATTGTATGTGTGTGTGTGTGTGTGTGTGTGTGTGTTAGTTCAATTTAATACTTGAAGGTGGAATAAATCATGTGTGATTGCATTATGGATGTTATAATGTGTAAGGTTAAATGAATAATGTTGTAGTTTTATTATGTTGGTGATTGGTTTAATAGACATCTGATTCACCATTTCAGATTAAAATAATATAATATATTTTATATGTATTATTTTGGATACTAATAAAATCATGTTTTTGTTAGCATTTATAAGTCGATAATAAATAAAGTAATGGTATTTAATTATACTTGAAAATAAAATAAATAAAATAATGGTGTGGTATTATAAATAGAATAAAACAATGATTTTTAGTTTGGCTTAAATAAAATTAGGAAAAAAAAGTAGAAAAAAATAAAAAGATAAAAATCATTCAAAAACATTTATGTCAGGATCCTACTGCTCTCCAAGAGTAGACATGATTACCTTTGTAGAAGCAACTAAACACATAATTTAACCAGAATGATAAGTAACTAGAAATATGAAACAACACAAACTATGAGAGACAATACACAATCGTGTATTAATACTTATCCAGAAGGAAATACAATAAAGAAGTCGCCACACTTCTTCTCACAGCTCTAGAGCTCCCACACTTCTAGGGCTCACCAGTAATTCTCCTCCAACACTTCACTCTCTCAATAAAAGTCACAACAATCAACTCAAACATAGAGTTGTTTTTCACCTCCACCAGTTAGTAACAATGCTGCCAGTACACCAAGTACACAACCATACTCCAAGTAGATCTCCCTTCTCTTGCAACAACCTGTAAATCAACAAACCTAACTTACCATGTAGATATCTCTACACCCTAAAGAGCCATTGTCCTTGCCTCACCAAGTCTTTATGATTCTTCAACCAATACCTCAGTGGATCTTCTACCAGAACTTGCACAACCTGCAACTCTCCCTGATCATACACACTCAGCACCCCTTTAGAACTAGGAGGAGCTACTCTCACTCTCTCTACAAGCACAATGGCTTTCTAGCACACTTTACAATATAGCCAATGAGTCTATTATATAGATCTCATGCATACAATAATTAGACATTCTTAACTACAATAATTTGAAATGCAGCTCCAAGACTAAAATAACTCTTTACATGCAAATTGATTGTCCAAAAATAGACCAGTTCTCGACCCCGCATGCAAACACATGCACACACAGGGTACCAACATCGACTCCTTCCTGACCGATGTCGGCTGACTTATAACCGACATCAGTTGCTTCTGCACTATAATATGACTGATGTTAGTTGATCAAACTGATGTTAGTTGCCCTGCAACTTGTTTTGCAACTCTGAAACCTCCACAACTCCTCATGTTCGCATCCTGGTGAAGCTTTTAGCACCATAACCTAACAATCTCCCACTTGGAGATAAACAGCTACACCTGTACCTGTACCTATACACCATCTAATTTATTTTCTAGCTTGTATCCCTCTTCAAGCTCAATCTTGAAGACCAACCACCACACAACATGTGGTGCTACTCCTGTCATCCAAGTAACCTACCACATCTGAACCTACAAAACTATGTAGTGAAGTCCCTAACCCTGTATAGCATGAATTCCTGCTGCTGGTCCCTCTCAAATACCTGAGAATCCACTGAACTGCTCTCCAATGCTTCTTTCATGAATTGGCTCCAAACTCTCTGACAACTCCCACTGCTTGGGAAAACTTAGGTCTACACCAGACCTCATGTGATTTTGAACGCTATTCTAAGCTCAGCTTGAACTGTCTAGCCCTCGGTGTGCTTACTAGTTCTTCATCCTTTGTATTGAACTCCACCAACACCTTCTTCACATTAGCTCCCACTGGAGACAAAATCAACCTGTGATCTTCCATGTCTCTTATGCCAAACAATTTCACTACTCCCAAATTCTTCATGACATACCTCTGAACTAACTTTACCTTCAGCTCATAAACTCCCTGCATGTGTGACCTTGCAACAAGCAACCACACCACATACAGTAACAGGATAATGTTGCGACCATTATCCAACCTGGTAAAAAAAACACAATGGTTACATTGACCTTGACCAGAGCCATGCTTTATCATACACCTATCAAACCTGTACCACTGTCCTATAGCCTACTCAAGACCATATACCTTGGCCTTTCATATCACATGTCCATCCACTCTCTTCTCTAATCTGGGAATCCATTAATCTATCAGTGCTTTTATCCCAGCTGACAACTCCACCAAATCTCCCTTCTGGTTCTCTTCTGAAGAATTCATGCCATGCTCCCACTGATTCCTGGATTCTACTTGCATTGCCTCTTCACATCTTCCTAGTTCTTGACCATCAGTGAGCAACAAGTAATATAAAGAAGGTGAACAATGAATATGAGGTCCACTTACCCTTTCAATCCTCCACATGGGCATTTGAGACTCCTTGATAGCTTGTTATCCACCCAACATCTATTCCAATGACTGATCTCGACCATCTCCCAATCTGCAACCGATCGACGTCAGTTCCCTACGACTGACCCTGACTGTCAACGTCAGTTCCTCCTAACTGATGTCAGTCTCCACCTACCCGACACCACTGACTCTACTGATCTGCACATGACTGACATTGATACCTATCTGTTCGACATTGATTTCTCTTGACCGACATTGGTAACTGTGTTCTCCTGTGAGTGATGACTTTTTACCTGCAAGCTCACCTTAGATCAAAACCATGTCCAAATCAACATAGCCCTACTCAAAATAATCCAGTCCCCTCAGCTGATCTCTATCCATCATCTCCTCCATGAACACCAAGACTTTCCAGTTCTTAAGTTTGTCAAAAACATCTATCTTCCGCTTAAAACATGCATTCCCTTCTTACACATGTGACCAAGCCTACAAAGCCACATCTCTGCAACAGAAGGTGAATCATTAATATAAGTAGATAGATAAAGGATACCTACTTTCTTACCATCATCTAATTCAAGTGCATCCACTATGAGAGTTACTGTGCATCTCTCATCACCCAACTTTCCTGAAGAAATTAGACTCATCTCCAAGACTAGTACTTGCATGACCTCCTCCAACACCCATGTGTTATCTGTCTACAATTTCAGCTTCACTTCCCCTTTGCCAATAATCTGACAAGGCTCACCAGCCCCTAAATAAATCTCTCCAAAGTCTCCCTAGAAATCATCATGAAAAGATACTCTATTTTGGGCTGCATGGAAAGAGGCGACAGAATATGTAAACCAAGATTCTACTTTATCTAGAGCATCCTGTGTAACAACACCTGCAACATCTGCTTCTTCATTTTCTTCATACTGATCTTCTACCAACCAGCAACCTTTCTTTACCTGCTCTTTCTTCCCATCAATCTGTAATTAACCATTCATGTTATTTAGTTTCTCCATTCATAGCTTACTTTCTTCTACCATTGCTATACTCCCACTCAATTAGAAACCCCTGTGAGTGACCTGTAATCAATAAAACACTTAACACGCTCTGACCACCTGTTAGTGAACCCAACCAAAAGCTCTAATACCAACTGTCAGGATCCTACTACTCTCCAAGAGCACACATGATTACCTTTGTAGAAGCAACTAAACACGGAATTTAACCAAAATGATAAATAACAAGAAATATGAAACAACACAGAATATGAGAGATAATACACAATCTTGTATTAATACTTATCCAGAAGGAAATACAATAAAGAAGTTGCCACACTTCTTCTCACACCTCTAGAGCTCCCACACTTCTAGGGCTCACCAGTAATTCTCCTCCAACACTTCACTCTCTCAATAATGGTCACAACAATCAACTCAAACACAAAGTTGTTGTTCACCTCCACCAGTCAGTAACAATGTTGCCAGTACACCAAGTACACAACCATACTCCAAGTAGATCTCCCTTCTCTTGCAACAACTTGCAAATCAACAGACCTAACTTACCATGTAGATATCTCTACACCCTGAAGAACCCTTATCCTTGCCTCACCAAGTCTTTATGATTCTTCAACCAGTACTATGATAGATCTTCTACCAAAACTTGCACAACATGTAACTCTCCCTGATCATACACACTCAGCACCCTTTTGGAACTAGGAGGAGCTACTCTCGCTCTCTCTACAAGCACAATGGCTTTCTAGCACACTTTACAATACAACCCATGAGTCTATTATATACATCTCATGCATACAATAATTAGACATTCTTAATTACAATAATTAGAAACGTAGCTCCAAGACTAAAATAAGTCTTTACATGTAAATTGACTATCCAAAAATAGACTAGTTCTCGACCCCACATGTAAATGCATGCACACACAGGTTGCCGATGTTGGCTCCTTCCTGACCGATGTCGGCCGACTTATAATCGATGTCAGTTGCTTCTGCACTATAATATGACTGATTTCGTTGATCAGACCGACGTCAGTTGCCCTGCAACTTGTTCTGCAACTCCGTAACTCCTCATGTTTGCATCCTAGTGAAGCTTTTAGCTCCACAACCTAACAATTTAAGCATGGAGATTTTAAGGGAGGCACAACTAAGAAGAGAAAAAGGAAGAGAAGGGCAGTGCTAAGAAGGGACAAGAGAGTGATCCAGGCAAAGTATTATTTCCCATATCATGTTATTCTAGTTGGGCACCATAACAAAGTAGGTGATGTCATTAAATTCATGCAAATTTTTGTGTCTAGATGTTTACAAGCATGGTGATCTTATTACATATATAGATCTATTTGAAATTAAAATAAAAAGCTATGTATAAATATGAGTAAACCATTTAAGTATTGACCAAACATGTAACTACCTATGGAATTATATAAATAATAAAGAATGAATGTATACATAGCGACTATAAATAATGAATATATCAACCTTTAGAGACCACTTTCAAAACACTTAGAGAATATTGACTTTCTAATTAAATGATACTAAATAGATCAGTATAATCATATTTTTAAGTAGGCCGGATTATTAGTATTTACAGTAGATACAATGTATATACAATAGATATATAGTAGATATTTTATATATCATAGCATGTATATACAATAGGTATTGGAGAGAGATTATATGCATATGTCTATATTCAGATTATATATATCTAGGTTTAGTAGATAATTGATTAAAGTAGATGGATAAGAAGGGAGAGTGATTGTATATATCTAGGTAGATATATACAGTAGATAAATAGTGATCTATAGAGTATCAATGTCTCTTTCATTCTTCTTTAGGCTAACTACAAATATAATTAAGCAAACTTTGTATAACCATAAATATAGCCTTGTAGATATATTTAGCCTCTTAAAACTATTTATTCTAGGTATATATATAGTGATTTAAGTATGTATATAATATCTTATATACAATGATCTGTATCTGGTAAAGAGCGATTATATGTTGATTCATATATGTTGATCGATTACATATATTGATTTATATATGATGATTTATATACATATGGTGATCTAGGTATGTTATGCAGCAAATTAAATAAAAGGAAACATCAAACTTAGTTATATTATTAAAATTTATATTATTAATTTTTGTGAATAGACAGTTGAATATACTTTTATGGGCCTAATATTCATTATGTAGATCACAAAATACATATGATACACTTTAATTTTAATCTTATGTATGAATACAATAAGTATACAATATGGCCTAATCTTATGTATTCCCATGATGGGCCTAATATGTGATGTTACTTGAATTCACTAACACCAATGAATACTTAAGAATTTTGGTATTGGGATTCATACACTTTTCTGGTGTGCAGCCTCTAATAGATAGCATATAAATACATATTCATATTTTGTAAAACAAGCAATTTATACCCTCATTTATTCTTTATATTTTTTGATTGTATATACTTAGATATGTGGTGATTTATATTTTAAGACATCCAGTAACTTATTTACATCATTATTCATGTATGGGTGATCTAGATATTTATGTTATTTGTTGTTACATATCCAATATTGTACTCCTAAAATACAAACAAGGTATTTCTATATATGTATATATAAATACATGTTTGTGTATGTGTAAATTTTACAACAAGTTAACATCATATGCCATAAACACTATGATCTTATATATAAGCAAACTATGCATGATTTTTTATAAACTATGAGTATTTCTATATATATGAACAGAGTATGTATTGTGAAAATAAAAAGTAAAGAAATATGAACTATAATTTATAGACATGCAAATTGGGGAATATATATTATGTATATTTGTCTTTCCTATATATATTATGTATATATATTATGTCTATTATATGTTGGTTATATTTATATTAACCAAATCTTTCATTTTTTTACTAAGTAGTGGAACAGACTTTACTAGCTTATTAGCATCACAATGCCGGATGAAGGTAATCCGATCAAGTAGTGTGTATGAATTTGACTGATCCTAGAGATCAATAACTATTGAAAACTTTGGAATATTTTATTTTATTTAGGCATTATCATTTCATATATATGACTTATATATTTGTGTGTTATCATGTTATAATGGATTTTTTATGGTATACTTCATGTTATTAAAAATCATATAGAACATGAGTACTAAATTATCTCTCTATATTCCCGCACTGTCACTATCTACTCATCCATGAAGGGAGGGTCATTCCCTGATGGAGAATTTTTCATGGAATTGATGGTCTATGGGTGGTGTGGAAAATCACTCAAATGATGCTCTCCCTCCCCATAGCAATACTTACTTGGAGATGACACTTGAGATTACCATTGATACTAAAGTTTGGGGAACTCATACTCCATGGAGTTTTGTATATTATACATTGTATTTTATTTATTATTATTGGATTATTATACTTGATGATATGTAATTATGTATTTATTGTATATTGATAGCAGTGGTTGAATATTTGTACCAGCCATAACTAGATATCTATAATTACTTTCTATATTTAGTTATGTTGTGTTTCATCTGATGGTAGTGATCATTGATGGATAGATATCACATGCTTATTTTATAGTCATCATACTTAAATTATTTTATTTAGATAACTAATTATATTCTCATAGTGTAATCTAATGAAAGTATATGTTGTTTAATTATTTTTAAATCATGTATTTCTAAGTAGATCCTAGTGGGGATGTTACATGTGGTATCAGAGCTACGGCTCCAACTTTAGGACTTAATGAGTCCACTAATGTTTTCATATCCTTCTATTTACCATAAAATACAATGGTTAAAACTATAGTATCTAGAGAGGGTCCATAAAATGTCAATGATAGTAACCCTCTGTTTGATCTTAATTGATTTGTCGCTAAGCAAGTAGTAAAGTTAGATCAGATTATTGTAGCTATGAATGAGACTAGGGATAAAATTTTAGCCTTGGAATAGGAGGCTCATGTCCATGAAAATTAATAACACTAAGATGAACTTGAAGAGCATCCCTTTGAGAATGAAAACCCTCAAGATGTGAATGCACTTGTAGCTATAGAGTTGGATAGAGCTATGAAAAAGGTAAATCCACCTAAGTTTAATGGAACTATTTTGGATGATAAAGTTGAGGCATGGTTGACTAAGATGGAGATGTATTTTGAGATTTGAAACTACTCTTAGGTCATTAAAGTAGTTTGAAGAGCATACCATTTGGTTGGTAAAGTAGCTAAGTGGTGGGCTAATAATAATTGAGAAATGAATCCTAACTCAACCATAATTACATGGGAGAAGTTTGTGACATTGTTTAGATCACAATGGCTTCCACATTTATATTTTGACTAGAAGTTCATAGACTTATAGAATCTGAAGTAAGAAGACTTATCAATGAATGGGTACTAGGAGCAATTTACTAAACTATTGAAGTATGTACCTTAGTACTAATAATTTGAGAGATTAAAAATCAATAATTTCATCATGGGATTGAAACCCTAGATTAGTGGTGAGGTATATTTTTATGGACCATCCACCACAAACCAAGAATTCAAGAAGGCAGTCAAATAGGAACAAAAGTTGAAGCCTCTTGCATAGGCCAGGGACAAGTCTAAAAAAAATTTATAAGTTCTAAACCAAATTTCAAAAATAATAACTAGAAACAGAGGATTGGAGACTCCAAGAGGTAGTTCAAAAATCAAAATGAAAAATTCAACAATGGTTTAGGCAAAAAAAAATAAGGTAATGGTTTCAAAGGTGGTATCAAGGGAAACCAATAGGCTGATAGGAAAGGGCCACCTAGAGGTTGCTTCATTTGTGGAGGTGACCATTATGCTCATGAATGTACCTTAGATAAGTCAAATAACAAAGGCTCTACTCCTTAACAAGAAAATTTTCAGCAGTGTATTCATGTGATAGTTGATAATTGACAAGTCAAATTCCAAGCTTCACCCATAAAATTGTTAGGTATTTTATTTGGATATCAAGATTCCATTTTGTTAGATATAGGGACTACATAATTTTTTATAACTCTTAAAATGCTTATTAATTTATCTATAAGAGTTGGAGTAATGGTAAATTCATGGTTGGTACAATATGGGAATGATTTAAAAGTCATGGTTGACAAGTGTTTAGTTGAAATATAGATTAGGTTGCTTGAATTCACAATAGTAGTGGATCAGTATGTAGCACTACTAGGGTTATATGATGTGATCCTCGGAGTCAACTGGCTTGTGAAACATAAAGCCAAGTTTGACTTCTACCTGAAGAAGGTTGAGTGTCTAGATGATTTTGAAAATCAGATACAAATTTAGGGTGAGAAAAGAGAGTTGAGACATAGGCAAATTTTTTTGATGCAACTCAAGAAGGCATAGGGAAAAGGATGCCAAGCATTTATCATCAAGATAAATGAAATGGAGGAATCTAAGGATCCATCCCTTTAATATTATCCACTCCTTAAGAATTTTCAAGATATGTTTTTTGAGGAATTACCAAGATTTCCTCCTACATGTGAGTTTGTTTTCTCTATTGATATCATACCTGGATTATAACCTTAGTCAAAGGCACCATATAGGATAACAACCACTAGATTGGTTGATTTGAAGGCTCAAATCTAATAATTATTATTAAATGGGTTGTTTAAGATAATTATGTCACCATGGGGTGCACTAGTTATCTTTGTCAATAATAAGGATGGTACTCTTCGACTTTGCATAGATTATAGAATGTTGGATAAGATAACTATCCAAAACAAGTAGTTGATACCTCATATAGATGATATTTTTGATCAAATATGGGGAATAATGGTTTTTTATAAGATTGATATTAGATCATTATACCAGAAGCTAAGGATAAGGGATGAGGATATTCTAAAGATAGCATTTAGAACTCATTATGGGCACTATGAGTTGATAGTGTTACTGTTGACCACTTTGATCACAAGTCAAAATGGGTCAACTCCCAATAGTCCAAAACTTGATATAGGGGTATATTATAATTACATAGGGTGTATCATAGTTTATTTTATGTTTTTAAATGTCTTATTAGACTTGGTCATAGTTCATTTAGTCCCTATGTCTTTTTATGTCACTTAGGGATCATAAATGGGCCATTGGTATGGTTTTCTTAGGTATTAAAATGTTATAAACTCTTTATAAACATCCCTCATGTTACTCCCTATCAAATTACTTGTCAATAATGTTAGAACTAAAAGAAACTTGAAGATGTTAACTAAAAATCAAGAAAATAAGTGAAAAAGAGGGAGTTTCAAAGGTTGTACAGCCTATGAGAGAGAGTGTCACATGGGATAAGATTATTTAGTTACCTCTTAGCTTCTTTGACTCCATTTTAATGCTTTACATGCTTTGGGAGTTCCAAAAATGGACTAAAACTATTCCATCTCTCTGTCATTCCACTAGGCAAGTAGAACTAGTCAGCAAGTTTCTTCTTGGTATGGCTAATAGAAGGACTTATAGGTAAAATTATATTGGTAATAGATATTAAAATTTTTCATATTCACATTAATTTTTATATTTCAATTATTTTATTCCTATAATTAATGAACCATCCTTAACAAATTGACTATCTATTTATGCTTGTTGTTTCTCACACCCTGTAGGTTTTGCTCTTGTTTGATCTAGTCCTTATAACTTGATTTATGAATTTTAATTAATTATCTCATTTTTTCCATGCTTATTTTCATGATTTTAAGTGATTTTATAGATCAAATAGATCATGTTGTAGGTTGATGTATGCTAGTGGATTTGTAGTTAGTTTTAACACTTACAAAAAGGTTACTTCTCTCTAGTGGTATCAAATGAGTGTGATATTATGTGATTAATATATTTAATTTAATTATAATATCTCTATTTCAAATTTCATTCTCACACCTATATTTTTCATGGAGTGGCAGTCAAAAATATGGGTCACATAGTCAATTTCTTGCATTTTCATACACAGTCAGATGAGTGAGATATATGAGGTCCTAAAGAGGTTCATAGAGATGTTAATAAAAGTTTAAATTGTATTTAAGACATTATTATTACATTATAAATCAATCAATATCCCATAAAATGACAAAATATGGCCTATGATAGTTAACCTTCATATATGCACAGTCATCCACCATGAATGAGCACCTACAAGTGCTATTGAATAAGATAAATCACATTGAAAAGGAATAATTTTCTAGTATCAAGAACTTCATGGTTGAAGGGTCTTGTTTTAAAATTATAAATAGGTTCAATATGAAATATAAGGTCACATTTCATGCATGTTTCTAAAGCCTTGCATTCACAGCCTTGTCTGCAACATCAAAGTATACCTAAAAGAGACTAAGAGCATTTAGTTGGGAGTATTGAAACTTTATTAAAATCCTTCAAGGTTATAATTATTAATTGGGATACCTTGAGAATGTCTAAACCTATTTATAATCCTATATATCATGCATACTACCTATAGTCTCATTCACTATGTACACATTAGAATGTCCATTTATAAGTCATACTGACAAAGACCTATAAATGTTTATCAAAGATGTTAAGACATGTTTTGAGACACTTCTCGAGGTATTAAAATATTTAAAATACTATAACAAATCATGTCTAAAGTCATTGAGGATAAGGCAGTGTTAATAAGTCATTATCAAAGTTGAGAAACTCAGTTTAGGGACAAGTTTCCCTAAAACACCAAAATAAAGGCCTTAGCCCTTTTGGGGATACCATATAACAATGTTGCATGATGACTAGATGATTTTAAATGCACCCATGTTGTAGTCTACACATAAGGGTATAAATTTACAAAATAAAGTGGGTATGTGACTAAAAGAGCATAATGTTTAGGGGCCTCTAAGTTACACATTTGTTCAATGAAGTTTGGCAGTGATGTCTACAAGATTTGAACTTCAAGTGACCTCTACACCAAAATATGTAGTATAGAGGCATATCTTCATGATTGAGTGGTCATATTGAGTTTAAAAGACCATTTATATTTCAAAATAATTAACAAGGGTTGAGTTTCAAGATGTTATCCTCCATCAACACCTATAGGTGTGTCCTTGCTCAAGAAAAACACACATATAGCCTAACCATAGGTTCTCACTAGCCATGACATATACCTTGGAGGAATACTATGCCTAAAAACATAATTTTTCCATTAGGAGCTATTTTGAAATAACTCTAAAAGAATCTAATACCATGTAGCACTAATTTCAAGGTGGACAACTACCTACAAGACACCTACTTATTCCAAATCAGTCAACTATAGTTGACTGTAGATAACATGAGCTAGGAGATGGTGTTATTGATGTTATCATAGCTTGAACGTGAGATGAATTAATATAAATGACTATAAAATGACCTTGAAATCTCCAAGTAATTCATTAGGTCTTGTCTTTAAGGTTTAACCATGTATTACCACCTATAGGTGTCTCTCTCAAATAAGAAAACACAGTCAGGAGTCCATATCAGTCAAAGTGAGAGGTGAAACATTCAAAGGTTGACAAATATTTTAATGATCAAAATGTTTTAAAATGAATTTAAATTTTTATTACCATATCATGATGCAATACCATATGGAAATAATGTAGATAAAGTCCCTAAATATGTACATATAGTCATATTTGATACCCTACACATAATTAGTCATTTAACAGTCTACCTTGTGGGTTTGATAGTGTTTGGAGTATATAATGGTATGTTTAATCTTTAAAACCTTGTACATATCATCTCTATTACTTGGATAGTTCCACCATATCACCTTTTTTCATGAGATAATAGGGGAAGTCCCCTTTGTTTTGTCTTAGATAGAGGGTACTCCCCAAGGATGCAAGTCTACAGGTTTAAAGGGGAAATGACGAAAGGGTGAGCTATAAATTGATGGGGTATTTAAGAAATATGTTTAAATTTATATAGAATCTATACCAATATGAGGAACAATGCACATTGGTGAGGAACCAAAAAAGGAGGTCCAAACCTATAGATATGTAGGCTAAGCCTACTAGGTCTTGGTTAGGCCTAATGACTAAGAGGGTTTTAATACCATTTCTAATATTAGATTCACATTATAATCCATTTAAACATGATCTCATGGAGGTATAAGGTGTGTTAAAGATATAAATATTGAAAGGAAACCACATGAAAACCACCTCTTGGTTGAATACTACCACAGGGTGTTCAAAATGGAGAATAAAGCTCGAGAGGCCAATTTGAGATGCTTACACATACAAGGGGGATTAGCATGGGAATATGAGGAGTTGTGGGATGATGAAGGTCTTTATAAATTATTTTTGTTAAATTTGTTTTCAAGTTGAATGTCAGACCTTTATGAATAAATACTAAGGGTGAAAATGACTCAAAACCCTCTAAAACCCTTGCTAAGGACCTGATTGGGAAGATTAAGAGAGGAATACATATGGCATGAAATGGATTGGGAGATGATTAGAATTTTTAGAGGAATCTCTAGGGCTCCTCCCCATCAACTTGAGTTCTACTCTACCTATATGGATAAGGATAAAAATGGTTTTCTTTGATAATTATTGGTGTTTTACTAGTTCAAGGGAGATTCAAAGGATGAAATACACTTTCGGTAAGATATTTGGACTTAATATAACTCACCATATGAATTTATTTCCTCATCTTAGTGTAAAAGTGCTTGTACAAGTGCCTTCATCTCACCCAGTCAAAATTGGCATAGTGAACAAGCTAGTGAGAGAGTGAAAACTTCAATTGGGAGTCATTTTAAGGTCTACCTAAGGAATATAAGGCAATTATGGGTCCTAATAGGTGTCATAAAATACATTATATATATCAAATTGGAAAACTAAAGATAATTTTTGTGCTAAGTATGAGATGTGAGTGAAAGAGGAGTTATTTGGACTACAGGTAGTCATAACTCATCTCCAAAAAAATCCTAATTATTAGGAACACCTCTAATGTATGTTTGATAATTTATAAAACCCCTTACTCTTATTTTAATCATTAAATATATCCCTAGTCTATTATGGGATGTTCCAAGAAGGCCAAATGATGAAGTTAGTTTTATGAGCAAGCAAAAGGAGTTCTATGCCACATTACAAGAGTTTCATGTTTTAAGGGACATTTGTCTAAGTAGACCTTACATGGTCTATTTCATATTCATCTCTCCTATATGTGTAACTCCTTTTCTTAGCATGACACATGTCCTAGTTACTATTGGACTTCATTCTCTTCTCTTCTCTCTCAAATTATATAAGTAGTAGCCATTTTGGCTCTTATAAACTTTTACCACACCATGTATGGAAAAGTCCTACTAGAATGACATTGTATTTTGTCTTTGAATAATAAATTAAAGTATAGTTTTTATTTCATTAACATTTTTATTAGCATGTAAAGTGATGTATGGTTAAGTTAGTGATAATCTTCTATACTTGTTTTCCTTATCCTTTCATGTTTATGCAGAGTTCCTATTATAATAGGTCATATAGAGTGTAGCCAGTGTGTTAGGTTCCTTAAAATGTATAATTTTCCTTAGATTTCATAATCTTCCCTCTGGTTCACTTATCTTGTGTTGCCTCATGCATATCACCTCTATTTTGAAACACTTATGTTAGAACCTTTTAGGACTTGGAAGCCAGTTTATATGTCTTGTATCTTAGTGAGATAAGTATGATGATCTTATGTAGATACTTATAGTGTATCACACCCTTATATTATTTTATTTTCATGTAAACTTTTATCCCTTTTCCCACAAGCAAAAATTTAGTTAGGTGATAAGCACTTCAAGGCATATTCAGGGAGATAACCCTTAAACCTAGATGTCTACTTCTACCTATAGGTAAACCCACATACCTAGAAGTATTCCCATGTTTCCCAAATATAGAGGAGGCTTTAACACCCTCCTTTAGGGTGAAATATTTGGTTATAATAGTTTTGGCATGCCTGGTGGGACCCATTATCTTCCAGGAAAATTATTAAGGTGAATGCTAGTCTTGACAACATCAACTACAAATTGGTGTGCTACTCAACATTTGGCAACTCCATTCAAGGTAAAATATAGTTCAAGGCCATTATTTTGTCATAAATTTTATCTCATGCTTCATAGTTATTATTAAGTCATCATCTATTATATTTCTCAATACTATCAATCCACCTATTTAGTGTGAACTTCCTCTTGAATTTCAATTCCCTTGACCTAATCTACCCTTTGATGAGAAAGAAGATTTTTCTAGACAAGGAAATGAAGAGATTGAAGAAATTGAAGATCTTAAATAAAACATGGATAGGCCTCATTCCTTCCTTACTTTTAATACTAAAAATCAAATTCATATTCAAGCATATGATTCCATTCCCCCTAATGCCATGAAGAGTGTGTCCACATTCAATGGTGAGAGTCATATTACACCTAGTGAACACATTAGGGATATCTCCAATTTTTTTAGTTTCCATAATGTCACTAAGGATAATATTTCGATTAGAATCCTTTAAATTTCCCTTAGAGGGAAATTCATTATTGGTATAGGAAGGTTTGAGGATGAAAGTAACCATACCTCTCTTATACATCAGCTCAATGTGTTCAAAAAAGGCCCCAAGGAAATAATGCATGACTTCAATGAGAGGTTTAAAAATATTTGGTATAGATTTCCTCCTCCCATGATACCACCTAATATATTTGTGTTCCCTTACTACTTGAGAGACATTGGTACTGATATTATTATCATGCTTCAATCCATGGGTGGTTTCACTCTTCTCGAAGCATATGAGCTTTCCATTAGAGCTAATAATGGACTCATTCAAGTAGGAAATTTGTCTATAAAGGTGTATTTTACCTTGATACCTAATAATCCAAACATTTCTCCAATTCCCATTGCTAATGCCAAGCCAAAGACTACTCCTAAGAAGGTAGATGATGCCATGGATCCATATGAAAAAATTCAAATGTTAAGAGCTCAGCTTAAGAAAGAAAGAATGCTAAAAGGTGCTCATCAAAATCCATATCCATATCAACAATAATATGGCCATAAATATGGGAGAGTAAAAGGTCAAGGGTAGCCTAACTTCAATAGGCCTACCAATGTGTACAATCCCAATTCTACCACCAATACAAGAGAGATCATATCAGTGCATAACAACTTGGTACAAGTAAAATATTGGTAATAAGGCCAATTCATGGATGACAATGATGATGGAGAGAAATATATATTTTATCAAGGATGATTCACTCCTCTCCTATCATTTTAAGATGAAGTCATGATGCAATCAAATGAGGATTGGCATCCTCAAGGAGAGAGCCTCACTAACTTCTTAGTGGAAGATAATTTTGTGCTCAATCAAGGAAACTCTATTGAAAATAATAAAAGATATAAGAATAAGGATATAAGAGGTGAAATTATCATGCGTAAAAGTTCATCTAATCTTCCTCCAAGGCATCAAGTCATGGTTATAAGCATGGTATCTCCAAACACTCCTACACCTCCTTAAAGTCAAAATCTAGTAATGTCTTATTAAAGTGTCTCAATTCCTTAAGTTCTAAGAAATAATTCACTCCAAGGATGTAATAAAAGGTGAGTAATACTACCCTAAACATATTGGATTATAAATAATGCCAAAGTATCTATCTCCTTATGGAATGTCCTTCATATGCCTGGCCAAAAAGAGCTATTACAAAATCAGTTGTCCACTATTCCTACTAGTCCTTCACCTTCAATTAAAATTCATGGTCATGTTTTTATTAAAAAATCCCCTAATACCACTATTGAACCATCTACTATGGCTAAAAAACCTCCACCATTCTCCCTCACTCTCATAGTGGGTGATAAGCTAGTACACAATTACATAGTTGATAGTCATGCTTCTACTTCAGTCATGCACAAGGTTTTAGCTGATAATTTGGGCCTAAAATATGAACCCCATATAAAATGAGTGATTAAATTATATGGTACACCTACTAATATAATATGATTAAACAAAAAATTTAATGTTTTCTTACATGACTATCTTATTTTTCCTATCCTCCAAGACATTGTTGTTGTTGATCTCCCTACTCACTTTGCAATATGTCTTTCAAGAGACTTTACAGACAAGATAGGTGGATATATCTCAGTTTATTTGTATTTATTTACCTTTAGGATAAGGTATGGGACCAAGGTGACCATAAGAACTCAACCTCTTTCAAGGTTTCACATTGAGCCATATATTGAAACAAGCTCTAATTTGAATTGTGTGATCAATAAAAAAAAGAATCTAATGTGGATGATTTTGTTTCTTCCAAGCTTGAAGGCATAGATGAATTATTCTCAAATTAATATGGTATATATTATTATGATCATGATCCTTATGCATATTTTGATAAAACTGACCTTAGCACTTATATCATGCATGAAGATCCATTTAAAGGAGCTGAGGTGAGTGTCAAACATTCCTTCTCACAAGCTAATGAAGGTAACTACATGATTCATAAGTATGATGATGACAAGTTCAAGAAACTAATTAATCACCATAGTGGGAAGAATTATGTCTTTCTACCTACTATTGATGAGGTTGACCTTGATGATGACATTCATGAAGAAAAGGAGGATTATTTATGGCTAAGATTCAATATCATATGTCAAGAGTTTGACCAATTGAGTAATGTTCCCTCTCCTCCCAAGAAATTTATATCTAATGTGTTTGTTGATAATACTAATTATTAGGCTCTTGAGTGTTCTATCAAGTATGTAATGGCCATGTTGTGAAGGAATATGTACATCAATCTATTATTCAAAATCATGCAGTCTTATAAGGACCTAATAGAGTCAAGATAGAAACTTTTGTTGTGCTTCAAGGAAAATAAAGAGCTGCATATGATTTTGAACCACATTCAAAGGTTTTGAATCATAAATGAGAATAATTTGATACTCGAGCATCAATTTTATCATGCATAAGAAGATAGAAAGGTTGAGGCATTGTCATCACTCCTATTCTATAATATGAGGAGTCTATATCGGATATTACAAGGATCAAGAAGATTGTAGTTCCAATCAAGGATCTTAAAGAGAAATATAAATCATTCATAAAGGTTCCAAATATCCCATTTTTAGGAATTAGAAGGCATATATTTGGTAAGTTGCTTGACCATATATATATCCAAGTGATCGATGATGAGCATGTTTCCCGTTCTAGACTAGCTTTATGGAGTGACAAAGATGCAAGGGAAATTATTTTTGACCCTAATTGAGGTATGAAAATATTTTCACCTAAAGAGTGAGGTTTTGTAAATATTATAATAAGTGTGTGCATGTGTTTTCTTTCAGTTGTGTTGTGTTCCATAAGTGTTCTAGTTGAACACATGTGTGTTTTCCTTTGGTGTGTTTTTTTATGTCCCTTTATGTTTGGTGTGGTATCAAAGTCAATTTGTATGTCAAACTTGTGTATGGATGACTCCATGGCCAAATGGATAAAATAAGGATGCTGATCTTGGCATAGCAAACATAGCACCCTTGGGAAATTGCTAAGAATGTTGACCATTTTTTACCACAATTCAAAATGGGTCAACCCCCTATAGTTCAAAAATTGATATAGGGGTATATTATAATGTAATATGGTCTATCATGGTTCATTTTATGTGTTTTAATGTATTATTAGCCTTGGTCATGTTTCATTTAGTCCTTATGTCTTTTTATGTCACTTAGGGGGCATAAATGGGCTATTAATAGAGTGGTATGGTTTTCTTAGGAAGGAAAATTCTCTAAACTCCTTATCAATGTCCCTCATGCTAGTCCCTATTATATTCCTTTCCAAGAATGTCATAACTAATATAAAATTGTATGTGTTAATTAAAAATCAATAAAACAAGTGAAAAAGAGGGAGTTTCAAAGGTTGTATAGCCTATGAGAGAGAGTGGCACATGGGAGAAGATTATTTAGAGACATTTTATCTTCCTTAACTCCATTTACATACTTTACATGCTTTAGGAGTGCCAAAAATAGGCTAAAACCTTTTTATATCTCTATTACTCCATTAGGCAAGCAAAATTAATCAGTAGGTTTCTTCTTGGTATGGCCAATAGGAAGAATTTCAAGTCAATTGATATTGGTTTTGGATATTACACTTGGTCAACTTCGCATTAATGTTTGGATTTTAAAGATTGGCTTCCTATACTTTATGAACCATCCTTAAAAAGTTGACCATCCATTTTTTCTTGTTGTTTCCCACACCCTGCAAGATTTTCTCTTGTTTAAGATATTCCATGCAACTCAATTGAATAATTTATTTAAATATTATGTTTAATTCCTTATATCATGTTTCCCATGCTTTTTTCATGATTGGAAGTGATTTGATGAATCAAATAGTTGAAGTTGTAGGTTGATGTATGCTAGTGGATTTGTAGTCAGTTTTAACACTTGAAGAAAGGTTATTTATTTGTAGTGGTTTAAAATGAGTTTAATATAATGTGATTCATTTATTTTATGTCATGATAATATCTCTCTTTCCAAGTTTAGTATCACACCTATATTGTTCATTGAGTGGCAGTCAAAAACATGGGTCACATAGTCAATTTCCCACATTTTCATACACAGTCAACTAAGTGAGGTATATAAGGTCCATAAGAGGTTCATAGATATGTTATAAAGAGTTAAAATTGGATTTAAAACATTATTATTTCATGATAAATCAAGTAATAGCCCTTTACAAAAGATGGACTGTGATAGTCAACCTTCATGTATGCACAGTCATCCACCATGAATGAGCACCTACAGGTGCTATTGAAGAATATAAATCATGTTGAAAAGGAATAATTATATAGTCTTATTCACTTCATGGTTTAATGGTCTTTTTTTAAAAATATAATGAGGTTCAATATGAACTATAAGGTCACATTTCATGCATGTTACTCAAGTCTTGCATTCACTACCTTGTCTGTAACATCAAAGTATACCTATAGGAGACTAAGAGAATTGAGTTAGGAGTATTGAAACTTGATTAAAATCCTTTAAGGTTATAATTATGCATTAAGATAACTTGAGAGGATCTAAACCTGGTTATAAGCCTATATATCATGCATACTGCCTATAGTCTCATTCATTGCTTGCATATTGGAATGCCCATTTATAGGTGGCACTAATAGATATCTATAAATGTTTCTTAGAGATGTTTAGAAATGTTTTGAGACACTTATTGAGGTCTTAAAATTCTAAACAAAATATAACAATCATGTCTAAATTCATTGAGGAGCAGGCAGTGTTAAGAAGTCATAATCAAAGTTGAGAAACTCAATTCAAGGACAAGTTTTCCTAAAACACCAAAATAGAAGCCCAAACATTTTTGGGGATATCATATAACAATTTTTCATGATGCCTAAATGAGTTTAAATGAACCCATGTATAGCCTCCACATAGGGGTATAACCTTGAAAAATAAAGTGAGTATTTGACTAAAATAACATGATGTTTAGGGGCCTCCAAGTTGTACATTTGTTCACTAAAGTTTGGTAGTGATATCTACAAGATTTGAACTTCAAGTGACCTCTACACCCAAAGATGTATTATAGAGGCATATATTCATGATTGAGTGGTCCTATTGATTTTAAAAGACCATTTGTGTTTCAAAATCATCAACAAGGGTTGAGTTGCAAGATGTTATCCTCCATCAACACCTACAAGTGGGTCCTTGCCCAAGAAAAGCACACCTACAACCTAACTATAGGTACTCACTAGCCATGACATATACCTTGGAAGACTATTAGGCTTGAAAACATAACCTTTCCATTGGGAGTTGATTTCAAAGAACTCCAAAAGAATCTAAAACCATGTATCACTAATTTCAAGGTGGATAGATACCTACAAGACCCTTGCATATTCCAAATTAGTCAACTACAGTTGACTATAGATAGTAGTGAGCTAAGAGATGGTGTTCTTGATGTTGGCATAGCTTGAACATGAGTTGAATAAATCTAAATTACTATCAAATGATATTTAAGGCTATAAGTAAGTCATTAGATCTTGTTTATAATGTTTAACCATGTACTACCACCTACAGGTATCTCTCTCAAATAAGAAAACACAATCAACAGTCCATATCAGTTAAAGTGAGAGGTGAAGCAATGAAAGGTTGACAAATATTTTGATGATCAATATGTTTAAAATTTACTTTATATTATTATGACCAAATCATGAGGATATACCATATGCAGATAAAGGCTTCAAACATGTGCATACAGTCATATTTGATACCCTACACATAGTTAATCATTTGACAGTCAACCTTGTGGGTTTGATATTGTTTGAAGTATATAATGGTATGTCCAAGCCATGAAACCTTGTATAGAGCATCTCTATCACTTGGATAATTTTATCATATCACCCTTTTTCATCAAATAATAGGGTAAGTACCCTTTATTTTGTCTCAGATAGAGGGTACTCCCCAAGGATGTAAGTTTGTAGGTTTATAGGGAAAATGATGAAAGGATAAGATTTAGATTAATGGGGTATTGAAAAAATATGTTGAAAGTTGTATAACATATATACCAACATGGGTAATAATACATAGTGGTGAGGAACCAAACAAGGAGGTCCAAACCTAAAGATATGCAGGCTAAGCCTACTAAGTCTTGGTTAGGCCTAATGGCTAAGAGGGTCCTAATACCATTTCTAAAATTAGATGAACATTTTAATCCATTGAAACATGTTTTTAGGGAGGTATAAGGTATGTTTAATCTATAAATATGCAAATGAAACCACTTGAAAACCATCTCTTGGCTTGAGACTACCATAGGGTGTGTAGAATGGAAAAGAAAGCTTGAGAGGCCAATTTGAGATGTTCACACATAAAAGGAGGATTATCATGGGAATATGAGAGTTTTGGGATGATGAATAAGGTCTTAAGAAATGTTTTTTTTTAAATTTGTTAGAAATTTGAATGTCAGACCTTTATGAACAAATGTTAAGGGTGAAAATGACTCAAAACCCTCCAAACCCTTACTAAGGATCCAATTGGGAAGATGAAGTAAGAGAGGCATCCATATAGAATTAAATGGCTTGGGAGATTATTGGAATTTGTATAGGACTCTTTAGGGATCCTCCCTATCAACTTGAGTTCTACTCTACCTATTCAGACAAGGAAGAAAATGGCTTTCTTTGATAATTTTTGGTGTTTTTTAAGTTCAAGGGATAGTAAAAGGATGTAATCCACTTTGGGAGAGGGATTGGGATTAATATAACTCACCATGTGAAATTATTTCCTTAAATAAGTGTACAAGTGCCTTCATCTTAGCTAGTCAAAACTGACATAGTGAACAAGTTAGTGATAGAGTGAAAACTTCAAGTGGGAGTCCTTTTAAGGTATTCCTAAGGAATATAAGGACATTAGGGGTCCTAAAAGGTGTAATAAAATACCCTGTATGGATCATATTGGAAAATTAAAGACAAATTTGGTGCCAAGTGTTAGAGGTTAGTGAAAGAGGAGTTTTTTGGACTGCAGTAGTGATAACTCATTTCTAGAAGAATCATAATGATTACAAACACATCCAATGCATGTTGGAGAATGTCTATAACCATTTCCTCTTAGTTTAATCATCACATATATCCTTAATCTATTGTGGGATGTTTAAAGAAGGCCAAATTATGAAGGTAATTTTTTGAGCAAGCAAAAGGATTTATATGACAAATTTCAATAGTTTCATGTTTTGAGGGACATTTGTCCAAGTAGACCTTACATGGTCTATTTAATATTCCTCTCTCCTACATGTGTAACTCCTTTTCTCAGCATGACACATGTCTTAGTGACTCTTGGAATTCATTCTCTTTTCTTCTCTCTCAAATTCTATAAGTAGTAACCATTTTGGCTCTTGAAAACTAATACCACACCATGTATGGCGAAGGCCTACTGGAATGACATTGTATTTTTCCTTTGAAAAATAAATGAAAGTCTAGTTTTGAGTTTATAAACAATTTTCTAAGTGTACAAAGCGATGTATGGTGAAGTTAGTGATAATCTTCTATCATTGCTTTCCTTATCCTTTCATGTTTATGTAAGAGTTCTTATTCTTACAGTTTATATAGAGTGTAGCTAGTGTGTTAGGAACATTTCAAGTGTATAATTTTCCTTAGAGTGTGAAATCTTCCTTCTGGTTCACTTACCTTATGTTTCCTCATGCATATCACCTCTATGTTGAAACACTTATGTTAGAACCTTTTAGGACTTGAAAGCTAGTTTGTATGTCTTGTTTCATAATGAGAGAAGTATGATAGTCTTGTGGAAATCCTTCTGGTGTATCACCCCCTTAGATTAGTTTATTTTCATGAAAAATCCTATCCTTTTCCCATAAGTAAACATGTAGTTAGGTGATAAACAATTCAAGGCATATTCAAGGAGCTAGCCATTAAACCTAGAGGTCTAGTTCTACCTATAGGTAAATCCACATACCTAGAAGTATTCTCATGTTGACTAAATCTGGTAGAGGCTTGAACACCCTCCTTTCAGGTACAAAATTTGGTGACAACAATTACCATTTGGGTTGACAAATGCTATGGCAGCATTTATGAATCTCATTATCAATGTGTTCATAAACTATCTAGATCATTTTGTTTTGGTCTTTATTAATGGCATTCTTATATACTCTACGAATGAAGAGGAGAATTTTTAACATCTGTAACTATTTTTTCAATGGTTTCAAAAGCACAAGTTGTATGGTAAGTTGTCTAATTGTAGATTTTATAAGAGAATATAATATCTGGGGCATATTATCTCTATGGACGGTATCTCAGTAGATCTAGAAAAGATAAGATTGATTATGGAGTGGCTAGCACCAAATAATATGCATGAGGTAAGGATTTTTATGGAATTAATAGGATATACAGGAAGTTTGTTCCAAATTTGTCTAAGATATCTAATTTTATTACTTCTTTACAATGAAAGAACCAAAGTTTTATCTTGTCAGATAAGTGTGAAGTGGCTTTTCAAGAATTGAAAAAGAGGATTACTTTAGCATCAATGTTAATAGTTCCTGACCCTAATGGTCAATTTTTAGTGACAACATATGCATCTAGGGATGGACTTGGAGGATTATTTAATTAGGATGGTGCAATGGTAGCTTATGAATTAAGGAAGCTAAATACTTATGAGGTGAACTGTGCCCCTCATAACCTGAAACTTACAACAATTTTGCATGTTTTACAAGTTTGGTGGCATTAATTGTTGGGAAAATCATTTGAGCTCAAGATGGATAACTTAGGAATAAATTACATCTTCACCCAAATAAATCTAAATTCTTATTAGAGATGTTGGGTAGAGTTCTTGTATGATTATGATTTGATATCAACTATATTAAAGGCAAGAAAAATAGAGTAGCTTATGCCCTAAGTCATAGAAGGTATGTAGAAACCATGAATACTATCAAGAATAATTTCAAGGATTGAGTGATTGAATTCTAATCAAGAGATGAATTCTATGATTATGTCAAAAAAGTGTTGTCTAATAATGCTTAGAATCCTAGGTATAAAAGATTCAAATTAGAGAATGATGGTATTTTATGTTACAATAGAAGGATGTATGTGCCAGATCGAGAGAATCTATGTAGCATAATGCTAAAATAACTGCATAATGTTCCATATTCAAGACATCTAAGAGTAACCAAGCTCATGGTAGATCTTGGACCATTGTATTTTTGGAAGGGAATCAATAAAAATGTGGTATACTTTATGTCACATTATCTATAATGTCAATGAGTGAAAGATGAACATGTGCATCTGATTGGTTATTTATATATGCATGATATACTAGAATAAAAGTGGCATGTGATCAATATGGACTATGTCCAAGGTTTACCATTGTCCTAGAATAGGCATGACATGATCTTGGTGGTATTTGACAAGCTAACCAAGATGGTTCATTTTATACCAAGCAATTTGACTAATGATAGAGCCACTCTTTCAAAGAGGTTTGTAAAGGAAGTGTATAGGTTACATGGATTTTTGGAGAAGATAATTTTGGATCATGATTCAAAGATGACTTATAGATTTTGGGTAACTTTTAATTTATCTTTGGCTATTCAATTAAACTTTAGCACTGCATATCACCCAAAAACTAATGGTTAGACTAAGTGAATCAATCAGTTGTTAGAAGATCTTCTTCATATGTATTTCATGGATCATAAGTACAAGTGGGAATTTTATCTTCCATAACTCATCCTAGTTAGCTTTGAAAATGGAACCATTTGAATCACTATATAGAATAAGGTGCAAGTGTAGACACCAAAATTACATCACACGTGCATAACTCCTTGTGTCAAAAACCCCCTTGTGCCCCTTTTGATAATTAACCTTCCTAACCCATAATTTTACTCCTCACACATTTAATTAATTTAAAATATTTAATTAAGTTAATTAAAAACTACTTATGCCACCTTACCTGGCCACCTCATCCTAAGACTAATTATTACCCTCTGAGTCACCTCAAGACTTAGTCTCCTAACCCTAACTACCCATGACTTGTTCTCACCCCAAACATAAATTCCTAACTAAATACATCCTTATTAACCTCATATTTCTACCGTTTCCTATTGGATACCACATTTTTCATAAGAAAGAATAGAAAATAGGCTAAAAATATCCCTTTTACCTATTCTCATGCCACTGACATCGATCAACCCATAGTCGATGTCAGTGACATCACTGATGTCAGTTACTTAAGCCAAATTCTAACCTAGTATTTAGGTCAATAAAAATCATAAAAACTCAATGATTTTCATATAGGCTTTAACATTCAACTGTCTACATCCAAGCTTATTGTTGCTCTACACAAATCAGTCTAGATTAGGAATTGATATACTACACAGAACTTGGATTCTTTTGAATTAGTAGCACATGCTTGTATTTTTGTTCACTTATTACTTCAACATGCCTCATCAAAGCCATATATCTAGAACCCATGGTTTATCCATTTTATCAGCTAATTATATCTATGTGCTTTGTAATTCCTTTAAATAGTCATTTTATAATTACTTTACATTATACTATTTATCACTTTATGAATGTCCCAACTCTCCCTACAGAGGAGTTGTAAAACTCCACCTATTTCCCTCTACTTTAAACATAACAACCCTCTATCTAGACCCACTTGAGTCTTACCCACTCCCTTACAATTATTCTCAACCTCATAAAATTTGACCAAGATTCACCTCCTAGCTCAGAAAAGTCTCATGCAACCTCCTGAGAACCTACTACCCCTACCGACATTAGTCACATAACTGACATCGATAGTATAAATTAAATCAATCATATATCCTTACTGATATCAATATCCTAACCAATGTTAGTGAGTGTGTATTTCCACTAACCTCACTGAACCTTTTCAAACAACCTCCAAAAATATAAAAAACTCACATTACCTACACTATGTCACTCTTTGCTACAATAGATTGCAAGAATGGTATGAACATATTTCTCTTAATCTCTCTTTCATTTTTTTATTCATTACCAATTTTGTATAAAAAAGTGGACTATCATCCATAAGGAAGTTTGACACTTACAGGAACAAGTGTGTAGCTTGGCAGCCCACTCATATATCTGTTAACAAATATTTTTGGTAGTAGTAATTTCTTATTCATAGGTAGTCCTCCCTAGCTAAAGAGGAGTGCTCAACATAATTTGGATATAGCATGCAACCAATCTGGGTTCTCTCTAATCTTTAATCCCTACCCTTCATCTTTGTTTCTCTGTAAACATCAAATAAATTCAAAATTTAATGAAACATTTATGGGATGCTCGGTGGGAACTTGGAGTTTTCCTTGGGTTCATTGCTTGTTTTAAGCATTAATATAGGTGCATTATAGTGAAATTTTCATTCCTTGTACTTTTTCCCTCTCCTTTTCCTCAAAAAAAAATATTCAACATTTTATTTTCTTTTTAAAGGCAATAAACTAAAATTTCTTCTTCCTTGCCACTCTTCTCTTTATTTTGCTTCTAAAAGAAACTTGTCATTTTTGTTATAAGTTAAAAATAATCTCTCCTTTATCTCTTTCTTGCATGCACACTAGGATAGTGAAATTCATTATCTTCTCCTATTTCATCATTATTTTCATTTGAATCAAAACACTTCAGATTTGAGTTTAAAACTTACTACACTTCATTGTTTGCTTGTTCTATATTAACTCACCTAGTTAAACACAAGCATTATAAATGAATCATAGTACACCAATGTTACACAACAAGATCACACTCATAATAACAAACATATAAACTCACCTGAGACAAGGCCCATTAGGATTCATCACCTGGTGGATCACCTTACCTTACCCAGCTATCCTACTTGGATTTCACCTCCAAGAGGAGAACCCACTCTGTTCTCTGGTGGAGTATAAACTCTAGGTAGAAGATATATTTTGGATAAGTGGCCTAGCTTGGCTTCAATTCCATGAAGTGTGGGGAGCAAGATCCTATAACAAGCCACATACCTAGTCTAACATAAATTTCATCTTGAGCACCAAAACTAATTGGAAACTAGCTCTAGATTGCTTTCTAATACCTTCATTAACCAAATTCGCTTCTCACCATCTAATTAAGGCATAATCCAACACAAGACTAAAATTAATCTCAGGGATTTAATAATTAGTGGCTGTATGTTCCTTTTTTTTGCTTTTCTATTGCCTTCTATATTTTGGAGTTGGTAAGGATGTTTTCCATTGATTTACAAAATCAACACCATTTATAATACTCAGGTTGTATAACCTATTATATCAAAAAATTTGAGTGATCATTCTCCTTAAATAGACATCTTGCATCCTCTATTTTACCTAAATTTTTCTTGTGGGTTTCTAAAACATTATATTTTTCATCTCCCAAGATATCATAGTGACTGACATCGATTAAACCCATCGATGACAGTAGACTTTAACGTACCAACATCAGTCAAGTGACTGATGTTGGTGACTATTTTTTAGTTTGCTCAAAATATCAAGTTAAAATAACCTACTTACCTATACCCAACACTAATTTTCCTTAGTCTGTCACTAATACAGATTATTAAGACTATTTATACTTCTTGCATGGTATTGATGTGAAGCCAAGCCAAATTCTTGTCGATTACATAAGTTGGCAACCACTTCCACCTTCCCCTCTTGTTATTGATTCTATAATGGATCATACTTCAAATATAGATCATACTCCTATCCCCAACCAAATTCCTATTATGCTTGAAGGAGATCAAGATTTTTCTAAATTTCTTGATCATAATGTGGCAGCCCTTCAATATTACCTTGCCATGAGCCAAACCTATAATTATTTGGGTATATGGTATGCTAACTCCTCTGATGGAGACAACTTTAGTTTTAGATCACTCCACTATGTTCCCTATGGTTACTCAAACCACCAATTCAACAAGTAACCCAACCATAAACAATGTCCAAAGTTCAACATCACCAAATATCCAATCCCACCTAAACCCTGACATGACTTCCCTATATTCACAACCACAAGCAGTTAGTCAAGTCTAACCCCATTTCATAATTTGGTGTTACCCATCCCATCTAATCTCATACCTATAATTACATGAGTTATGACTCACCCTTCACCTAGTATAACCATGCCAACAACCCAACCTACAATAACAACATCCAACCCAATGGGACAAGCCCCTTTCATTTCTACCCCCAACCTATGACTCACTACCCCTATGTTACATCAACACAACTGGAGCAAGATATGTCATATACTCCCTCTACTTCCTATCATATTCCTTATTCCTTAGGGTTTATCTCCCAAACCAATCCCCCTCCAAACCTCAATAAGATGCTGATAGACAAGATGTCTAATCTAGAGACATCTGTGTTGGGTTAAAAGAATGTGTTATCTTATGATCAGATATTCAATGAGCCCATCCACCCTTTTGTGCCTATTCACCCTTATCCAAGCCAATGATAACTCCCCAAATTTACTCATTTATAGAGTAAATAGGACCCACAATATCATTTGTGAGTATTTAAACATGCTTGTTACTTAATAGGGCATAATGATGCGTTATTACTTCTCACCTTCCTTATGTCTCTTTTAGTTGTTATCCTAGATTGGTATAGCTCTATAACTCAGCATTCCCTTCTCTCATTTACCCAACTCACACCAATATTCCTAGACTATCTCTCTATCAACATTTCTAAAAAGGTTTCTATTATGGACCTTTATTCTATTAGATATTTTAAGGATGAGTTTATCGCAAATTTTATCGCTCACTAGAGAGGCTTAATCAATCAACTCTCTTTCTCTTTACCCCAACCTGAGCTTATTGATCTCTTCTCAAGGGCATGTGATAATCACATTTCATCCACACTTCGAGTATAAATTTTTTTCACATTTGATGAAGCCATTAAAATGACACAAAAACTCAAGATTCAGGCTATAGACTAAGATAGAGTCAAGTTGCACTATAAAAACACCAATTCCAAATCAAATGAATCCTCTTATTCTAAAAATTCTCCTTCTAACCAAAAATCTAAAGGCTCTACCAATGTGGTGGTCATTAAATTATCTTCTTCCACAACCACAAACCAACCTAATTCCTCAACTTCTCAAAATCTAACCAAGTAATTCCAACAACAGTATGAACAAAGACAAAACACTCCCATTGGGGATTCATATATTTCCATTTTGGAAAAAGTATTACAATAAGGAGCCATAACCCTTCCTCAACTCAAGACTCCTATATAATTTACCCCTCCCATCCTATTCTTAATTGGTGCAAGGAGGATGAGTTTTGTGGCTACCATTGAATCAAATTCCATAATTCTAATAATTGTAAAACATTTAAGAACATTGTTCAAGACATGTTTGATAGGGGTGCTCTCATCTTGGATAACCTTAATGTGCCTGCTAATCAAAATATAAATATGTTCAAATAGCCTTTTCTTAACCATTCACCTAATCAAAATATTATTCAGACCATGATTAATAACTCATGTGATCATAATATACATACAGTCAATATGGTCTTTCCTTAACCTTTAGTCCAATCTCTTCCACAACAAGAGGCACCCATTTTACCTATTTCTCCCCCATAATCGGTGGAATTTGTTTTACCCATTCTTCCTCCTTTGTTAGAAGATCCTAATTCACCCATTCCACTCCCACATGAAGAAGATCCTCCTTTACCACTCCTTTGCCACAAGAGGAGCCTGTATTGCTAGTTCATTTTGCACCAATGTTACCTATCCTCTTACCACTTGAGGACCATGCCTTACCCATTCCATAACTACATGTTGAGGGGAACATCATTCCTATGTTATACCCTCTTTAGGAACCCTCTTTTCATATCTCTCCTCCAATTATATAAAGTAGTACCCCATCCACTCCTCTTTTGCACCTAGAAGAGCCAGTGTTATCTACTCCTACATTAGATGAGAGACCTATTATGCCTACTCTAATTCAACCAATTTTACCACTTATTTTACCTATGGAGGATCATAGTTTACCTATTCCTCACCCACATGTTGAGGGAGTAATTATACCTATGCTCTACCCCCTTGAGGAGCCTTCTTTGCCTACCTCTCCTCCACCCATAGAAGACCATGCCTCTTCTCCTGTCTCTATCAAAGAAGACCCTATTGTGACTCTTTATCATATTTGGCCCAAGGTAGTAGAGACCAATAATTTCCCTCTTTCTCAATCCCCTAAGCCTTCTAAATAAGAAACTATAAGGCCTACATCAACTTCATATAAACCATTCTCATGGTTAGTGGAAAGTCTAGAATTTCTTGACTCCATGAAGGTAGATCATGTCGCATTTTGAGACCAACTGAAAACTCCTTATCCTACACAATGAGTGTTAACCTTTACCACCAACCCTCTTACTACCCTTTCCCTCAAGGTCTTTGATAAATTTAGAGCTTCTTCACCAAAATCATCCAAAGTTCATTCGTCTACGCCAAAGCCCTCACCCTCACAAGTGTCTACGATATTAAAGTAGATCAGGTCTTTAGGCATACTTCTAATCTCTAATCTAATTACTCTATAGGTGAAATTAGATCTGACTCTCCAACCATAAGTTAGATTTTTGTGGCCTAAACTACAATAAAATGTTAATCTTCCTAGATATTATCGATCCTTCCCTCTTCCACCTTCAACTTTGCCATAAATTTTAGGACCACACCCCTCTACTTTAGTTGGATTATCACCAATATAAGAAAAATAAAAGGCTAATTTACCTCCACTACTAGCTCTACCACTTAGTAAGATTTTAAAATTTGACACCATGATATCTAATGCCAAGAAAGTATTATAAAAACATGTGACTCCACCACCACCTAAAAAGGTGCCATGCAAAATCACCCTTACAAATCCTAAACTAAAGATGGTGTCCACTCCTATTACAATAATAATTCAAGCCCACTCATAGGCTCTCATATCTTTTTGCTATGCTAGTTGTTGCAATTTTCCATAATAACTCTTCCTCCCATTAAGCCTTATATCCTTCTTGGACTGAAGCCATCTTGGTTTGATGATACACAAGTGTGTCTATATCATCATTCACTTGGACATGCTATTGAGAGTTGTAAAGCTCTCACGATAGTCATTTGACAACACTTTGATGTTGACACTCTCTTTTTTGATGCTCCTATTAACCTTCTTGCTATTCCACCTCTGGCATCCACAATTCCTCATATTGTTCCACCTAAATTTAAACCTGAAGATGTTATCATACCCCCTTTTCCACCTCCTTCACCTATGTTTCAGATCAACATAGTTAATGTGGCCACATGGTCAAAAAATCAAAAGGATAAAGGTAAGGAAAAGGTCATTGCCCCTTTGGCTCATCCCTTCTCCAAAGACACTCCTCCTTTGAATCTTAAGATTTCCATCTTGGGTGTCCTGAAACCAACATCTTCAGAAGTTATTCAAATCTTGATGGTGAAATAGCTTCACCAAATCCCTATGAAAATTTCCTTGTATAATTTAATCTAAATCTCACCCCAACACCATCAAGCTTTATTAGTGCCTTTCAAGCAATTGAAGTACAACCTAATGATCCCCAACCTCTTGAAACTTTGGTCAGCTCTCTTAACACCATCTCCCTAATTTCCTTTAGTGATTCAAAAATTCCACTTCAACATCTTGAATATTAGGATTCTACCCTTTTTATCACCACATATATCGATAAAACTCATGTTAAAAGAGTCATGATCAATGGAGGATATAGTATTAATATTATCTCCACCCATGCCTATAAACGGCTAGCCCTTCCTATAATTGCATGTCTCAAACCGATGTGGTGCTTTGCTCCTTTAACGATACCATAGCTACTATGGTGGGCACTATTGTCTTACATATTTATGTGGGTCCCCACACAATTCTTGAGCTCTTCCATGTTGTAGAAGGAGATTTACAATATAACATACTACTTGGATGACCTTGGATACATGTTATGGCATGTGTGCCCTCGACTTTGCACCACTGTGTCAAGTGCATGTTATTTCTACCGACCCACCTCCTTTCCAAACATGCAACATAACTTATAGCCCCAATAATATTCTCATTCCATTAAATACATCATCTTCTCTGCATGATACTTCTAAATCTTCCACAAGCTTCACTACCCTGATCACACAGATACTGATGACACAAATTCTTGACAAAGACCCCATGGAGGAAACTTTCAAGCATTTGTCACTCGAATAATATCATTTATTGATACTCAACATGTCCCATACTCCAAAAGAGTATGGAAATCTTCATATGCACCCCAGTTATGATCCCTGTATTGGTATGGTCATCCCATATGGGCCCCCTAACCTTTGAACTAATTTCATATATAGGGGAATTAATTGAGTTCCCACTATCGACAATCCATCCTCTTCACCACAACCATTTACCTATGACTTCTCTTTCCTGAGCAAGCCTAGTTTCACTCACACCTATCTTTATAGGTGTCCCTAGAAAGGATTTGGTTTGGGTTGTTACAATCAAGGTTTTCATACACCCATTAAATATCCCACCAGTAAAACCATTGAAAATGCCAAAAAGCAGCATGAAGTGGGTTTTGATGAACTAACTAAACTCACCAAAACTTCTCATGTACCAATTATCAAATTGTTAGTCTCTCCTTCTCCATATTCTCCCCCACCATCACCTACCAAATTGGAGGTATCTATACCTCCTAACTTTATTTTATTTTCAATAAATGCCATCCATTTGGGTCCCCTCACCTATCACCAGGGTAGGGAAACAAGGCCCCTTCCTCTTATTCATCTTGAAATGATTGATGAAGATTTTATCACTATCAACACTATCCAATGTCAACATGATGATGTTATTCTCACATACATGGCTTTAGATTATTCTTATATCTAACACTTGCTTCCATATAAAACATAGGCTATGTTAAATGAATCAACCATTTACATTAATTTTCCTTCTCATGATAACCCCTATATTATTAAGATTGGCCAGTCTTTAGACTCCTCTAAGGAAGAAAATTATGTCACATTTCTTAATGACCATAGCAAAGGCTTCACTTGGTTTTATAATGACATGCCTGGTATCAACCCCTCTATCATCACCCATAACATTATCACCAACCAAGATGCTAAACCTATTAAGTAGAAGCTTTTCAAAATGCACCCTCATATTTATTTCCTTGTCAAAGAAGAGCTCTAACACCTCCTTTTTGTTAACTTCATTTAACCCATCGACTATCCACAATGGGTTTCCAATATTATTCCTATCACAAAAATGACTAGGGGAATCTGCATCTATACCAACTACCATGACTTAAACCTCACTTATCCAAAAAATGACTTCCCTTTGCCAAGTATCAACCAACTTTTTGATCAAACAGCTAGTCATGAGATGCTATCACTTATGGATAGGTTCTTAGATTACAATCAAAACCTAGTTGCTCTTGAGGATCAACACAAGACAAATTTCATTAGTCCATGGGGGATTTTTTGTTATCAAGTCAAGCCCTTTGGTCTGAAGAATTTTGGTGCCACTCACCAACATGCCATGGCTTACATCTTCCATGATCTCCCACACAAAATTATGGAAGACTACATGGATGACTTACTCAAAAAGTCTAAACTTCACCACGATCACTTGACGATTCTTAAATCATATTCTCTCATCTCCTCCAATATAATGTTTGACTAAACCCAAAGAAATATGTCTTTGGTGTCCTTTCTCGTAAGCTCTTAAGCTTTATTATTTCTCTCCCTGGTATTGAAGTTGACCTTGTTAAGGTTTGAGCAATACTAGAGATTCCTCCACCTATTAATATTAAACAACTCCATAACCTACAAGGAAAATCTTTAGTCAATCCACTACTTTATCTCTCAATTATCATATTATTGCCAACCTTTTCACCATATCCTAAAAAAATATGTCTCCTTCCATTGGAATATATATTTCCAGGAAGCCTTTGATGCACTCAAATGATATCTTCTTTCCCCATTGGTTCTTATTCCACCTAAGGAAAATCAGCCTTTCTACCTTTACATCTCTACAATAGACCATTCTCTAGGTACTATGATTGCACATCAATATGATCACCATTGAGAACAAGTGGTTTACTACATAAGCCACACACTTATTGATTATGAAACTTGATATACCCATACCAAAAAGCTTTGTATCTTTTTGGTCTTTTCAGCTTCCAAGCTCTATCATTACCTCTTAAATCACAAAACCTACATCTTCACCCAGACTGATCCCCTCAAATACATGCATTTCAAGCCATGTCATAACCAATGTATAGCTTGGTGGCTCATTATCCTTACTAAATATGACTTGGAATTTATTCAAAAAAAGTCTATCAAGGGGAAAATGATCACTGACCAGTTAGTTGTTTCCCCTCTATCTGAAAACCAACCTTCCAACCTCAAATTCCCTAAAGAATCCATTGATGACATCTCTTATCAAATGATGATATTATTCAATGTATCTAAATGTCAACATAATGGGGGTGTAGGGGTCATCCTCATTCCTCTTGATGGCAAGCCTATGCCTTTGTCATTTAAACTAGATTTTTAATGTACTAATAATATGGTTGAATATGAAGCTTTGATCTTATGGATTCAAATGGCTATTTTCTTGGGTGTCAAATCAATAACCATTTTTGGTGACTCCCGGCTAGTGGTTAATTAGGGTAATGATTCCTACCTATGCAAAAACAAAATTTTACAATGATATAAACATCATGTAGATACGTTATTGGAATCATTTGACTCCTACCTCTTACAAATTGTTCCTCGATCTACAAATAAGTTTGTTGACACAATGGCTTCACTTACTTCACACATACCCTCTTCACCCTCTTCCTCAAAAATCTATGTCATTGTGCATCACTTAACATTACCCTCCTATATATCAACTAACATCCTTTTTATCAGTAATGTAGCACACAACCCACATGACTTATGGGATAAATAAATCATAGATTACCTTTCCTTTTCTATTACCCCTTCTGATCTCTCTAATAATGGGAGACGTGCCTTCATGAAACATGTCACTCATTACACTATGCTAGGGGGACTTCTCTATAAGAAAAGTTTTGATTGTCTCTTCCTTAGATGCCTCATTAGTATTGAGATACCCTTCACCATTAAGGAAGTCCATGATGGGATTTGTGGTGGATGTTTTAATGGTAATGTAATTTCCAAGTGTATCTTTTGATTTAGCTATTATTGGCCAACACTTCATCAAGACTGTTGTATTTACATTCAGCATTGCATCAAATGTCAACAACACACTAACCTCATTCACATTCTTAGACATGCCTTACAATTTGTCAAAGACTTCTGGCCCTTCTCCCAATGGGGTTTGGATCTAATTGGTGAGATTAACCCTCATTCATCTCTCCATCACCATTCTATGATTATTGCTACCGAATACTTCACCAAGTGGGTCAAGACCATGCCTCTCATCTCCAATAAGGATAAAAAAAATTTTGACTTTATCAACCATCACATCATCTATAATTTTGGTATCCCCCATAAAATTATAATAAATAATAGTAAATCTTTCAAAAGCAAGACTGTCCAACAATTTTATGACACCTTTGGAATCAAATTAAGCTTCTCATCACCATACTATCCATAAGTAAATGGATAGGTAGAAGCTTCTAACAAAACATTGACCAAAATCCTTATGAAGGTAGTCAACAATAATAGCAAGGATTGGTACATGCACATTTCCTTTGCTTTCTAGATTTGCCACACTAGCATTCGAACCCCTACAAGTGCTATGCCTTTTTCTTTGGTCTATGAGATGAAAGCTATTTTGCCTCTTGAGCTCTAGATTCCCTCTCTTCATATCTCTCTATAAGACATACTTACTAATGATGACTTTCACCAAGAACATTTGGCTCAACCTGAGTTACTTGATGAACACCGTCTCATAGCCCTCAACCACCTCTAAATCTATAAAGAGCATATCAAATGTGTTTACAATAAAAATCTCAAGGAGTGATATTTCAATATTAGAGATCTCATCTTAAAGGAAAATCAACATGTGACAAACATGGAGAAAAGAAAATGGGTTAAAGTTGCTCCTAATTAGCTTAGACCATACATCATAACTCACAATTATGGCTCAAGAACTTAGCATTTATCTTCTCTCAAAGGAAGGCTAGAACCCGAGCCTTTAAATGTTTTGCACTTATGACCATTCTTTTGTTAATCAAGTGATGCTTCACCTCATGTTTAACTTGAGCTCATCCCTTGAGCAACCATATTACATTTATCTCCCTTCCTCTTAACCCTTACTCCTACACACTTAGTTAACCTATGAAGTGCTATGGTTTTGCCCTCAAAGTGGAAAAACCCTGAGCCTCTATAGTCTTAACCATGACTACAGTTTTAAAAAAAGGTAAAAAAAATAAACAAAAAAATGGGATATATAGACAAGTTATAATCTCTCAGGTCATGATTCTCAATGTAGACTGCTCCCTTAAAGGATAGCTACGTAACTTCTCTTTGATACTATAAATAGACTACTCCCTTGAAGGATAGATATTAAAAATAAAAAACAACAAAAGCTTAGACCACTCCCTTGAAGGATGGATAAGTTAAGATTTTTTATCAATGGAAATAATGACTAAAAAAGCTTCTTATATTGATCAGCTTTATATAACCTTAACACAAACAAAATCCCATTGTAGGCTTCCTGCATTGATCAACTTACACAACAAAAAAAAACTTTAAGTCATGGAATTGCCTATAGTAGCTCTCGAGTCACCCATAAAAGGGGCATACCATCCCCACTAAAAAGGTTATGCTACCCAAACACTCTCACTCTTTTTACCTTTTTCCCCTCATACTCTTTCAAGGGACTTTGAACTTACTTGATACAAGGTGAGTATGACACTTCTCTAACAAACAAAATGATCAAATGATGCAAAGCATGAAAGAGGATCGTATTCCTAAGCCTATTTATGTTGTGATTATGGTCTTTACCAATAAGTGATAATTGTACCTCTTTCATTCCCATCTCAATCACATGTTGATTTCTCTTCTGAGATCGAATCTCACAAAAAGATTCAATCACTGTCTCACGTTTTTGCAAATTGTTCTTGATTATTAGAGTTATGTGTTTAACACATTGTAGACACCGCAAACGTGTCTGCACCTTGGTTCTCCCCCTTGGCCCTTTCTCCCTCCTAGTCCTCCTTGGTCCCTAACCCACCTAAGTCTTATTAATTAGAAATTAACATCTATTTTTAATTAAATAAGGCCCCCTTTCCACCCTACCCTTGCCACCTTGGATCCTTCCTTGAATCCCTCCACCTTCCCCCTAGCATTTATTAGGCCAAATCTCACCATTATATCCCCCCTCGTCCATTTTGGCATCCTTGTGACCGTTCTGCCCATGACCCCTCGCCCGGCGGCGTGCAAGAGTGGGCAGAGGCTATTTTTAGCCTCTGTGCCCATCCTGCGACCGCCGACGTCGGTGACCCTTCGGCTGACGTCGGCGAAACTGCCGGCGTCGGCAGCCTTCATTATCCCCTTCTGCATCCGTTGCATCCCCCTGGACTCTTGAGCTCGAAAACAGATTCTCTTGACACTTTGGCCCTGATCTCTCCTCTGTCTTGACCTCGTGCAATAGCAGCAACAGGTGAAAAGACCCTGGATCAGTATCTTCTCCTTGCAGCAACTCTTCCGTGGCTCCAGCAACATCTTCTTCTCTCTTCATTCAGCAAGCTAAAAGTAAGCTAGTCTGGTTTTTTATTTCATTTTAGTATTCAGTTATCTATCTTTTATTGTCTTCTGCTCCCTCTGTCCTTCCCCCTTGAGAGGCTGCAAAGCCTTCTCAGGCCCCATCCTCTGTGAATCCTCCTCTTCCCTATCCTCTGTGTCTCTTCCAACTTCCTCACCCCTCTGCCAAAAAGACCTTGCACCAGGCACCCAACCCGAACTAGACCACTCCCCAATCCATCCAAACTTGTCCCCGTTCAATCTCAGACCCATCCACAGCCCAGAAAGCAACCCAGACCCGACTATAGGCCACAACCCCGACCGACGCCGGTCACTTCCCCAACCGACGTCGGCAGGATAGCCGACGCTGGTAGATCAGATAACCGACGCCGGCGACATTTCCGACCTCGGCGACTGTCTTCAGCCCAACAGCTCTTTCAGGTAATCATTTTGTTTTCTTCTTTCCTTTCTACTTTCTTTGTCACTTTTGTATTCTGGCATTCTGTCTTTTATCAGTCACTTATTTCATCAAACAGTGGGTTGACCTCCCTTAAGGAAGTTTTTACACTTCTGGGAACAAGCCTTTTGCTTGGCAACCCACTGCCTATCTGTCTAACGTTTTTCTTGTCCTAGTTTCCTTTTTTCTTGCAGGTGTCATTCCTCCACAGCCAAAGAGGAGTGCTCACAAACGTCTGGATTTACGGTGCGTAATCTTTAGTCCAGGTACTTCCCATGCCTTGTCCATTACCTTGTTTTAGTTTCTTCTTTCTCTTAGATCTTTACCAATAAGTGATAATTGTACCTCTTTCATTCCCATCTCAATCACATGTTGATTTCTCTTTTGAGATCGAATCTCACAAAAAGATTCAATCACTGTCTCACATTTTTGCAAATTGTTCTTGATTATTAGAGTTATGTGTTTAACACATATCCATCTCAAAAAAAGATACTCCAAACCATAGTAAAACCAACAAACCATTACTCATGAGAAATCAATCCAACACACAACCATAGTTTCTCTAAACAATAATAAATAGAAAAACTATCAAGCCTCGTCCATTTATTTTAAGCATACACCATAAAAAATATGGAAAAATGATGAAATAAAATAACATAACCAATCCATTAATTTTAAGCATACACCATCACAAATATGGAAAACTACTAAAATGAAGCTAACAAATCAACTATGCATATACCATCACACATGTGGGAAATGCTAGTCTATCTCAACTAACATGTTCAACATTAACATAACACTAACATAATATAAACATCCACATCATTATAATAAGATCAACATCACCACCATCACATTAACACATCTCCAAATAACAAACTCACACACACACACACACACACACACACACACACACACACACACATAATTCTAGTCTATCTCAACTAACATGCTCAACATTAACATAACACTAACATAATATAAACATGCACATCATTATAATAAGATCAACATCACCACCATCACATTAACACATCTCCAAATAACAAACTCTCATACATACATACATACATACATGTGTGTGTGTGTTGAATATGAATGTACATCAATGGATCATATCAGTATCATCTCTCCCTCAAAATATACATCTCTCATATTTGTCTTGTAGTCTGGTATACAACATATATAAAAATATTAGTAACAAAATCTGGTACTCAAAATCCTTGAAGCTATAGTCATGGTCATGAAAAAGTAGTGTCATCACCACTCTCCACCTATCTGCATCTACATGAGCTAGAATTCATGGCACATGTCACTGATCTCTCCTACTCTCTAAACTTGAAATACCTCTAAATTTATGGAAACTCCTTGATGTCCCTCTCATAGTAAGCAATCTCATCTATAGCAGTGTTTTACCTTGCTAGAGATATAGTCAGTAGTGGACCCATCACACCTATTAAAGGCCTCTATACCAATCCTTATGGTGGTGAAGGAGGAGTAGCCTATCTTTCTACTCTCAAACTATCCCTCTCTACTATTAGTGTAGTAACTTGACCTTGTAATGCCCTAACCTATCCCTATAATGCATCGACCTAGCCTTGTAATATCACAACCTACCCTTATAAGACTAATACTTGTGCCTATGTTATATCTCAAGTCTACACTACCACATCTCAGGCCTGTACTACTACATCTTCTATTTTTATAGCTACATCTCTCTCTCATCACTCCCTATACATCTGGTGGTGGCTTCTTGACCTTAACCATGGGATGTAAACTTGTCCACCATGCAAGATAAGCCACTATGCATCCAGGATCTGCCATACCTAGGCCTATTGGCAGCTCCTCAAAATCTAACCTATATGTCTCCTAGGGCAAGGGTAGGGGTGCCTCTATATCATCCATCCTATATTTAGGAAAGTTAGGAGGCACATCTTATAACAATCCAAATTGTCTCCTAATTTGTGTCATGTGTATTATCTCTAGCTCTCCAGCTCATCTCCCTCTGACCCATAATGTGCTCTATAAATTGACAAGCTACTCTACCTATCCTCTAAATGTATGGTATGTCAAATAGGGCCTCTAAATAATATCTATGGGAATTAATCCCTCTATCATACACCTATAATAATCAATGTCCCACACTATGCCATCTACACATGTCTGGGCCATACCATCTCTCCATTGTCTAAAACTGACCCTAAAACTAACTACAATCATGGTGGGTAGCCCCAATGGTTGTATAACCATGATGTGATCATATGCCCAACAATGAAGTAAATTAATGATGCACAAACTATACCATCATCATAGCCTCAGCCCCCACAACTCTCTATATAACTATTCCAGAAAGGTTGATCCCCATACATACACAGTCCACTACTCAACCATCTATGCTATAACACTTGTCAATGTAATATGAAATCTCCCCCCATCAAAATCTAGTAGTGCATATATTGTAATCCCTATCATCATCAAGATAATCAACTGGTGTTGTTCCTAATCAGTAATGTACAGTGGCTCATATGCAAAGCTTGTTGAGTGATAGGTCACCTTGTTAACATGCTCTCTAAACAATGTAACCATGTGAATATCATGCTCCTCTCTTAAATAAGAGAAGATCTCCTCACCTTGGAGTAACAACTGTAAAATCCTATACACATCCTCCTATGTCATTGTCAACTCTTTAATCGGTAAATGGAAGGGGTTAGTGGTGTGATCCCACCTCTCTATCAATGCTATCATCAAACTAACATCACATGCAACTCTATAATATCAATACACTCCTCCTAACCCTAAAGCTACCTTGTACTCCCACTCATCTAGGGTGACTTCCTTCCTCATCCACATCAACAATGTAGGTAGTTTATCTCATAACATCAACTCCTACCTAGCATACATCCACACACACAAACCTCAAGTCACATACTATCCAATATAACCCTCCACCCTTTTTTCCCTTCTCTCTTAGAGAACTACATTGTCTTGAGGCCCTCAATTGGGCTATGTAGGTAGCACTTAATTGACATAGTCTTCTAAGGTTAGTTTGGCCATATACCCACCTAACTATCTAACATATTCACCCACCTAAACCCTATGCCTCACTACCTATCTCTCTACCCTAGGCCTCACTACCTATCTCTCTACCCTAGGCCTAACTACCTATCTAAACTCTAGGCCCCATGGTCTATATCTCAAACCCTTGACCCTACAACCTATCTTTTAAACCCTAGGTCCCATGACCTATTTTAACCTACCTTTTCCTCACCACTTTTCTTAACAAATTTTTAACCATACCTCACCCTTTTTCCCTATGCACTAAGAGAACTACATTGGCCTAAGGCCCTCAACTAGGCTATGTAGATAGCACTCAGTCGACACAGGGTCTTTTCAGGCTAGCTCGGCCATTAAGGCTAGTTGACTAATTCAATTGGGAATCCAAAATTGGCCTTTTCTCTTATTTTAGATTTTTCACAGTCATTGACGTCAATCTTATATGTTGATATCAATGCTTGGTGTCAGTCAATGTTGGTAGACTCTACTAACATTGATACCTATATCGACTGATATCGGTAAACCCCACCAATATTGGTGACTAGTTTGGCCCTTGGGCCGAACAACCTATCTCCCAATTTTGAGTTTTTTCCTTAAAACTTACCCCAAATCCCTCCCAAATTCACCTAAACCTACCCCCACCCCATTTCCTACCCCTCTAATATCATTCTTTCCCTCTAAACTTTAAATTTAGCCAAAAATAATAAATTAACAAACTTAAAATCAAATTCAACTTATAGAGGATCTTACCTCATCTCTCCATCTCCTCTGGGCTAGAATAGCTGGCCCTTGTGGTGGTGTGCCTCTAGTTGGGTCCCCTCCTAGCTCTGCCATCTCACTAGCACTTAGAGCTCTTTTTTTCCCCAATCAAATGTTACAAATGATTTTTTTTGTGGGATTTTAAACCCTTTTTTTTTAGGTTTGGTCACCCATTGATATCGATAGCCTTGACCTAGGCCACTGATGTCGGCAACGCTTCCTACTAACATTGGTGACATAACTAACATTAGCACCCTTAAAATAGAGTTTATAAACCCAACCACAAACCTTTAGACTACACCATTAATCTGGGGTAACTTAGAGATCATGTATATCTCTTTGACTATAACAACCAACTTGGAGATCACATGTATCTCCCCAACCATGACAACTAACCTTAGAGTTCATGTAAACCTCCACCCACGACAACTTTGATCAAAGATCATTAATATATCCTTGACCATTGACCCCTTTGAACCAACCTTCTATTACTTGTCATGACCACTTATGCTACCTCACTATAGTTGGATACTATACACACACATGTATATTAGGTGTTTTGGATCATGACTAAGCTAGTCCTATCACCTATAACCTTTTATGTTTACCAAGAGCACTTCCTACCTCAGATATGTAGAACACATAGACTATTGGACCTACAACTTTGATTATTTCAACCTATAATCTATCACTTATAAGCTATGATTTAGTTATTTCTATCTAAGTCCTCCTTGTATTTACATGTTATTGATAATGTCAACTATAACTCATTATAGTATACCCATAAGTAATGATACCACACTCTCACTCAACATCCACCCACCCAATTAACTCTTTATCAAACCGGTACCTAATTCTAGATTCTCCTCCATTTTTTCCCATTTTGAGGGGGATACCTCATCCAATACCTAGATCATCCAACTTCTATTTTTGTCTTGAATTTTGTTAGTACAAATTACAAGACAAAAAGGGGTAAATGTAGACACCAAAATTAGATCACACACATGTGTAACTGTCATGTCCCCTTCTAATTGACATCTTTTCAAGCGGATGATTAGCCTATTATGCGACCCTCGTAGGCTGATGGGATGGATAGAGGGTCTTGATAGAGATGGGTTGGAATTCGTTCGGGCTCTTTCGGGCATGAATTAAGGGAGATATTAATATTTGATTAATTTAATCAAATATTAATTATTTGATCTAATTTTAATTAATTATTAATTATTAATTAATTATTAATTATTAATTAATTATTAATTATTAATGATTGGGTCTAATTTTAGGATGCAAATTCTAATTTAAGACTTGGTCTAATTTTAAGACCCTAGTTCTAATTTAAGGGAGTCTAAATTAAGGGAGTCTAATTTTAGCAAGCACACCTTTGGAGGTGTATAAGAATCTCTCATGGGAGAGAGTTGGTATTCATGATTATTATTGATATTGATTCTTGTTAAGAAATTCTTCTGTGAAGACTAAGCCAAGGGTTCCAGTATTCCATCTGCAGTGGAGAACGTCAACTCTTCATTATGTACGATTCAGAGGCTGTGAAAGATCAGCTGATCTATTGCCAAACTGCATTGAAGAACGTCAACTCTTCAGTGTGTGCGATTCAGAGGTTGTGAAAGATCAATGGATCTATTGCCGAATTGGGAGATAACTTCATCCAGAAGCTATCACAGGTATTTACAAGTTTGAGAGATAACTTCACACGGAAGCTATCACGAGGGCTTTACAGGTATTTTCATTATTTGGGTTTTGATTCCAGAATTATCCAGATATAGATCTTTTGTATTAGCCCATAATTCTACAAATCAGGATCAAGCATATAGGTTGAGCAATATCAGCGGCCGTACAACTTCCGTATAGATCTGTGGAAATCCATACGCATCTATAGAAAGTTTAGGTACCGACATCGGTGAATAGAGACATACAGAGACCGACATCGGTCGACTTATCACCGACGTCAGCAAGGGGACAACTACAGGTCGACTAACGATGGCAGTATAACCGACGTCAGCGACTGTGTTTTTACACAGCAGGCTGAGACGTGCCAGATTCAACCCAATTTGCGGAATATTCAGGCTATAAGGCCAAACTTTCAATATTCTTTGTATACTTGACAGAGGATCTCTATTGTAAGCTTATGAGCAAATAAATAAGAAATTATACTGTGATTTATTCATCTATTTGAAGATATTTTTCAAAAATTTAGATAAGCAATTCAGAGCTTTTGTTTTGATATTCGAAGGGATATTACAGTGGTATCAGAGCTAAATCCTGCCATCCTGAGGGTTTAGAAATTTTATGCAGCCACAAGAGTTGCGACCACACGGGTATTACACACGTAGTAGAGCTTTGCTTGAAGGTACCCAGCTGTTAGAACAACAACAAATTACCATGAGTGACAGACGTGAGGGTAGCCCACCCAGGGGCCACAGGTATGATGTTGATCAGGACACCAGAGAATTTCACCATGCTATGATGTCAGGCCAACAATAGATGAATCAGACACTACAAGCACTTACTACTATGATAAGGGGAATGAACGCAACCGATAGACAGAATGGGGAACAAGGAGATAATAGGAGTGCTACTATTAATTAGAGACCATAGCAGACCCATTCCAGGACAGCAGGTAGACCTACACGCCCTACGTTTATTCAAGAGGAACCAGATGTTCCAGCAGAGGAGGAAGCACGAAATCCCTCATTTATAGATGTTTACATGGCTACAGATGAGGAATGGAACTTATTACCTCCTCATGTATGAGAGAGGACATCCCTTGATCATTTTATTAATCTGAGGAGAGAGCACTACAGATTGGCTAGACAGGACAGAAGACCTAGACACCAGAACAATGATCTTAAGCATGCTACAAGCAGGCTCACACTCGCGATGTTCGACGGAAGTGGTAAGGTCATAGCCCAGGCTTGGATTAGTAAGTTGGACACCTTTCTCACATTGGGTCTGATGGCCGAGGAAGATGCTATCAGATATGCAACACTACATCTTGAGGGAGTAGCTCACGATTGGTGGCACCACGGGATGGTGACACTCCATCATGATCAGATCACCTCTTATCAGGAGTTCGTGGACAGGCTAGTAGAGCATTTTGACAGGAGGGATCCAGAGTCCTATTTTCGAGAGTTGGCACAGTTATGTCAAAGTGGCAATCTAGAGTCTTATATTGGTGACTTCCAGAAGATATCAGTTATGGTTCCTGACATTTCAGAAAGGTGACTTGTGGTACTCTTCATGGAGGGACTGATAGAACCATTGAGAGGTTGGATCAAAGGCTTTGATCCTCCTTCCTTACAGGAGGCTATGAAGAAGGTGCGTAGCATGGAGATGGCAGCCCCATCAAGTAGATCTAACTCCAGAGGTACTTCTTCATCCAGGGACAGTAAGGGGTTCAATAGGAACAGAGAAAGACCAGGTTTCAACATAGATAAATCAGGTGTTAAGAATAATTCAAAGGCCAACCCAGCAGCACCATCGTTGGATAGAGATGCTCTTAATGATCTACGCAAGAAGAAACTTTGTTTCTATTGCAAAGGTCCATATGATGCTAATCATGATTGTCCATTGAGGCCTAAGGGCAAAGCAAATTGGGTGATGTGGGCCTATTATGAGGATGAGGAATCAGAGGACTCCGAACATCACAATTGTTCCGAGGAGCCAGAGGCTGAGGCTTCAGAGCCTAAGGTAGAAGCAGAGTCAGAGCTCCAGATTCAGGAGGCATGTCTATCTAGCATCCAACACGAGGGATCATTCAGACTCTAGGGAGTTTTGACAGGACAGAGGGTCATTACCCTTCTTGACACGGGCACCACACATAATTTTATTGATACTAGATTTGTGGAGAAGCGTGGACTCACCACAGAAGAGTTTGAGGGAATTAGAGTTAAGGTAGCTGACGGTTACACCCTCAGATGTGAGCGGATGATTAGAGAGCTCCCATTACACTTGAACAACTATGAGTTCAAGGCAGATTATTATGTGGTCAACATGGGAGATATAGACTTGGTTTTGGGCATGAAGTGGCTTCATTCCCTTGAAGTAGTCACTCTTAGTCTTAAGGATATGGAGATCCATTTTGATGTAGATGGGAAGACTCACATTCTCAAAGCAATATGGGACGGCAACATCAAGACTATTTCTTTACATCGGATGGAGAGGCTCATGCGACATGACATGGTAGAGTGGGCTGCCGAGTGCACATTAGCACCAATACAGGAGGGATAGCAGAAGACTGAGTATCATCCTGACATTCAACAGTTGAGAGTCAAGCATGATAAGGTTTTTAGTGACAGTCCACCAGGGAGACCTCCAAACAGGGGCATTGAGCACATTATTGATTTTGAGGAGGGTGATAAGCCCATTATGATTACTCCATATAGACATCCTAAGCGGTTGAAGGATGAGATCGAAAAAACAATTAAGGAGTTACTGGCTATGGGTCACATTTGGCCTAGCAAATCACCGTTTGCTTCTTCAGTTGTTCTAGTGAAGAAGAAGGATGGCACCCTACACATGTGCATCGACTACAGAGCCCTGAATAAGAGAACCATTAAGAACAGGTATCCTATACCTCATATTGACGAGCTTATTGATGAGCTTCATGGTTCACATTACTTCACAAAGATAGACTTAAGGTCAGGGTATCATCAGATCAGGGTTCGCGAGCAGGACGTGGAGAAGACAGCTTTTTGTTGCCATTGTGGACACTATGAGTTTATAGTGATGCCATTCGGGCTCACTAATGCACCAGCAACATTTCAATCCACCATGAATAGAGTCTTCCATTCACTGCTGAGGAGGTTCGTACTTGTCTTCTTTGATGACATTCTGATATACAGTAGGACTTGGCAGGAGCATTTGGCTCATTTGGAGACTGTACTCAGCATCTTGGAGAGGGAATCCTTGTACGCCAAGGAGTCCAAATGTGATTTGGGGATGATTGAATTGTTATACTTGGGTCATATTATCAGTGCAGGGTGAGTGCAGATGGATCCTGAGAAGATCCGCGCTGTCATAGATTGGCCTATTCCGGCAAACCTAACACAGCTAAGGGGATTTCAAGGTTTGTGTGGATTCTATCGGAGGTTTGTGAATGGTTATTCATGACATGCAGCTCCTATGACAGATTTGACTAAAAAGGGGGCTTTTTGTTGGACACCTGAAGCACAAGAGTGTTTCAAAAGGTTTAAGGGGTTAATGACTACGTGCCCAGTTTTGGCACTACCTGATTTTTCGAAGCCGTTCGAGCTTCAGTGCGATGCTTCAGGCGAGGGCATTGGAGCGGTGCTTATGCAGGACAAGCACCCTATAGTATATGAGAGCCGTAAGCTCAGAGGACCAGAGAGACTGTACAGCATATATGATAAGGAGATGCTCGCTATCATGCATGCCTTAGCAAAGTTTAGGCAATATCTCGTGGGTAGCAAATTTTGTATCAAAACAGACCACAATAGTTTGAGACATTTCTTGGGGCAGCGGGACCTCAATGATCGTCAGCAGAAGTGGGTGAGTAAAATACAAGCATATGACTTTGACATCTCTTTCATCAAGGGCACCCAGAATATTGTGGCCGATGCTCTTTCACGCAGGCCGTATTTGAGTACCATGGTCCACATTACCGAGGATTGGCGACATATGATTGTGGCAGAGTATGCCAAGGATACATGGGCATCTAGCATTGTTGAGGGATCAACGGTTGACACCAGATATACTCTTGTGAATGACTTGATCATTTACAAGAACAGGGTTTATTTGATCCTAGGATCATTGATGAAGAACATTATCATGCGAGCTTTTCATGATATACCTACTGTAGGACATCTCGGATATTTTAAGACTTACAGACAGGTTAGGGAGAGATTTACATGGAAAGGCCTTAAAGCAGATGTTCTTCAGTATGTACGTGAGTGCCCTATTTGCCAGCAGAACAAGCAGGAGAACATGTACCCAGCAGGATTGTTGCGGCCACTTCCAATTCCTGACAGGAAGTGGGAGTGTTTGTCAATGGATTTCATTACGGGCTTACCTAAAGCCCAGGGATGAGATTGCATATATGTAGTTGTGGATTGGTTAACAAAGTATGCCCACTTCTTTCCGATTACTACCACACATACAGCTACACAGGTAGCAGAGGTTTTCTTCTGAGAGGTATTTCGACTGCATGGATTACCTCAGAGCATAGTGAGTGACAGGGATAGTCGGTTCCTGAGTCACTTCTGGTAGGAGGTATTCCAACTCTGTGGGACCGAGCTTACACCTAGTACTAGCTACCACCCGCAGACTGATGGACAGACGGAGATAGTGAACAAATGGGTGGAGGGCTACCTCAGGAACTACATTGCAGGGCAGCAAAAAGCTTGGGTCAAGTGGATTCATTTGTACAAATATTGCTATAACATGACTTTCCACATGACCATTCAGATGTCTCCTTTTATGGCATTGTACGGGTATGAGGCACCGAGTTTTCTAGATTTGCTACTGAGTGATAGTAGAGTGCCGAGTGCTGGAGACTTATTGCAGGAGAGTCAAGATACTATGAGGACTCTCAAGGAGAATATTGCTAAGGCACAGAATCAGCAGAAGTAGTATGCAAATCAGCGGAGGACCGAGAGATCTTTTGAGGTAGGTGACATGGTCTATCTTATGTTGCAGCCTTATCGACAGTCTACTCTTAGGAAGAGTGGGGCAGAGAAGCTCAAGCCACGTTACTATGGTGCTTTCAGGATCCTGAGATGCATTGGAGAGATGGCTTATGAGCTAGAGCTTCCTATAGAGAGCAAGGTACACAATGTCTTTCATGTATCACGCCTCAAAAAGGCGTTAGGACACCATGTGATACCTTCTATAGTTTTACCTCCCTTAGATGATGAGGGAAAATTGATCTTAGTACCTGAGTCCATCTTGGAATCTAGAGAGAGATAGTTGCGTCAGAGGACTATCAAGGAATATTTGGTAAAGTGGAAAGATTTACCAGTTGAGGATGCGACATGGGAAAGCGAAGATATTATACAGCATCCAGAGTTGAGATTGCTTGAGGGCAAGCAATTTCAGGAGGGGCGGACTGTCATGTCCCCTTCTAATTGACATCTTTTCGAGCGGATGATTAGCCTATTATGCGACCCTCGTAGGCTGATGGGATGGATAGAGGGTCTTGATAGAGATGGGTTGGAATTCGTTCGGGCTCTTTCGGGCATGAATTAAGGGAGATATTAATATTTGATTAATTTAATCAAATATTAATTATTTGATCTAATTTTAATTAATTATTAATTATTAATTAATTATTAATGATTGGGTCTAATTTTAGGATGCAAATTCTAATTTAAGACTTGGTCTAATTTTAAGACCCTAGTTCTAATTTAAGGGAGTCTAAATTAAGGGAGTCTAATTTTAGCAAGCACACCTTTGGAGGTGTATAAGAATCTCTCATGGGAGAGAGTTGGTATTCATGATTATTATTGATATTGATTCTTGTTAAGAAATTCTTCTGTGAAGACTGAGCCAAGGGTTCCAGTATTCCATCTGCAGTGGAGAACGTCAACTCTTCATTGTGTGCGATTCAGAGGCTGTGAAAGATCAGCTGATCTATTGCCAAACTGCATTGAAGAACGTCAACTCTTCAGTGTGTGCGATTCAGAGGTTGTGAAAGATCAACTGATCTATTGCCGAATTGGGAGATAACTTCATCCAGAAGCTATCACAGGTATTTACAAGTTTGAGAGATAACTTCACAAGGAAGCTATCATGAGGGCTTTATAGGGATTTTCATTACTTGGGTTTTGATTCCAGAATTATCCACATATAGATCTTTTGTATTAGCCCATAATTCTACAAATCAGGATCAAGCATATAGGTTGAGCAATATTAGCGGCCGTATGACTTCCGTACAGATCTGTGGAAATCTATACGCATCTACAAAAAGTTTAGGTACCGACATCGGCGAACAGAGACATACAGAGACCGACATCGGTCAACTTATCACTGACGTCGGCAAGGGGATGACTACAGGTCGATCGACTACGGCAGTATAACCGATGTCAGCAACTGTGTTTTTACACAGCAGGCCGAGACGTGCCAGATTCAGCCCAGTTTGCGAAATATTCAGGCTATAAGGCCGAACTTTCAATATTCTTTGTATACTTGATAGAGGATCTCTATTTTAAGCTTATGAGAAAATAAATAAGAAATTATACTGTGATTTATTCATCTATTTGAAGATATTTTTCAGAAATTCAGATAAGCAATTCGAAGCTTTTGTTTTGATATTCGAAGGGATATTACAGTAACTCCTTGTGTCAAAACTCCCCTTGCACCCCTTATAATAATTAGTCTTTTTAATTCATATTTTTTACCCCTCACACATTTAATTAATTTAAAATATTTAATTAAGTTAATTAAAAACTACTTATGCCATCTTACCTGGCAACCTCATCTTAAGACTAATTCTTACCCTTTGAGTCATCTCAAGACTTAGTCTCCTAACCCTAAATACCCGTGACTTGTTCTCACCCCAAACATAAATTCCTAACTAACTACATCCTTCTTAACCTTGCATTTCTACTATTTCCTAATGTATATCACACTTGGCACGAGAAAGAACAAAAAATAGGTTAAAATATCCCTTTTACCTATTCTCATGCCACTGACGTCGGTTAATCCATGGATGACATTGGTGGCATCATCGACATCAATTACTTAATCCAAATTCTAACTTAGTTTTTAGGTTAATATAAATCATAAAAACTCAATGATTCGCATACAAGCTTTAGCATTCGACTCTCTATGTCTAGGCTTATTATTACTCTACATAAATTAGTCCAGATTAGGAATTGATATACTACACAGAGCTTGGATTCTTCTAAACCAGTAGCACACATTTGTCTTTTTGTTCACTTATTACTTCAACACACCTCATTAGAGCCATTTATTTTTCACCCATGGTTCATTCATTTCATCAACTAAGTATATCTATATGCTTTGTAATTCCTTTAAATAGTTATTTTATAATTACTTTACATTATATTGTTTATCATTTTATGAATGTCTTGACTCTCCCTATGGAGGAGTTGTAAAACTCCTTCACCTATTTCCTTCTAATTCAAACATACCAACCCTCTATATAGACCCACCTGAGTCTTACCCACTCCCTTACAACTCTTCCCAACCTCATAAAACCTAACCAGCATTCACCTCCTAGCTCAAAAAAGTTTCTTGAAATCTCTTGAGAACCTAATACCCATACCAACATCAGTCACATAACTAACATTAATTATATAACCAACATTGGTCATATATCCTTACTTATATCAACATCCTAACTAATGTTGGCAACTGTGTATTTCCACTAACCTCACTAAACCTACTCAAACAACGTCCAAAAACATAAACAACTCACATTACCTGTATTATGTCACTCTCTACTCAACTCAAATTACAATAATAGTAAAAACATATTTCTCTTACTCTCTCTTTCATTTTATTATTCATTACCAATTTTGTTTCAAAATTGGGACTGTCATCCTTAAGGAAGTTTGACACTTCTAGGAATAAGTGCATAGCTTGGTAGCCCACTCATTTATTTGCTGACAAATATTTTTGGTGATAGTAATTTTTTATTCATAGGTAGTCCTCCCTAGTCAAATAGGAGTGATAAACATCATTTGGATATGGTGTACAACCAATATGGGTTCTCTCTAATCTCTAATCCCTACCCTTCATCTTTATTTCTCCATAAACATCAAATAGATTCAAATTTTAGTGAAATAGAAAGACACCAATCAGTTGGGATAGGTTGGAAGATAGAGTAGTCTTTGGACCTAAGATGCTTTCAAAAATGGAATATCAATTTATATTAATCAAATAGAGATTGGTTGAGGCCAATGATAGGTAAAAGAGTTATGCTAATCTGAAGAGAATAAATAGGCAATTTTTTGTAGGTGACAAATTGCTCATGTAGGTTAATCCATAAAAGATATCAAAAAAAATTTAGAAGTCAGTGAAACTTTCACTGAGATATGTGGGACCCTATGAGGTGTTATAAGTGGTCAATAATGTAATGTACAGGCTTGTATTACACTAGTCTTTGTTTTATTACATAATTTCTTCCATGTTTCTTATCTTAAAAAATATGTAGTTGATCCTTCATATGTGTTGGATTGGAATGCTTTGTAGGTTCTAGGTCCTAAGGTGGTTATAGTATAACTAATCAGATTAATTGGCACTCACAAACTTCATTTGTATAATAGGGAGATGTCATAGCATGCAAGGTCTTTTGGGACCAATACTTTAAGGATATTTCTACTTGGGAGTATTGTGATGAGTTTTATAAGTGATTTCCACATTTATTTGCTTGATTTGATACTTCATATTGTGTTATTTTTTTGTTAAATAATGTTTTTAATTCAGAACTTATGTTTGAATAAGTGTCATTGGGATGATGACCAAATTTAGGGGGGAAGGATGTTACATCTTGATTCCTCGCTAAGCAAACTTACTTGATTATATATGGATATTTATAATTTGGTAATTTGATTTGATTATTATTTGGTTAAGCTATAAGTTATATGTTATTATTAGATAGATGTATATTACTTTGGTTTCATGATTTCATTGCTATAAGTTTAGTTATATGGTATATACTTTACATTGTGATCATGTTGATTTATTATTTCAGCAGTATTTTATGATATATATGTCATTATGTTATGGACTAACTACCTTCTTGTCATTAGTTTGATGCAAGAAAGATTTATCCCTTTGAATAGGATGGAGGGAGAGCATCATCAGAGAGGGTAATGTACATGGAGATGTTATGGGATGATAAAAGAATGTCTATAACCCTACATACACCATGATAGATAGTATATATATATGCATTATTTGAATTTTTTAACATTAGTATATTTCGTATGTTATCTACATTTAAAACATTATGTGTGTGTTAGTTCAATTTAATACTTGTAGGTGGAATAAATCATGTGTGAATGCATTGTGGATGTTATGCATAGGGTTAAATAAATAATGTTTCCATTTGACAATATTGGTGATCAGTTTAATAGACATTTGACTCACCATTTTGGATTAAAAGAATATAATAGATTTTATATGTATTAGTTTGGATACTAATAAAACCCTAATGTTAGTATTTCTAAGTTGATAATAAATAAGTAATGGTATTTTATTACACTTAGAAAATAAAACAAATAAAATAATGGCATGGTATTATAAATAGAATAAAAAATTGATTTTTAGTTTGGCTTAAGGCAAATTAGGAAAAGAAAGTAGAAAAAACAAAAAGATAAAAGTCATATAAAAAAATTAAGCATGGAGATTTTTAGGGAGGAACAGATAAGAAGAGAAAAAAGAAGAGAATGGTATTGTTAAGAATGGATAAGAGAACAAGCCAAGAAAAGTATTCTTTCTTGGATCATGTTATTCTAGCTGGGTGCCATAACAAGGTAGGTGATGTCATTAAATTCATGTGAATTTATGTGTCTAGATATTTACAAGCATGGTGATCTTGTTACATAAATAGATCTATTTGTAATTAAAATAAAAATCTATGTTTGAATATGAGTAAATCATTGAAGTATTAACCAGCATGTAGAGATCTATGGAATTATGTAAATAGTAAAGAATGAATGTATACATAGTGAATATAAAGAATGGATATATTGACCTTTGGAGAGCATTTTCAAAACACCTAGAGACTAAAATCTTTCTAATTAAATAATATTAAATAGATCAATAGAATCATATTTTTAAGCATGTCAAATTATCAGTATATATAATAGATACTATTGAGCAATGTTGTCATTGATGTCAATGTGCATCTGGTGAAGAGGAATGGTGAGTGGTATTTGAGGTATGAGTTTGTGTGCTTGATGTGACAAGGAAGCCATGTGATAAGAGAGAATTTGAAGGCAACCTAATGATTCTTTTATTGGTTGTTTTCAATGTTTTTAAAGTGGTATGAGAGTAACATCTGATGAATGTTTTTGTTTGACAACATCATTGAGGTAAAAATGTTTGATTACTAGACCTTGAGTATAAGGTGTCTTCAGAAGCATAGTCATATCATAAGTATGTGCATGGTAAGCATGAAGAGGTATGTGTAGAGGTATGACATTGTTTGAGGAGCATGTAAGGCATGTGAACAAGGTGTAGAAGCATCAAAGAGTGTTTCAAGATCATTTGTCAAGCTTCAAATGCTTGGAAGCCTAGTCATGGCTCTAGTCATGCAATGTAAACTCCTAGTGAGAAGGTTTGATCATCTTATCTTGGTGAGATGGATGCAAAGAGGCATACAAGGTTGTATGAGGTTTCTTGAACATGTATGTGAGGCATTAGAGCACTCATAAGAGTCTCAAGGTGAGCCTACAGGGGTAGGACCTTCAAATCAAGTCTGCACCTAGATCACTCCTAGACCCTACTTGGCCTAATGAGTCATCCTGATCTATTGTCAAGACAATGAAGGATGTATGATAATGTTTAAGAATGTATTAGTTTTCTTGATTATGTGAGATGGTGGAGAGAACATAGAAAGAGGCATAGGTCAGTTTCAAGGCCTAATGTGATTTGTAGGTCAAGGTCATGTATGAGATCATATAAGCATTGTTAGAGGTAATGTATGTTATTTCAAGTTTGCTCATGAAGTTTCAGGTTAAATTTGGAAGGATAAGGCATGAAAATGTGTTCTAAGGTCTCTTGATTGCATAGAATGAAGGGTTTTCTACATAAAAAGGTTTTATTGTGATTATTATCTCATAAAACCTTTACATGGGAACCTAAGATATTAATGGTAGATGGGGAAGGGTCCTAGATCAAAATTTTAGGATTTTTTTTAAATTAAGGGACTATCATTTATGAATGATTGTTAAGAATGGAAATAGATTTAAACCCTCTTAGAACCCTAATAAGGACTTGATGTTGAAGATGTTATTCAAAATAGGCCATAATGGTCTCAAATGACTATACAAACTATTTGAGGTTATATTCAACTCTTCCAATCACCTCCAGGTGTGATTGAGTTATCAGGTGTGTGAGTAGACCCTATAGGAAAGAGCATATTTCTCAAAGATTTGGTGTGTAAGTTAGAGTTGACCAATTCAAAGTATGAAAATCATTATATGGAGAAGCTTAAACTTTTATTTTATGTCTATGGTGGTTTATAGATATGTTCTAACACTCAATATTCTTAAACTAGTCATCCAAACTAGCCAGTCGCTAACAAGCCTAATGGTGGAAATAGTGAGAAACCCAAGCAATGATGAGAAGATGATTAGGGATATGATATCATAGAATAGTGATTAAACCAAGTGAATGGATATGTTTTTCAAGACTTGTAATACATTTTTGTATTTGGTAAAAGTTTTGGAGGTTAGTGGTTATAGTGAAAAAGTTGCTCATAAGTTAACCTGTCTGGCTCAGATGAGACAGTAAGATATAGGTTATGAGATTGGTCTACAAGACCAATATTTCCATTTTACCATATTATATTTATATTTTATAATGGTTTAATTATCTCATAATATCATTCACATTCATCATAAGTCTCTGGAAATGGTCATATAAGTGTTGAATGTCATTGTCACCATGATTGAGATTTAAATCAAACTAGCAATTTTAGGTAAGCAAGTTACAATGATGAGTTTGAGGCTATATGATATGAATTGATGTATATAATACATATGGTGTTGTTATTTTTTAATTTAAATTAGTTCTAATTCTTTTAAAAATATTCAAAGTTGGTGAAAGTGGTTGAAACATTGAAGCCAAAATGGCTTGTCTGGTTTTGGTTTGACTATATGTAGTGAGGTCAAAAGATTGGTCTGCAAGACCAATATTTGACATTATACTTGATTATTATTATATCTAAAATTGGTATATATATATGTCAAATGTCAGGGAAACCCAGAATAATAAACATGCTCTGATCCCACTATGTCAAGATCTTGCTCTACCAATTAGAGCACATATGATTACTTCTTGTATTAGCAACTAAACACAGAATTTAACCAGAATCAATAAGTAACTAGAAATATGAAACAACACAGGAATTGAGAGACAATACACAATTATATTAATAATCACTTAGAATAATATACAATAAAGAAGATGCCACTTCTTCTTCCACCTCAAAGGCTCGCCACACCTCAAGACCTTCTTCCCTCTCTCTCTTGGTCATAACAATCAACTCCAATACAGAATTGATGTTCACCTCTCCAACCAGTCAGTAACACGCTGCCAGTTCACCAAGTACACAACCATACTCCAAGTAGATCTCTTGCTCTCTGTTGTTACCTACAAATCACTAGACCTTACTCACCATTGTAGATCTCCTATAGAAAGTCATGCCCACATGCTGACCAAGATCATACACACACGAAGAACCCTTTTGATTCTCCAAACTAGTACCCACCTTGGTACTGTGGCACTAGGAGGAACATACCATTGCTCTCTTCTCTCTGAAGGAGCTTATTGCTCTCTTACTCACTAGCTACAAATTCACAATACAGCCCATGAGTCCATATATAGATCTCATGCTTACAATAATTAGACATGCAACTCAAGACCAAAAATAGCCTTTGCATGCAAACACTCGGTTCAACGAACTAACTGTCCATGGAACAAGTAGTTCTGGAACTACCACAGGTGACCGACATCAGTCCCTATCTACCTAGAGGTGACTAACATTGGCCAACATCCTGTCGATGTTAGTTTCCTTCCTGTCCATCCTGCCGTCATCGATTTCCATGTGCACTGCACTCTGCTGACGCCGGTCTCCCTGGAACTCAGCAACCTCCTCCCTATTTGCACCAATTGAAGCTTTTAGCTCCACATCCTAACAATCTCCCACTTGGAGATAAATAGCTGTAACTGTACCTGTACCTATACTCTATCTAATTTGTACCCTGGCTTGTATCCCTCTTCAAGATCAATCCTGAAGACTAACCACCACACCCTGTGATGCTCTAACCTTTGTGCCTTTGTCATCCAAGTAACCTGCTGAATCCGCATCTACAAACCTATGTAGAAAAATAACTTGACCCTGCATAGCATGTCAACCTACTGTTGATCCCTGTAAGAATCTACTGAACTGCCCTTCAGTACCTCTTCCTCGAATTGGCTCCATACTTTCTGAAAACTCCCACTGCATGGGAAAACTCAAGTCTACACTAGACCTCATGTGATTTCAAACCCTGTTTCAAGCTAAGCTTGAACTGTCCAGCCCTTGGTGTGCTTTCTGATTCTGCATCCTGCATCATGAACCTCGCCAACACCGTCTTCACATCAGCTCCCACAAGAGATAAAATCTCCATGTCTCTTATGCCAAAGAATTTCACTGCTCTAAATTCTTCCTGACACACCTCTGAACTAACCTTACCCTTAGCTTAGTAAATCCCTGTATGTACAAAACCTGCTAGCAAATTACCCACATACAGTAACTGGATAATGTCGCGACTCATCATCCACCTGGTAAGACAAAACCACAATAGTTACACTGACATTGACTGAAGCCATGCTTAGTCATCCACCTGTCAAACCTGTACCACTATCCTATAACTTCTTCAAGACCATATGCCTTGGCCTTCCATCTCATGTATCCATCCACTCTCTTCTTTAACTTGGGAATCCATTCCGTCTCTCAATGCTTACTTCCAGCTGACAACTATACCAACAAATACCTATTTGGTTCTTCTCCAAGGACTCACTCCTCATCCATGCCAAGCTCCCACTATATCTGGATTCTACCTGCATTGCCTCTTCCATCTTCCTGGTTCTTGACCATCAATAAGCAATATAAAGAAGGTGAACAATGAATATGAGGTTCACTTACCCTTTCTGACCTCAACATGAGCATTTAAGACTTGTTGACAGCTTGTTGTCCGCCCACCATCTGTACCAGTGACCGATCTCAGCCATCTCCCAGTCTATTTCCGACTGATGTCAGCTCCCTGTACTAACCCTAACTGCCGACATCATTTCCCTGGCTGACGCCAGTGTCATTTCTACCAACATCAGTTACTTCATGATTGACGTCGGTCTTTATGTTGCCAACATCAGTTACTGTCTGATCGATGCCAGTACCTGTGTTTGTCTGTGAGTGATAAATTTTTACCCGTAAGCTCTCCATGGATCAAAATCCTAATCAAATCAACCCTGATCTACTCAAAATAATTCAATTTCCTCACCTGATCTATGTTCGTCATCTCCTCCATGAACACCAAGGCTTTCTAGTTCTTTAGCTTGTCAAAGACATCTGACTTCCACTTCAAAACCTGCATTCTCCTTCTACATATGTGACTAAGCCTATGAAGCCACATCTCTACAACAGAAGGTGAATCAGCAATATAAGTAGATAGATAAAGGATACCTACTTTCTTACCACCATCTAATTCAAGTGTATCCACTGTGAGAGTTACAGTGCATCTCTCATCACCCAAATTTTTTGAAGAAATTAGACTCATCTCCAAGATTGGTACCTGCATGACTTCCTTCAACCACTGTGTGTCATCCGTCTGCAATTTCAGCTTCACTTCCCCTTCGTCAATCATCTGACAAGGCTCTCCAACCCCTAAATAAATCTCTCCAAAGTCTCCAAAGACATACATATGAAAAGATGCTCTATTTTGGGCTGCATGGAAAGAGGCAAAAGAATCTGTAAACAAAGATTCCACTTTATACAGAACATCCTGTGCAATATTAACTACAACATATGCTTCTACGCGTTGATCCTCTATCGACCAACAATCTCTTTTTACTTGCTCTTTCTTTCCATCAATCAGATCATTCGTGCTATTCAGTTTCTCCATTCATAGCTTACTTTCTTCTGCCATTGCTATACTCCCACTCAATCTGAAACACCTATGAGTGACCTATAATCAAAAACACTACCAGATCTGAAGCCACCTGTTAGTCAACCCAACCAAAAGCTCTGATACCACTTGTTGGTATCAGCTCTTAAAGCTATAACCAAGGCTCTGATACCACTTGTCAGGGAAACCCAAAACAATAAACATGCTCTGATCCCACTATGTCAGGATCTTTCTCTACCAATTAGAGCACATATGATTACTTCTTGTATTAGCAACTAAACATGAAATTTAACCAGAATCAATAAGTAACTAGAAATATGAAACAACACAGGAATTGAGAGATAATACACAATTGTATTAATAATCACTCAGAAGAATATACAATAAAGAAGATGCCACTTCTTCTTCCACCTCAAAGGCTCGCCACACCTCAAGACCTTCTTCCCTCTCTCTCTTGGTCACAACAATCAACTCCAATACAGAATTGATGTTCACCTCTCCAACCAGTCAGTAACACACTGCCAGTTCACCAAGTACACAACCATATTCCAAGTAGATCTCCTACTCTCTATTGCTACTTGCAAATCACTAGACCTTACTCACCATTTTAGATCTCCTATAGAAAGTCATGCCCACATGCTGACCAAGATCATACACACATGAAGAACCCTTCTGATTCTCCAAACCAGTACCCACCTTGGTACTGTGGCACTAGGAGGAACACACCATTGCTCTCTTCTCTCTGAAGGAGCTTATTGCTCTCTTACTCACTAGCTACAAATTCACAATACAGCCCATGAGTCCATATATAGATCTCATGCTTACAATAATTATACACACAACTCAAGACCAAAAATAGCCTTTGCATGCAAACACTCGGTTCAACGAACTAACTGTCCATGGAACAAGCAGTTCTAGAACTGCCACAGGTGATTGACGTCGGTCCCTATCTACCTGGAGGTGACCGACGTCGGCCAACATCCTGCCAATGTCAGTTTCCTTCCTGTTCATCCTGCCGTCGTCGGTTTCCATGTGCACTGCACTCTGCCGATGCCGGTCTCCCTGGAACTCAGCAACCTCCTCCCTGTTTGCACCAGTTGAAGCTTTTAGCTCCACATCCTAACATAAAAATATATTTATAAATTATCAGTGATTATGGTAAGTTTTCTTTCAGTTATTGAAGATCAAATTGTTCATGATTGGGTTTTGGAGTATTCTGATAGTTCAGAGTGGGTTATTTGCAAAGAAGTGTTTGAGTCCTTTTACTCTAAGTAGTGAAGTATAAATAATATGTTGATGATATGAGGTCATGAATTTTATATATATATTATTTATTTTCATATTTTTTTAACTAGTTTATGTTTAATCTCCTATAGTTCAAAATAGACTTTCTGTAGGTTTATAGACCTAATTGTGAACAATACTAATGGCATGTTTTAAGTGGTGATTGGAGATAAAAGGTGTCATGGACATAATATGAGATTATTATGTGTATATTTGAGTTTAATATGAATTTTTTATACCATGTGTGTATTTTTAAAGTGTTCCAAAGAGATCAAAGGGTAACATGTGCTAATGAAAGCATAATTGAATTAGGTATCCTTAAGGCCTAAATAGAGGTTTTGGTATTTTATGTTATGGATGACCTATGGTAATGATAGATTCATATATCAAATGTGTTGTAACACATATTTTAATTTTGATTTAATTTTTTAATTGTATATGTCTGACCAAGATATATATGAGCAAGAGGATTGTATATTTAAAAGGTAGTTTTAGGCTAATTTATGTGTGTGTGTGTGTGTGTGTGTGTGTATGTGAATGAAATAGCATAGTGTTGAGTAGAAGGAGGTATTATATACTATAATATGAGTGTATAGGATAATTAATTATGATATAATAGTGTTTTTTCATATGAATATCAAGGCTATGTGACCTAATCAATTCAAAAAGAGGGCTAGTTCAGCTAAGAAGCCTAGAACGTAGTTTGAGAGGGATAAGAGTGTGAAGAGCTGAAGAGGTAGTCATCATCAGTAGATTTTTTAGTGCTAATTCATCTAGGGTGTTGATGCCTCTTTGCAATTTGGTGCTTGTTAAAGCCTAGATGAGTTGGTGCTTAGCTAGTTGAGGTCGGTGCTCCATGTGAATTTAGTGCTTCACTAAATTTGGAGTTTTTATTATCATAATATTTTCCATTTATAGATGTTAGTGGTTTTTTTTTCACTTTAGGGTTTTCTACATATGTGATGTGTTTCTATGTTTCATGCTTATGTGAATAGGTATTTTATGCTTGCCTATATCTATATGCTTGTTTGAATGGTTCATGATTGCTTAAGTGAATTTGATAAGAAGTTTTTTGAAGACTGATTCATCCCTCCTCTCAGTCATTTTTCTTCCAAAAAATACAATGTATATATATTAGATATATAGTAGATATTTTCTATAGCATAGCATGTATATACAATAGATATTAGAGAGCAATTATATGCATATGACTATATTCATATCATATATCTAGATTTAGTAGATAACTTGATTAAAATAGATCACTAAGAAGGGAGATCAATTGTATATACCTAGGTAGAAATATACAATAGATACACAGTTGATAAAGAATGATCTGTAGAGTATCAATGTCTCTTTCATTCTTCTTTAGGCTAACTAGAAACATAATTATGCAAACTTTGTATAACCAAAAATATAGAATTGTAAATATATTTAGCCTCTTACAACTATTTATTCTAGTTATATATATAGTTATTTAAGTATGTATTTAATGTCTTATATATAGTAATATGTATCTGGTATAGAGTGATTATATGTTAATTTATATGTGTTGATTGATTACATATGTTGATTTATATACATATGGAGATCTAGGTATGTTATGTAGTGAATTAAATAAAAGAGAATAGTGAACTTAGTTATATTAGTAAGAGTCATATTTCTTATTTTTGTGAATAGATAGTTGAATATAATTTTATAGGCCTAACCTTCATTATGTAGATCATAGAATACATATGATACACTTTAATTTTAATCTTATGTATGAATACAATAAGTATACAATATGGCCTAATTTTACGTGTTCTCATGATGGGCCTAATCTATGATGCTACATGAATTCACTAACACCAATGAATACTTAAGATAGTGGTATTAGGATTCATACACTTTTATGGCATGTAGCCACCAACAGGCAGGATATAAATACATATTCAGATTTTGTAAAATCAATCATTTATACCCTTATATATTCTTTATATTTTATGACTATATATACTTAGATATATAGTGATTTATATTTTAAGTTGTGTATCAATTTATTTATAGCATTCTGCATATATAGTCGATTTGGATAATTGTGGTATTTATTATCATATATCCTATATTATACTCATGAAATACAAACAAGGTATGTGTGTGTGTGTGTGTGTGTGTGTGTGTGTGTGTGTGTGTGTGTGTGTGTGTGTGTGGTTGTGTATGTGTAAATATTAAATAAAATTGTGAAAACATAGAGATGAAGAAGTTAATATCATATGTTGTAAGCACTATGATCTTATATATAAGCAACCTATGCATAATTATTTATAAATTATGAGCATTTCTATATGTATGAATAGAGTATGTATTGTTAAAACAAAAATTATGGAAATATGAACTATAAGTTATGGACATGCAAATTGGATACTAGATAGATGTGTGTGTGTGTGTGTGTGTGTGTGTGTGTGTGATATATGTATGTATGTATGTGTGTGTGTGTGTGTGTGTGTGTGTGTGTGTGTGTGTGTGTGTGTGTGTGTGTGTGTGTGTGTGTGTGTGTGTGTGTGTGTGTGTGTGTGTGTGTGTGTGTGTGTGTGTGTGTGTGTGTGTGTGTGTGTGTGTGTATCCTAACAGTGAATTAAATCCTCCATGTAGGATTAAGTGAATCAAAAATAAGGTTTTTGGAAGTTTATAAAACTCTATATAGACTTGATGCCCTTTTCATGAAAATTTAAATAATTGTTAAAACCATATTAGTTTTTTTTGGAAAAATGAAGAATACCATTAGAATAGTAATTGTATATTAAAAACATATGCATTATGTGGTGTATGTTATGCAAGGTGTGTAAATATACAAAATATGTTTATATAAGAATATAGGTACTCATATACATATATAGCTTATATATATTGGGATGCATGCCTATAATTATAATTCTATTTATTGTTCAAAACTAAGTCAGTGATTCTTGAAGGAAAGGACACTATCCGTATATGCATACCAACCTTTCAATATAACAATATGTTTAAATGAAACATTACATTTTTTTGAGAATATGGCTTTCTTTATTATGAATGGTTATTGAAATTAAGTAGTGTGTTTAGTGCTTGTCATAGAATATATTGCATTTATGTTTACTTACAAAAATTTGAGTATGCAGTCTATAAAAAGGTTATACCCAATTGGTATAAACTGTAATCAATATTCTTATTATTTATGTGATAAATAATATTATGGAGATTCATTCATACATTTGATGGACTAAATGTAGGCATTTTGATTATCCTTATGTTTAGCATGTTTTATGATTGTTAGTAGGAAGTAATATGTATGAATATTTTGGTTATATTTATATTAACCAAATCTTGTATTGCTAGTATTAATTAAGTAGTAAGATACACTTCACTAGCTTACTAGTATCACAATGTCAAATGAGGGTAATCTGATTAAGTGGTTTGTATGAATATGATAGATCTTAGAGATCAATAAATATTGAAAAGTTTGGCCAAATTAATGTTAGACATTATCTTTCATATGTATAATTTATATGTTTGTGTGATATCATATTAAAATGGATTTTTTTATGGTACACTGCATGTTCTTAGAAATCATACAGCATAGGGGTACTGGCTTGTCTCTCTAGATTCCCGCACCATCACTATCTACTCATCCATGAAGGGAGGGTCATTCCTTAATGGGGGATTATGCATGGGATCAATGGTCTGTATTTGGTGTGGAAAATCACTAGATGATGCTCTCCCTCCCCACATCAATACTTACTTGGATACAACGCTTGCTATTGCCATAGATATTGGATTTTAGGGAACTCATGCTCCATGGAACTTTGTATTTTGTACATTGAATTATATTTATTATTATTAGAGCATTATTCCTAATGAGATGTAATTATTTATTTATCAAGTACATTAATAGTAATGGTTTTGTGTTTGTACCAATTATGGCTCAGCCATGGATGGACATTTATAATTACTTTTTATATTTAGTTATGTTATGTTTCATCTAATGATAGATAGATGTCACATGCTTATTTTACAGTTATCATATTTAGAGTATTTTATTTGGATCACTAATTATATTCTCTTGGTGTAATCTAATAAAAAGATATATTATTTAATTTTAAAAAAATCACGTATTTCTAAGTAGATCTCAGTGGGGATGTTATATGCACCACCTATCCAAAAAAATGACCAACTTTTTTTTTCTTATTAATATACACATACATCTCAAAATAATTTGATAACAAGGAAATGAATACCCTTAACAAATATTACAATTTGCTTATTGTCAAGAATAGATGTCATGGTTACTTTCTGTCCTCTCATGTATTAAGGGGATAGTTCATGAATATTGACCATAACCAACCAATGGCGATTACTTGGTAGCACAAACCATCAACAAGATGGATACATTCAAGAACTATAGACATGAAAAAGATCTTATGAATTTTTGTTAAGTTGGTTTCACCCACAGTTAACTTATTTTTACATTCCTCTATTCCTAAACCACATGGAATATTAACACCTCAAGGATTCAATCCTTCATACAATATTCAACTAAAAAAATACTCAATTCTTCACTTCATTTTGGTTTATTTCCTATCAAATTTGGATAGACAACATAGCTCTTCAAGTAGAGTACTAATGTAGAAGATGAAACTATATCATCATGATAAAAAGGTGGCAAGTCCTCATATAACTACTAGATAAGGGTTAATATGTGAATTATTTTATTTTATAATTTCATGGTCCTTATCAATAATGAATATTAATAACTCAAGGGTATATGAGATTTATATTGAAGAAAATGTTTAGACCTATCACCATCACATTGTAATATGGTCCAAAGATGAAAGAGTCAAAAATATGATTGTTTCTCATCCTTTATAAGATAATTTAATAGAGGACAGATTATAAAATTCATAATATTTTCTAAGCATGCTCATACTTAATCCAAGATATGTATGAAGATTAAGTCTAATCATAGAGATCGAGCTTGCACCTTTAGTTGTAAGGCCACCAATTTTTTTTGTAATGAACAATGTAGGGCATTCAAATGATGTAATTCATACACATTTAATAAGAGCAAATCTTTAATATTATACTTCCTTTCAAGTGTTATCCTTTTAGCACAACCTATCCACTAGTCTAAAATGCTTATAAATGTCAAGAAGGGTTATATTTTTCCACAAAATAAGGCATTGAATATATTATTATAATTAAATTTAATAGGTCCAAGCTTATCAAAATAATAATATGTTACACTTTGAGACAAGTTTATCATTTTAATTCCTTTTCAAGGGCTTCTTTCCAAATATAATTAAACAATAAATCATAATTATTGATAAGAAAGAATAAAGGCATTGATCATTAAGTTAAGACTCTTGGTCACAGGGTTTCTCAAAGAGATGGGACAACATATATTTTGTTTCATATCAAACTTCTTAAGTTAATCAAGTCCTTCTACAACCCCCTTAAGTATTTATCAAAACAGTAAAAGTAAACCTCTTACAGAGCCTAACATATATAGAATTATTCAATAAATAACTTTGCTCTTCTACTACCAAATTTCATAATACCAATTACAATTCATTTATAAAATAAATAAATTATATATAA
>JARHVA010004239.1:825000-850000 GCA_037957365.1 Torreya grandis | reverse complement strand
CTATCATATATTCTTTTAGAGGATTAAAACATCATCTAGTTTATAGTACATATGTTATAGAAATATTTTACATGGGATTGAAGTATTTCTTGGTTCAATATGATTGGAGTGATGAATCACATAAATGGAAAATAGGAAATGTGGTTGTTGGTGTATTTTCTAGAATAATTTATACTTGGTATTTTCTTGCCATTCATAGAGATTGGAAGTTTCCCACCATGTTAGATTATGCCAATGAAATATTTACTTAGATGAAATTATGAAGGGTGACATGTACTAGTGGATGGTCTTAGGGAGTACATCATCTTCCATTAGAATAAGTTATTGTTTGCAGATTTGGAATTCAAAGTTTGGTGGTGTGAACATTGTTGTTATAGGGTGATAATATTTGTTCCTCTAATATATTAATATTGTTTTATATTAGTCTATGAAACTGAAATTAACATCTCTCAAATTGAGGTAAAGTTTGGGTTTATTGGTGCATATTTTAGCAATGTGTATTTTACCATTGTGGTAGTAAAGGTAGTAATTATCTCCATAATGTGTATCTATTATTATGGAGGATGTATTAACTTTTATAAAAGTCCATTATTATTTGAAAATAATATTTATATCATTATAAGAAGTTTTGGGAGTTTCTGGTTTAATGTGTTTCATTTTAATGCTTATACACAATTACAAAAACAAGTTGAAAAGGGAAATTTATTGATGGAAGAGGATTTGAGACATACTACCTACCAATAAGTATAATGGATAAATTGGTTCTACCTTGAATATTTCCACAACCATGTCACTCATCTTAGGTCCACTACTCTGAGATTTACCAGAGTGCTAGGAAGGAATCTGGATGAAGCTACAATTAGAGAGTTTATAGAAGCTCTTCAGGAGAATGTAGATTAGCTTGAGAATTGGAGAGAAGAGATAATTATCCTACATATAAAATAATACACCATATGTTGGTTGTCTTCATTTCTTGATTGAATTCAATAATGGAAAGGTATAATCATAAAATGCATTGTAGACTTCCTTTAGAATTGCATCTATGATTTAGGAAGTATTGCACATTTCTTTGATATATATTCTCATGAGAGAAAGTTATTCTTCAAAGAGGTATTTAAACTATATAACTTGTAAAATAATGTTAAGGATGATAGAGAGAATAGATTATGTAGTACACCTTGGCAAAAAAATGTCCCACTTGATAGTTACAAGTTTCAGATTACATGGGCAAAATAGTTTGATTGGCATGGAGATACTCAAGTATTTGGGTTTACACAATAATCCTTGGTAGAAGATAAATTATCTCACCAATATAGGATTTAGACTCTATGTATATTATGGTATGAATCATCACATTGGTATGGTGATTATTGATCATCTTGGGTTGCATTTTCTTGAGGACAAACAATTTTAAGAAGGGTTATTGGGTTTTTATATTTTAATAATGTTTTAAGTACTAAAGTGTAGCCTAAATGAGCTAGCACACTGGCCCTTCATATAAGACTGTGGTCTTACATGCTCACCTGAAGTGCACATCAAGAGACCAATTCCCTTGTGTTATGTTGCATAGTAACATATTATTCATATACTTGAGTTTGAACTTATATTTAAATAAAAGTTATATAGAAAAAGAGATACACTAAGTTGGTCCTTGTCTCATTAAGTTCAATAATCATAATTATGTAGATAAATGCCATGAAGTTCAAAGACCATTACATATGTTCTAAGTTTAAAAGTTGTATAAATCTCATAATGAGTTACAACTACAATTTACTCAAAGCAAACCTCCCAATAGATGCATAACTATCAATTAATTAGAACATGAACATCAGAATTGATTATAATATTTATAACTCTATATTATATTTCATTGAAATGATATCCAGTCTTAGTCACCTTACAATGCTTTCATACAAGGGTCTTTATACTTGTCTTTCCCTGACCAAGTAGTTACATAATAAATCACATGAGTGATTGGATAATAAACTCTCCATGAACTGAGAGTCGTGGCAGTCTATTAACTATTTTCTCTTAAAGACCTAGGATTTTGTGCCTCTTATATACTTAATCTATTCTAGATCCTTATTGTCATGTGTCTACCTCTTTGTGGGCTAGTGAAAAAATCATAATGGATAAGGTCTAAATGGCCCTTGAGAATCATTCCTTAACTACCTCTCACTTCCCATGCACTTTCCAAGTCTTTCATTGTTTTTTTGAGTCCTATGCTCTCAAATTCCTCATAGTTATATCTCATCTTTAACTGGGTATTCTTACATTGGTATTTTTTTACCCTTATCCTTTCATGTCTTCTTGGTTCCATGTCATGATCCTTTTACACCAACTTATTTCCATGCCATAGTATTTCTACACTATGCTCCTTTCCTATCGTGTCAATTTCATGCCAAAATACCAAAATAATTAGTCAAAAAATTTGGTCTAACATCAGCCCACACTAAGATCTTAGTCCATCCTAGACTAAGTCTTGATTATGGCCTCCACCAGACATTTAGGCCTAGTTTTTTTAATTTACTTCTTAACATTATCCCAATGTGACAATGTGTTAATCAGCTTTGTTGTTATTTCTTCAATGACCACCTCTGATTTATTCATCTCCTTAGGTTGTTTAGGATCCTCATTGGCCCTCTTAACCAATTGGTCCAAGGATGTGTTGGCATCCTTCTGAACTTCTTCTAGTTTTAAGACTTCACCTACAACCTATCCTCAGAGAGATATAAAATTGGCATTAAGTTGTTATCGATGCACATTTATTTTCTCTTTCATATATTCAACATATTTGAATGCCTTCATGCACTATACATTATCCTTTATTAAGAGGGTACCATCTATTAATTATTACATCTAGGATTCTTCTACATGGATCTAATCCTTTAGGAATTTATTGGGTTGTGCTAATCTCTCAAAAATCCCATCCAAGATGGGAATTACTTCCTCAACTCTTTTGATATCATTCTTACAAACCTCTACTACCTTAGTAAACTATTATTCTAACACTAATACATCATTATTTGATGTAGGATGTTCTTTTTAGTAATTTAAAAGGAGATTTACTAGGGTTTATAACTTATTCATGGTGTCCCTATCTAGAGTCACTCCATCTGCTAATGTCGGATCTTATCCCAAAATTGTTTTACATAAATTTAAATTTTTTACCTTGGCCTATGTGGCCTCTTTTATTTGTTATTTCAATATATCCACTTATTCTGTAAGTGTCTTTTAGGTGGAAACCTATTTTCATACATAGCCACTACTTGGCCATGTTTCTTCTCTATGTCATGCATATTGGAATCTAAAAGTATGTTTTGGCATGTAATTTAAAAAGCCATTTTCAAAAATGCAACATTGGATTACAAAGGGGTGATATTTTGGGGATCAACTCATAGTGGGTTTGGTAGTGTTGGAGCTTGAGGACCTAATAAGATGTTATTTAAAGGGAGCTCAAAATGGCACTCCTCATTGTACATGTCCAAAAGGAATGACATATGTTACCTTGTATCAATGGCTACATCTTCTAAGAGGAGGTGTAGCTAAAGATAAATCATCTTATCTAGAATTTCAGTTTGGTACTGATAATTTAGATTGGTAGATGCATCAATTAAATGTGGTTCTCCCTTAGAACTAGAAGGCTCCTTTCCTTTGTTTGGGTCATGCTCTAGAATCTTGACCTCTATGTTGGTAGCTAAAGAAGTGATATCAATATACATTCCATTCATCTACTGAGTATCATTACCATCCCCCTCTTTGTCAAATATACCCCAATGACTAATGGTGGGTCTTCAAAGGTGGTCTCGTCTTCTCACACTAGGGAGAGTGTCTTATCAAAATCAAATTCCTCAACCTCTTCCTTTTGTCTTAAAGGTTCTTCTTGCACTGGTTCTTTCTCTAGTGCATTTTTTAAAATAGCCTTCAATTGTAAAAATCATGGTGGTGATGCTTGTGAACTTGTTTTTGGAGGTGAAACTAGGGGTGGAGGAACATGTGGAGGTGAAAGTGAGGATGGAGGAACTTATAGAGGTGAATTTATGGGTTGAGAAGGTCTCGATAGAGAAGGTCTAGGAGGAGAAGGTCTTGGTGGAGAATATCTAGGATAAGGTCTAAGAGGTGGCACCTAGGTAGTCCTTTGCCATTTTGGAGGATCCTACTAAGAAATTGTGCTATCATCATGCCCATCCCACTTCTTCTTTACCAATTGTGGTGCTAGTGGAAGTTTTTCTTGAGTCTAGTCTATGCCCTTTGAAGTCTTATTCTTGTACTAGAATATATATAACCTATTATGCACCTATTCTCCCACCAATATCTATTTGACCTTAATATCGATCTATTTAATCTCCTACTTCTCTCGATAGGCCTTATTTCTAATATAGATGTACATATTTTAGAGAGTGTGAATCTCTAAGTTGATATGGTATGCTTCTAAGGTGATAACCTATGCATCAAAAATGTAGTTTATAGAGTAGACAAAGTACCATTTTGAAAAGGCATATGGTAGCTTCAACCATGTAGATAATTCTCTAGATGGGACTATCTTGATGCGTGACAAAGAGAAGTGTTAACTTATAGTAAACTAATATTATTCTTCAACTTGGGTAGGAAAGTCTTGAAGAATACACCATTCATTCCCAAAGGTTTCCTTCATTCCATTAAAACATGATTTCATCTTATTTTTATAGGTGGGGATGATGTAATCAAGGCATATGAATGCCTTATAGTGCTCAGTAGGGGACTTGTGTTTGGGTAGGTATGCCCACTTCAGCATTCTTGAGGTGTAATTAGGTACACTAATCTCATCAACCACCATTAATAACAAAAATACCCCCATGGACACCTATGGTCGGGTACCCAATGGGTCTTTTCATCATCCTTGATGATATTATGGGTAAAATACATATCCCAATTATACTTCAGTCCCTTAGTTACTTGGTGGGTGATGTAGAGATGGGCCATATCCACCTCTTTCCAATGATCAATGTCATCGATCTTGGTCATTATGATGCATGCTACCACCTAGAGGGTAGGATCCTATAGGTTCTTGATGTACATGGCATGTCCCTACTTTTGGTACATGAGTGTTGTTATTTTTCCAATCTCCTCTAAGCCCTCTAAGTCAAAATCCACATCCATTCTATAACACTATAGCCCTAACACTCTACTTATCCTCATGAATAATTTTTATGCTATGCCCAGTAAAGTAGAGGTAGTCTTCATAGACGTGCAAGAGTAAAAAGTTTATTGCCTCCATGGGTTTTCCAAAGTATAAGGCTAAACAATTGAAATAAACCCACAACATCCAAAGCATTAAAAAAATTTAGGTCATACACCAATTAGTTTTTGGTGTTCTAGCGCTCAACCCAATAATCATTTTGTAACTCAACCTCATTCCCAAGTTGATGGTGATTATAGTAGAAGATTGTATAAGAAGGTACTTTCATTACCAATTTTCTATGCATAGTACCATCTATGGGTACTACATTTCCTCTATGATCAATGGTGGGGGTGGATATGATTGTGCCTTCTTAGCTTGGCATGCCATCCTAACCTCTTTTCCTTTCATGCATTATGCATGTTCTTTAGGTATCTCCTCCCTGATTTATATTGCTTACCCCCAAGTACTTCTTAATATTTTAGAATAGTTATCAATAGATCAGTTCTTAAAGACTTTTTCTTATGCATCATCACCCTTCAAGGATCCTAAAGGTTGAGGCATGACCATCCAATATTCCCAAAGGAATATGTGATTTCTATGTAGATGACTTTAGCTTTTCTTACTTCACTACCTGCTAATGGAAAACATATACCTCTGTAACCTACAACTACCAATTATTTATGTTGTGATCTAGTTTTAGAGTTATCCCTATGTTTGATTACTTGGCTTGATGTTTGGCTCAATAGTTATTTACAGACTTATGATGGTATTTACTTGATCAAGGATCTCTCTAGCTTGATTCATTCTTAGGATCTATAAACCTGAGTGGAAGCAAAGTTAAAAAGTAAAAATGAGATTCTTTGTCCTTTTTATAGGATTAAGGGGGGTAATCTACATTTACTACCGCCTTTCTTTTCATCCATCACTTCTCACTATTAATGCACTTGTAACAGCCACCATTCTTTGACTATTTCTTCTCACCATAAATGCATTTAACAATTTTAACTTGTTACAATGGTGGCACATTTATCACAACCACTATTTATTTCACATTAATGACACCTCCTATCCTATGCTTTTATTTAGAGTGGAAAATAGTTGTGTCCCATGATTTTCCATGAAACGGAAGATAGTTGTTCTATTTATTTTAAATTTCCAAACTATTTAGTAGGAATATCATCCTAGGGTTATTTATCTCATATCCTTTAAGTAATATTCATGACTTAAATAACTTGCATTCCTTTAAACATGAATATAGATACCTTTTACCCCACACTGAAATTATGGCATGGTCCTCTATGAAAATACAAGTACAAAAATTAAGCTACTCTATATTAAATAAATGTTGTGCACATTAACGGTAGTGCTTTTTTTGAAAACAAGAAATCCTAAAATAATGGCATAAGCCTTGTTGTTACAAAATTTAAACTATTCAGAGGTGAAATAAAGCCATAGCTAGCTTCCATTATAATGCCTAGAAAGAAATTGGGCATGCAACTTCTATATTGGATAAGCATCAGTAGGTTGAATGTTGTGAATTACAAAAAGATTGTCCCAATGATTTCAAATTTTTCCAAAATGGCACATGAACTTAGATTCATAGAGACAGACTTTCATCCTAAGGTTAAATGTTTTATGCTTGATGTGTTTATCATGTCATGATTTTTGTTTATATTTCTCCACATCTTGACTCCAATGATCAAGGAAATAGGCTTCATCTAACTATAACAAAGCTTCCAAGAATTATTTCAAGTATGACTCCTCATCTAATTGTCCAATGCATACAATACAAAAAAATGGTACCAAGAATTTAACTAGTATAACTACCTCTTTGCCATATACCAAATTGAATGGTGTGTTCTTGTTCAAGCACGTATAGGTTGTTTGGTAAACCCAAAGTACCATAGATACTCTATCATCCCAATAAATTTATCCAATATTACAAATTTTTGTAAGTGTTGTGCCTAATATTTTATTGAATGCCTCAATAATTTCATTAGCCTAGGGGTGATATGATGTTATTTTGTGATGAGAAATCATGAACTCAACAAGTAGTTTCATTTAAGAAATGAGTACTATGATCACTCATAAAACTTAGTGTGCATCTAAACTGGGTTATGATATGTTCCCAAATGAAGTATGTAGTAGTATCAATAGTACAATCCCTTGAAATCATATCAGTAGTATCTCACACATTGGGTTGATTATCTTAGTTATTGTAATGATGTAATGGGAACTTGTTCATCATCCAGCCAAATTAATGAGGCTAACTAAATCAATAGGCCACTTTTAAAATGATTCTTGAGATAGAATTGGTCATAGAGGCATCGCATCCCAGTGAATTGGTTTTTCTATGCACTAAAAAATGTCACACTTCCTAACATATATCTTGGCATTGAAAAAGGGTAGGCCACCATAATCTAGCTAGAAAAAATTCATGTGCGATAGCCTATCTATCATAGTTCCCACCTATAATTACCTCATGAACTTCTTGGAGTACTTTAGAATGCTCATGTTTCATGACATAGTGCTAAATAATTTCATCTCAACCAAGCTTGTAGAGATCCCCTTTGATGAGATGAAAAGGGGCATTGTAGACTGTGAGTTATTTCTTGGCTTGAGAACTCAGATAGTTAGGTGATGAGCATGTAGTTAGAAAATATAAAATATCTTCCAACTCCTCAAATACTTAAGAAAAATGAAATAGTTAAACATCAGATAAGTCATCTTCAATAGTGCATGGTGGTTCTCTAGAATCAATTCGATAAAGATGATCAGGGCCATAATTAGTTTTTCCTAGTTTAACCATGATAGAGAATTAAAATTATTAAAACAACACTATCTAGAGGTAGATACACCCATGCAGCATAGGTTTATTTACTAGATACTTTAAATCTTCATGATCCTTATATAATATAAAAGGAGTTGCCAAAAAGAATTGTCAAAAGTTTTGTAGAGCATAAACCATTGATAAGACTTCACACTCTGTGGTGGTGTAATTCCACTTAGCCAAAGTAAGTTTTCCACTATCAAAATAGATTGGGTGATCAAGGTAACCTTCACCTAGTTGTGTAAATATTTCATCAATTGCCATGCCAAAAGTATAACAAAAACAAGGAATGGTTTTGTCCAATCAGGGAACTATAGGATTAGAGTGATAACCAACTTGTATTTTAAGGCTTCAAAGGCTTCTTAGCAAGAGAAAGTCTAAATGAAGTGCTCATTATGTTTTAAGAGTTCCTCCAAAGGCATGGTAATATTTGTATATCCATGAATGAATTTCTTATAATAACCCATATGTCCTAGAAAGATACAAACTTCATGCTAAGACTTTAGCACTAGGAGGAAAATAATGACAGATACTTTTGTTGGGTTTACCAAAAGTCCATCCTTGTAAATAATATGTCCTAGAAGAACACCAAAAGGCATAGAAAAAAGACACTTCCTTAGATTCAATGATATTTTTAAGACTCAGCAATGATCAAGCATGAGCCATAGATTAGATCAATGGTCCTTGACCAAGCTAAGACTATATAGTCATCCAAATAGACTTAAAAAAAATCATGGATGAAATCTTTAAAGGCCTCAATAACTATACGTGAGAATACAGCTTGTGTGTTCTTCAACCCAAAAGGTATGAAGTATATGCGAAGGATCACCATTCAATGGTGAATGTAGTATTAGGTTGATCTTCCTCAGTAATCTAGACCTAATGGTACATGTAAAGTCCATCTATGGAAGTATAAATTTCACACCCAATGACACCTTCAATTATTTCTTCTGTGAATGGTTTTGGGAAGGGATTAGTGATGCAAGATGCATTAAGTATTCGGTAATCAACATAAATTAGAATGCATCCATATTTATTTATACTTATCACCATGGGACTAACCCACTCAGATTAATCAATTAGGGTGATCACTTTCATGCACATCATACTATCAATTTCTTCTTTTACATGTGCCCATAGATTTGGATTCATCCTATATAGCCTATTCCTAACTAGTCGAGCATTGTCAACTAGTTTGATATGCATTTTACTTAGAGATGGATGAACAAATTTCATCTCATTGTAGCTTCTTGGGAAGACATCTTGGTATTGTTTTAATAACTCAAATATCTTTGAAACTTTTATGTTAGTCTAGTAATTACCTACAACAGTTATTTTTGGTTCTTCCTCTATATTGATGTTACGCTAGATAATTTGAATTGGCTCAAAGTAAGGATTATCTACATCAGGACCAGTATCATAAATAGTTCATGAGCCATAATATTTAGGGACCTAAAAATTATTTCCCAATGGGTCATACCCTTCATCTTCATCTACCTAAAATACTAGTTTCTATTTCCCTAAGTGTATCTCTTCACATTAGTCCTAATTAAAAATTTGTTCAAGTGTAGGAGCGGTTTGGGCATATGGTTCATTAAAGAGAATTAGGCCTTATTCTAAGACATCATGGATATATCATATGTGATATTTAATGAGACTAGGGTGACCAACCACTATTTCATGCATGTCCTAGAGAGTGAGGTACAAATCCATTCTTCGAGAGGAATAAGATAATGTTGAGTTCATGTTTTCTTTCAATATATGCCAAAAATAGGTACCCAAATATTTCTCTTCATGGACATACCATGCTCTCACCCAAGTTCATAAATTTCCATATAAATCATGTACCCACAAGTACTTTGGCAAAAATGACTCTTCATCTCTCCACATGAACTCACGAACCTTTGTATGGGGTTCAGGTGCTCGTACTCTAATATAGTTGATTTTTTCCCTAACGTGATTGTCATGGTTAAACTAGTGATGCAAAGAAAAGCATACTTGATCCCACTAAATAAGTCACTCATGATGGTTATGCCACCACCTTATATTAGTGCCATCAAAAAGGTGAACCAATGACCGCATATGATCATTTTCAGAGTTGTAGAAGTCTTCAAGGCATTAGATAAAATCATTGTTAGGGTGTGGAGCTAAAAACTTCACCAAGGAGCATTCATTATCAGGTTCGGGTCTACACAGACACCGGCGTCGGTCAGGAGCGATCAACGTCGGTCACAGGCAGTTGCAGAGACACCGACGTCGGCAAAAGGTTGGCCGACGGCGGTCACAGACAAGCAGTAGGAACCGACGTCGGTTACCTACGTGTCTAGAAAGCTATTTCCGTGGACAGAAGTGAGTGTTTGCATGATAAGTTTGAGTTGAAGTCTCGAGCTTGCGTCTCTATTATTGGCATTACTATTTTTAGAGCCCTTATTCAAGTGGCTTAACTACTTGTTGGATGTACATGCTCAAGTCTCCTAATTCTATATGTAGAATTAGATCTTCTTAGCTTTGTAGTAGTTTGTAGTGGATTATTGTAGTTAGGTGAATTATTGTAATTCATTGTGTGAGAAGAACAGTACAGAATTGAATCAATCCAGGCTTGTTGGAGTTGATTGTTCTTGAGAGAGAGAGCTCTTGAGGAATAGAGATCTATTGAGAGATCTATACATCTAGGAGAGGTGTGGAAGAAAGAAGCTCTCTTCAATTGTATTCCTTTTGTAAAGAGTTTGTTAATACAAGTTTTCAGGGTGTTTTCTTGTATCTCTTGTTCTTGCTATTATCATTCTAATTACTTGTCAATCTAGTTTAATTCCACATTTATTGCTGTCACAATTGTAATCTATTGTTGGTTTGATCCCCCAACAAGTGGTATCAGAGCCAGGTTACAGGTTCAGAGCTTGATAATTGGTATCAAAGTTCAGGTTCACTAACAGGTGGTTCAGATCTGTGTAGTGTGTATTGATTACAGGTTCTCACAGGAGTTTCTGCAGAGATTTCTATTTGAGTGGGAGAAGCAATGGCAGATGAAAGTAAATTGAGAATGGAAAAGTTCAATGGCAAAAATTACCAACACTGGAGAATGCAGATAGAGGACTATCTGTATCAGAAAGATCTCTACTTACCGTTAGGAGGTATTGCAAAGAAGCCCAAAGACATGGAGGATGAAGAATGGGAAGTTCTTGACAGAAAGGCTCTAGGTTCTATAAGACTGAGTCTAACATCCACTGTGATATCCAATTTATCATAGGCAAAGTCTACGGTAGAGTTGATGACTACGTTAGCAAATTTGTATGAAAAACCCTCAGCTTCCAATAAAGTATATCTTATGAAGCAGTTATTTAATTTGCATATGAATGAAGGTGGATCTGTTTCTACTCATCTGAATGATTTCAATGGTATTGTGAATCAATTAAGTTCAGTAAATATAGTGTTTGATGATGAGATAAAAGCTCTTTTGATATTATGTTCTTTGCCTGAAAGCTGGCATGGCCTAGTAATGGCAGTAAGTAATACTGCATCTGCATCAAATATTTTGAAAGTAGAGGATGTTGTTAGTGTTATCTTGAATGAGAAAATATGCAGGAAAAGCACAGAAGAGACATCTGGGATTGCTTTAAGTTTTGAGAGCAGGGGAAGGCAGAAAGAGAAGAGCAAGAAAGGCAGATCAAGATCCAAGTCAAAGGGGAAAGGCAGATCTAAATCCAGAAATGGCAGAAGGCCACAATGCTAGAATTGTGGAAAGATGGGGCACATAAGCAGAGATTGCTGGTCAAAGCCTAAGGAGGACAACCAGCATGAAGGAAAGGAAGAAGCCAAGATTGTAGGTATTGCACAGGATGCTTTAATTTTCTCTCTGCATAATAATATAGAATCTTGGGTATTAGATTCTGGTGCATCTTTTCATGCTACTCCTAACAAGGAATATTTCAGTGACTATATCCATGGAGATTTTGGAATAGTGTATCTAGGGGATGATGAGCCCTGTAAAATAATTGGCAAAGGTAAAGTGCAGTTGAAGATGCAGAATAGCAACACATGGGTGTTGAGAGATGTGATGCATGTTCCTAGCTTGAAGAGAAATTTGATTTCTGCAGGAAAGTTAGGGGATGAGGGTTGTACAGTAACTCTCACAGCAGAATCTTGGAAGGTGACCAAGGGTGCACTTGTTATGGCCAGAGGTAAGAGAGAAGGTACTCTCTATTTGTGTAATTGTGCTACTAACAAATCTCCTTCTGTATTATCTACTTCAGATGTGGATGCTAAATTGTGGCACTCAAGGCTTGGCCACATGAGTGAGAAGGGGATGTCAATTCTTAAGTCTAAAGGTATGCTTTCAGATTTAAAAGGCATAGATCTAGATTTTTGTGAGCACTATGTATTTGGAAAATAGAAAAGGGTTAGTTTTCTCAAAACTGGGTCTACTAAGAAGAGGCACAAGTTGGAGCTTGTTCACACAAACGTGTGGGGACCGGCTCAGGTTGCTTCCATTGGAGGATCACAGTACTATGTATCTTTCATAGATGATGCCACAAGGAAGGTATGGATCTATTGTATTAGAAGAAAATCTGATGTATTTGATACTTTTAAAGTTTGGAAAGCCATGGTTGAGAATGAAACAGGTAAAATATTAAAGTGCCTGAGATCAGACAATGGTGGTGAGTTCTGCAGTCATAAGTTCAGAGATTATTGTTACATGCATGGAATCTGTAGGCAAAGGACGGTTCCAAGGACACCTCAGTAGAATGGAATTGCTAAAAGGATGAACAGGACAATAATGGAGCGTGCAAGATGTATGAGATTGCATGCCGGTTTGCCCTTACAGTTTTGGGCACAAGCTGTTGACACTGCAGTGTACCTGATTAATAGAGGACCCTCTACAGCTCTGGATGGTGGTATTCCAGAAGAGGCATGGACAGGTAAAAAGGTTGATCTCTCATATCTCAAAGTTTTTGGTTGTGAAGCCTTTGTGCATATAGATAAGGAAAATAGAAAGAAGCTTGATGCTAAGTCTATGAGATGCACGTTTATTGGCTATGGCTCAGACGATTTTGGTTACAGATTGTGGAATCTAGAAACTAATAAGGTAATCAAGAGCCGTGATGTTGTTTTCAACGAAAGAGTGATGTATTGTGATCAGCTAAGGAAGTTGAATCAATCTAAGTAGAGCAATGGTGAATTGGACGAGGTGAAAGTCCAAGATGAGCTCACAGAAAAAAGAAATAATCACTTACAGGAAAACACAGAGACCGACGTCGGCAGGCTAGGAACCGGCATCGGCAGGACAGAAACTGGCGTCAGCCATACAGAGACCGACGTTAGCCGTACAAGTACCGAGGTCGGTCATGCCGAACCGACGTCGGCCAGTAACAGGTCTGTAGGTGACCGAGGTCGGTCACTGTCAGAGAATTTGGGTGGACAGCGTGTTGTGGACGAGTCTCAGACACCCATCAGAAGGTCAGAAAGGGTGAGTAAGCCTCCAATTAGATATTCTCCTTCTTTATTTTATTTATTGCTAATTGATGGTGGAGAACCAGAGAGTTTTGAAGAAGCAATACAGGTGGATTCCAAGAGTGAGTGGGAGCGTGGCATGGTTGAGGAGTTGGAGTCCTTAAGAGAAAACCAAACATGGGATTTGATTGAATTGCCAGCTGGTAAGAGAACACTTAAGAACAGATGGACCTACAGGTTGAAGGAAGGTGAGAATGGACAGATGAGATACAAGGCCAGATTAGTGGTAAAAGGATTTGCACAAAAGCCAGGTACCGACTTTGGTGAGATTTTTTCTCCTATTGTTAAAATGACTTCAATAAGGGTTGTATTGTCTTTGGTTGCTTTTGAGGATTTGCATCTTAAGCAGCTAGATGTTAAGACAGCGTTTCTTCATGGAGATTTGGATGAGGAAATATATATGGAATACCCAGAAGGATTCGAGGTCAAGGGTAAGGAGAAGTTTGTGTGCAGGTTGAAGAAAAGCTTGTATGGCCTCAAGCAAGCTCCTAGGAAATGGTACTTAAAATTTGACAGGTTTATGATTGAGCATGGCTACAGTAGGTGTCAATCAGACCATTTTGTGTATTTCAAGAGATTTGATAATGGTAGATATATTATTCTATTGTTGTATGTAGATGACATGTTGGTTGCAAGGTCTCACATGCAGGATATCTTAGAGCTTAAGGTAAAATTAGCTCAAACGTTTGCTATGAAGGATTTGGGAGCAGCAAAGAAAATCCTTGGCATGAGCATTAAGAGAGACAGGAAAAATCACAGGTTGATATTGTCTCAAGAAGATTATGTGGACAAGGTGTTGAAATGGTTCAATATGCAGGATGTTAAACCGGTAAGCACACCTTTGGCTGGACATTTTAAGTTGAGTAAAGAACAATGTCCTAACTCATATGATGAGGTAGAGTACATGAGTAAGGTTCCATATTCTTTCGTAGTATGGAATTTGATGTATGCAATGGTGTGTACTAGACCAGATATTGCCCAAGCAGTGGGAGTTGTAAGTAAGTATATGGCCAATCTCGGTAAGGAACATTGGAAAGCAGTTCAGTGGATCCTTAGATATCTGAGAGGAACCAGCAGTAGGCACTTGTGCTATGGAGGTTCAGATACTTCTCTACATGGCTATGTAGATTCAGATATGGCAGGTGATTTGGATGGCAGGAGGAGCACTACAGGTTATGTTTTTACTGTAGGTGGAATGGCGGTTAGCTGGATATCTAAGTTGCAGAAGGTTGTTGCCTTGTCAACTACAGAAGCAGAGTATATTGCAGCCACAGAAGCTAGCAAGGAAATGATATGGATGACACGGTTCATGGATGAGCTTGGTAAGGAGCATGAGAGTTGCAGATTGTATAGTGACAGTCAGAGTGCAATCCATTTGGCTAAGAATTCAACCTTTCATTCAAGAACAAAGCACATACAGCTAAGGTATCACTTCATACGACAGGTATTGGAAGATGGTGAGTTGAAGATGGAGAAGATCCATATAGATAGGAATCTTGTTGATATGTTAACCAAGCCGGTTACAAAGGAGAAGTTGAATCTTCATTCAACTTCTATTGGTCTTCATGATTGAGTTGAAGATGGAGGAGCTAGAAGATGTTGCTGTATAGGTATTGGTGCAGCTGTTTATCTCCAAGTGGGAGATTGTTAGGGTGTGGAGCTAAAAACTTCACCAAGGAGCATTCATTATCAAGTTTGGGTCTACACAGACACCGGCGTCGGTCAGGAGTGACCGATGTCGGTCATAGGCAGTTGCAGAGACGCCGACGTCGGCAGAAGGTTGGTTGACGGCGGTCATAGACAAGCAACAAGAACCGACGTCGGTTACCTGCGTGTCCAAAAAGCTATTTTCGTGGACAGAAGCGAGTGTTTGCATGAGAAGTGTGAGTTGAAGTCTCGAGCTTGTGTCTCTATTATTGGCATTACTATTTTTAGATCCCTTGTTCAAGTGGCTTAACTGCTTGTTGGATGTACATGCTCAAGTCTCCTAATTCTATATGTAGAATTAGATCTTCTTAGCTTTGTAGTAGTTTGTAGTGGATTATTGTAGTTGGGTGAATTATTGTAATTCATTGTGTGAGAAGAAAAGTACAAAATTGAATCAATCTAGGCTTGTTGGAGTTGATTGTTCTTGAGAGAGAGAGCTCTTGAGGAATAGAGATCTATTGAGAGATCTATACATCTAGGAAAGGTGTGGAAGAAAGAAGCTTTCTTCAATTGTATTCCTTTTGTAAAGAGTTTGTTAATACAAGTTTTCAGGGTGTTTTCTTGTATCTCTTGTTCTTGTTATTATCATTCTAATTACTTGTCAATCTGGTTTAATTCCACGTTTATTGCTGTCACAATTGTAATCTATTGTTGGTTTGATCCCCCAACAATCATGTACTTTCATTTGTCTATGAAATTGAGGAGCTTCATCAAGTCTTTCTAACATTACATCCATCATTTGTCCTCTCATGACTTGGTTAGTAATAATGTGAATAAACATGTGTCACTTATGATACTATCACATACAGTTCTCTCAGCTACCAATGGCACTACATACTCTTCTAGTGAGGCCATAGTCACTGTGGGCCCAATAATTACAAACATTATTTGTAGTATCAAAAAGGGATAGAGTATCTATCAATCGAAGGATGTCATCCAAAGTAGGATCATGTTGCTTAACACCTCTGACTATGACATTATAAATGTGGTTAATATCCTATTCCATATTAATAGGTTCTACGTATGAAGGCCCATGTGCTTGATCTAATGGAATCATAATGCATTGATTAGTATTCCTGAAACTGATGTAATGCTTTTTGAAACTTAAGTATGCATTATTTTCATAACACCAAGGTCACCCCAATAGAGATGGAAATTCATCTTCCTCAACTAACTCAAGAACCTCAAAATCAACTTTAAAAGGCACTCCAAGGATATTCATCATTGCATTCTTGAGGACACTGATCGATAGAGCATGGGTTTTATTAGCCATAAATAATATGTGCAGTGATGGTTGTAATGTCAAGCTAGGCATTTTACACCATGCATCCTTAGTGAGGACATTAACCTTAGTGCCAATGTCAACTAAGATGTCTTGAATCACCCAACTGTTGATGGTAGCATTCAATAGTATTTATTTATCCTCTTGAGGGATAGGAGGAATAGGACTATCTTCTCACCAAGCATGATTCAATCAACAATCCTTAGTTTGTTGAGTCAATTGAGGATGAGGTCATTTGGTGTTTGTACCTAATTTTTAAGCCATATACTCAGTTTTGGGACAATGTATTCATCCAAAATATGCTTGCAAAGCTCTTAAAAATCATCACGCACCATGTTTTGAGGCTTTATTGCGTTTTGCATATCAACATGTTATGATTATTTTTGGTCCTTAAGAAACTAAATTTATCCTTTTAGTTCTCATACCAATATCATAGTGTCTTAGAGTACATCTTTTTATTATTGGGCATCAGGTTGCTTTCTTTCCCATGTCTCTTCATGTTGTACCTTCTCAATAGGAGTAGATGTAGACTAAGATTATCTACCACTATACATAGTGATTTGATTGTGGGTGTAAATGTGGTTTTTCAATGTGGATCATACTTTTACCTTTTTCATTTCTCTCCCTAGTGATGGCCTTGTATAGGTCAGGTTATTCTTCCAACTGATGGTCCTTTTTACAAAAAGCACATGTTAGATAAATTAGATAATCCCTTTAATAGTGGTCTATGGATCCACACTTATAACATGTTCTTGATGGGGAAAAAACACCTCCTTATCATCATACTCTACCTCAACCATGATATCCACCATTATCTTGATTGTTAGACATAGTGGTTTGATGTGTATCGCACATGTGTGCTTTATGGATATCACTAATTAGCCAACAATCATTTATGTCATGGGTGTAATCATTTCATATTTTTAAATATTTAGACACATTCAAATGTGTATCTCACTATAAAAGAGGATAGGAGTGTATATCTTACTATTCATGGAAAATTTCACATGACTACTTCATTATAATATCTATGTTTTTGTGTGGGTAGTTTCTTCAGTTATGACCTTTATACTTGAAACCAATACATAAAATACCATTACAAGTATCATATGCATTATTTTTAGTTATTTTTTCAAGTTACAATGAAACTAAATCTATTTGGGCTTCTATTAAGGGACTAATCCTAGTGTCAATACTACTAATAGCTTCAGTGCAGAGGGTGACTTCCAAAGCTTTGTGTGGGCTAGTGAAGGTCTTTTGGGATAGTTTTCATCGAAAGGCAAGTAATAAACCTCATACAAACCATTGTGTATTATGTGAAAAATTTATATCAAATGACAACTTTGACAAAAGTGTCTTGAACTAAGTGTCATATTCTTGTACACTTTCAGTGAGCTCCTGCTTTATATCTTTCAGTGTGGTAATATTTTGTTTCTCAATTTTGAGAATATCAAATTCATAAAGGAATGTCATTTTGATCTAATCATAGTCAATTAATAATTGTTGAGGGTCAAAATTCTTATACCACTTATATGATCTCTCTAAAAGTGGAGTTGTGACTTATGTATCCTTTTGCTCAAAATAAGTGATGCCTCATGCCCTCCATATAAGTTTGAAATTATGGACATGTTCTACAGCATTCTTCACACCTTGATATTCTAGTGGGTGAAACATAATTTCATAATATACTATTTACAACTAAGGTACTTACATTTGTGGTTCTTAATAACCCTCATATCCTATCATTTAAGGGGAAAGTCCACCACTTCATCCCATTTCACCTCCTAGTCCACCTCCAACAATAATAAGCATGTTGTGGGGTGTGGTAGCTGGTTAATTTAATGATATTTAGGCCTATGATTTATCCACTATAAATTTAAAGTCTACCAAGTATCCTAAGTTGAGCCATGAAATTCCCATGAAGAGGAAAATGAAGTGTTAATTTTGTATGAGTTACAATTGGCTTAGCTATAATTTCCAATATAGGATCAATTTTTTATTCCACGCTATCTGTATCCTAATTATTTATATCTAATTCATCTAATTCAAAAGCATGAGCATGCACTATGGTTGGGGATCTTGGTTAGTTCAAACTTGGTTCTTCAGTTTCTACTATTTGGCTAGTTTCTCCATATGATAAAAGTGGCATGGGGCATAGTTTGAAAGTGATGGAGTCCTCTTTGTGTGTTTTAACTTCCCTACAAATCCTAACATCACTTATTAAGTTATCCTTATCCCTTCCTGCACTGCTCCCTCCTATGATCCTCTACTAAACTTCATCATATTTTTGCTTTCACAATTCCCATTGAATAGATACTATTTCAAACCTAAAATCATTTACCAACACTTCTTTATTCCCCTTCCAATTATGTAGCTCATGCAAGGATGGATTTAGTTCTCTATTGGCATAGTTTCAAGCCCATAGTCAATGAATAACTTCTTCACTTCTAGTGGGAAATATCTAATGTACCAACCATGTGACTCTCTGAGAAACTAGAAATTAGCTTCTTTAGGACAAGAGTAAGTGATTTAAACATAATCTAGAGTGCATCTATTCAACAATCCTCTCCACTATATATTAACAGCTCATGTCCATGGTGTTCCTAGTCATGATAAAGTTATTTTTCATTATAACATCCAAGATTGTCTTCTCTAAAGATTTTGTGATCGACCTTGAGCATAAGAAGAAAACCAAGCATGAAAATAAATAGGTATTTCAACAAATAAAGTTTCATATAATGTACTATAGATATTTTTATCCACACACTAATGTGTTAAAATTCCTATTTCAAGATAAGGAACTACAAAATTATCCTCGACCCTATTAATCCATTATTCAATAATTTCAAGGGCGATACGTTCAAGCATCTTTCATTACTATGTAGCAAGTGTTATAAGTATCGACAATGGAACAAAAAAGTTGGGGTTTTATTATTTAATAATATTTTAAAAAATTAAATGTATCCCCAATGAGCTAGCATGTTGGCCCTTCACACAATATTGTGGTCTTGCATGCTCACCTGAAGCACACAGTAAGAGACCAGTTCACGTGGGTTATGTTATGTAGTAACATATTAGTCATATACTTGAGTTTGAACTTATATCTAAATATAAGTTACACATAAAAAGAGATACACTACTTTGGTCCTTGTCTCATTAAGTTCAATAAGCATAATTATGTAGATAAATGCCATGGAGTTCAACGACTATTATGCGTGTTCTAAGCTTAAATTTTATATAAATATCATAATGAGTTTAACTATAAGTTACTCAAATCAAACCTCCAAACAGATGCATAATTATAAATTAATTAGAACGTGAACATTATAAATAATTGTAATATTTGTAACTCTATATCATATTTCAGCAAAATGATATCTAGCCTTAGTCACTTACAATGCTTTCATACAGGGGTATTTATACTTATCTTTACATGACCAAGTAGTAACATAATAAATGACATGAGTGATTGGCCAACATACTCTCCATGAACTGAGAGTCATGGAATTCCATCAACTATTTTCTCCTAAGGACCCAGGACATTGTGCCCCCTAATACTTGTTATATGCAAGATCATTGATACCATGTGTCTACCTCTTTGCAGTCCAATGCAAAACTAATGATGGATAAGGTCTAGATGTCCCTTGAGAATCACTCCTTAACCACCTCCCACTTCATATGCACTCCCCAAGTATTTCATTAATGTTCCAAGTCTTATGCCCTTGGTTTATTCATAGTTATATCTCATCTTTGACTGGGTCTTCTCATGTTAGTGCTTCCTCACCCTTATCTTTTCGCACCTCACTAGTTCCATGCCATAGTCCTTCTACACCAAGTTAGTTTTGTGCCATAGTCTTTATGTGCTATGCTCCTTTTGTGTTGTGTTGGTTCCACACCAAAATACCAAAATACTTAGTCAAAATTTGGGGTCCAACAAGGGTAAACTTATCATGTCTCATTTTTTAATTAATTTATTTTTTTAGGAAAAATGTTCATTCCAATATTTTTCATGGAATAAGGAGGGAGTTGTAAAAATATTTTATTTAATATTTAATATTTTGGACCCATGATTTTTTAATATTTTCAAGGTGTTTAAATGGGACCCATTAAATATTATATATAAATTTAAATATTTATTGGTGTTGGCAATCAAAAATGGAGTGTGGGGTTTATTAAGGTGAAATTAGTAACTTTCAAGATTGTGTTGTACCTAATTCCAGATTATTCTATGATAGTATTATAATATATTTTATGACAAGTTGTCATAGTCGGAGTTAAAATAATTAAATTTTGAAAAAAGCATAAAAAATATATAAACTTTATGATAGAATCTATTATGGTTGTAAGATATTTAGAAGTGGATAATATTTGTGCAAGTGGATAAAGATGGCAAATTGATGTTTTTCTCCCGAAATCAAGGAATGAGATTTTGGCACCCCACAATCAAAGAGTGGAAAATATTTGGTGGGATTTATGAGGAGATAGAATATGAAAACTTTATATTGCCTATGATAGAGATAGAATATGGAAATATTCTATTTGGGATGTTGGGATGTATTTTCCAAATCGTATTTAAGAGATGTGGCTTTATCAGTTTGGGATCTTTTGTTAATTTAATTATTGTATATAGGTTTGATGCACTTGTGCTTCAACTATAGGATTCAAGGATGAAATCCCTTAGATTCTTGGAAATCATAGGATAAAATCCCTTTGATTTTATAAGGGTAATCTCATACAATTATTTCATTGGAGCTTCACAAATTTACAGATTCCCATATTCAGTTGATGTGTATGTTTGCATGTTTGGAGTGTGTAGTTTGAGTAGATTTTAGTGTGGTGAGTCTATATTTGTTTCAATTATTTATTATTATTTTTATTAGTATAAAATATCCTCCTTTTTTGTACTTACATCATATATATCATTAATTTTACATCATGATTCCTTACCAAGCAAACTTACTAGATTATCCGTGGATATCAATAGTTGACAAATTTAGATTTGGATATTTTTAACTAAGCTGTGAGATATATGTTGTTATGGGTCAGTAGGATATTTCTTAGGTTACATTATTTCATTGTTATGAGTTAGATGTAGTGTATATGTTTACATTATGATCATGTTGATTCATTATTTTAGCTATATTTTATGATGTATATATATATATCATGCTGTTATGTGTTAATTGTCTACTTGTTGTAAGGTTGACGTAGGAGAAATCATCCTTCAAAGCACGATGGAGGTAGGCCATCATTAGAGAGGGTGATGTAGATGGAGATTTTAGAAGATAGTAAATAAACTGGCTAGAACTCTGTACACACCACATAATTAATTCATGTTAGATTCATCATGGAATGGTTAATGTAGTATGTTTTAGATGCTACTTGCATTTAGATAGTCATTTGCACATGGTTTAATAGCATAGTTTAAATGATTATTTAAAATTCATCTATAATGATTTGTGTAATTAGTACAAATTCAAATTTAATGATTAATAGACTTATCATTAAACCATTTTGACATTTTAGATGTTAATTAAATTAGTGAATTTACTAGTTTTTATAATTAATATAAAAATGTTACAAATTTGAAAATTACCATTGAGAGAAAAAATAGAACAAAAATTATAAAAAAAATCATGTATTTATAGTTAGATCCTAGTGGGGATGTTACAATTAATATAAGCTAGAGTTCATAATTTATCATTTTTTTTACTTTCGGTGAAATCAAGTGAAGAGAAATCGCTAGTTTGGTATGCAGATTTGTGTTTGTGATTAAATCTAGGAAATTTTTGATATATAAAAGCATGAATCCATACCATTACTAATGTTTAATTTTATTTATAAATATTTTGAGTCTAAGCAAGTTTCCCATTGCATGTGTATTAAAATTGTCATTTTTGAGATCGATCAGTGTAGGGAAAATTTGAGTGTTTTGAAAGTTGAAATAAAATACATTTTTAGTTTGAATATTATTTACATGTAATTTTGAGAGGGTTATGACAAAAAACCTAAAAATAATTTACTTAACAAAGAATTCACTTTAAGGTACTCTTATAACAAATTTGATGTTATTACATATTATTAATTTTTTAATTTTTTAGAACAAAAATTATCCAAGTGATAGTTGCAACCTTTAATATTATAAATGAACTTAGAATAAAGGAATTAAATACATATTTGAAACAAAAAAATAATTAAATATTAACTTGAAGTCTAAAAGTGACATGTTTACAAATTTTAATATTTTTTAATGACCTTGAATATAAGAAAAAAATGTTGTATATACTAAAATTATTCAACATTACTATCAATTTTAATTTTTTTAAACGTCACAAGTGAAATTAGACAATCTTATTCTCTTTTTTTAGGTGAAAGAGGGTAGATTTATTTAGAATGTTAGATCATAGCTTACATTTTTAAAATGTGATCACTAGCTTATTCACTTTTCACAAGTCCAAATTTCATCAATGTGTGGGCACGTGGATTTAGATACTATAAATAAAATTAAGTTTGAGGTATGATATATTTTATCAATTAATATTCATTAATTCATGAATATTCTAATTTTTGAATTTTCTTTTTGGAAATTTTTTAAGGTCGACAGATGGGTCTGGATCATCAAAAGTTTAGGAATATAAGCTATTTTGGGGGTCCACTCGCCAACCATTTGAAATAATATTTTATGTTGCACTTTAATTTTCCACATATATATATTATATAGAATACCATGGGTAACAATTAAAATATACTTTTGGCAACCACCCCATGATATTAATACAATTTAGGAGTCACTATGTGCATTGAAGAGTTAAAATAGATAAGTTGTGGGATAAATGAAAATATAGTATTAAAAAAATCCCAAAACCCAAATATTATTACATATTTGGATTCCTCTTAAAGATCTATGTAATTTTAAAAAATAATTGTCACAATCTGAGTTCATATATAAAAGTTATGGCCTTTATAAATTGGCAATCAGTTACATCATTTGGTTATGTCATTCGATTTTAACTATTTGGTGCATCTTGTATGCAATCAAAAATGCATCATGTATATAAATCAATACTAACTCAGAGAAGATAGATCATACCATACAGTTTTGATTAAGGACACATTAGATAATCAGGAACATGACCATTATGGGGATCTACTAGACCTGACTAGGGGATCTCTTATCATAATACACTATGCTAGGAAGGGTTATAAAGCATCCAATCAAGCAAAATCATGCAATAACCCTAAGGGAGTCCTATGTTTTTATATCTCACTAAACTAATAACAAGTAAATAAAATTTAATCTAGTGCTCACTAAATCTTGTGGCACAAAGTGGGGGTTAGAAATAATAAAATTAAACACACATAGGAAACATATACTCACATTAATGTATATAGAATATTAATGCATGAAAGAGAAGTATAAATGAATATATATCTACTCTTGAAAATCAGGAACAAAGTTAGGAATACTTACCTTTGAAGACGAACCCATTGATCTTCAATCTCTCCCTTGGCCAAGGTGCTTCATAATAGGTTGTTTTGGTATGTAAGGATGACAAGGATAAATTATCTCTAAGATACACAACCTATCAACACATCCAAAAGACTTCTCCCTAAGATAAGATCCATATATCCAAAATAAGTATGGAACCCTAAGCTTGATCCTCAAGTAGAATGGTGGATAAGTAAATGTGTAATATATCTTACATATTATTCTCTTCTCTAAATAATGGAAAAATGAACTTGTATATAGGTGGATATAACCCTAAGCCCTTCTAAAAGTTTTAGCTTATAGGGTCGACCCAATCGACCTAACACAATTTCAAATAATAATTCACTAGGTCATGGGCTAGGTTAGCTAAGAGCTGACCTAGACCCTAAGTGAAAATTATCCAAACCTATACAGGGTTGACCTAGTACAGTAAACAATTGTTATTTATTACTTGTGAAGGAGAGAAAAAGAATTCTAAGAGATCAAACGAGATAGGATGGTGAAGAGATGTAATGCATGATGAGAGGGAATCCTAGTGGCCACAACAGGTGTAGCACAAGTAGGCAACTAAAAATCTCAAACTAGTTTTTAAATTTTTAATTGAGATTAAGTGTTTTTTACAAATTTTTGTTTTAAAGCATTTCTAGGAATCAAAATGAACCCAAAAAAGTTGCTAGGGGTAGGAAAAACCATGTAGGGAAATGGGTTTGAATGGATTAGAGTAATAACTGTTAGAAGGCATTTATTACTAAAAATGTAAGGGGTCAGTAGGTAGAAACAACTAGGTCAACCCAATCAATCAAATAGGCTGAAATTTTACTAAATCCACACTGTCGACCTAGTAGGTATGTGTTAACCTAGTGTGTTTTCTAAACTACCGGCTTAGTACATTACTACCGACTTAGTAGAAAAATCCACTCTACCAAGTTAGTACTAAGAGAGGAAAAAGTAAAAGGTCGACTTAGTTTGTTAAGTCAACCTAGTCAAAATAAGAAAATTTTGGTCAACCTAGTGTTTGACTAA
>JARHVA010004239.1:600000-820000 GCA_037957365.1 Torreya grandis | reverse complement strand
TTTTGTATCATTGCCTTTTGTTAAATGACCTATATTTTAAATGTTTTTTAAGGCTTTTTAAAATTCCTCCTCCATAAAGACTTGAAATTACCAATCATGAGAGATAGATTGATACACAAAAATGAGTTGTAGACTTAGGCTAAAGGAATCTAAGTGACCAAAGACAACACTGACTAGAACACTTAGGCTTAAAAATGAACCATCATGTTATCTCAAGTCTCAACCATGTATATGCATAGTTTGAAAAAAAGAGAACAAATGGAAAAAGGAGATCCAAAGTGGACCAGTGAAAGGGAATTATAATGAGATTAACTATTTACTAACTGATCTCATGGTAAATAAGGAATGACTAAAAGGAACCAAGTTTATATAAGCAAGTCACAATAACAATTATCCGTTTATATAGAGATAAGAAAGGTAATAATCATGAAAATAAAATAAGAGAGTTTTTAAGAAATAAACTCAAGAAGAAAAATAAAGTAATGACAAAGAAGATATCCATAAATAACATGATAAATAATATAGAGTGTGTAATGAAAGTCATCGTGTAAGATAAATAAGAATTTGACATAATGTCAAATGATATAACAAATAAATAAAGATAGTATTGGAGTACACATCTAATCCAAAATTAAAATATAATAACACCATGCATGTGTTTATAATTAATGATAAATTTTCTCACATACATTAACTATAACATTTGATAATTTATTATGGAGCTAGATGTGAGTTGTAGCTAATGTCTCATCTATCTTCACCAAAAACTAGGAAAATACTTCATGTCTAATATCCTCAGTAGAAAAGGTAATAATGCTTAATGGATCATATAAGGAGGCATATCAATCAAGGGATGATTAGAATAATTCATGGGATTGGACTCTATAGGAGATGAAGGGATCATCAGTGGGGAAGGATCTGCAGGTCAGGGACTCACAGGTGGAAAAGGATCCATAGGTGAGGGAAGGTCCATAGGTGAAGGATTTATAGGTGGAGGAATAGGAGGTGACTAAGGGACCATAGGATGGGATGGAACCATAGGAAGTGGAACCATGTGGGAAGAAAGGGGGTCCTTATTTTAAGAATGACCTGTGGGAGGAATTGTAGAAGGTGCGAGAATAGTTAAGATATTATCTTTAAGGTGGTGTTGAAGGATGTGGTAATGATCAGTGTGATAGGTGCCACATTTGTGCCAAAGATAATATACCTCTCCATATTTAGTAATATATTAAGTTAATACCTTCGAGGGAGATATGGCCTTATCTGAGGACTGAGGGGTAGATAGACACAAAGTGTTAATATTTATCGTAGCTTGACAATATGTAAATGAATGATTATTTGTGTCATGGAAGCGACAAATACGTCTGTGAGTAGGCTTGGTAGAGGCACTCATAAGAGGAGGTGTAATATAATTAGAAGAATATTGGGAAGGCTCATTGGCCCATTTGGTGGGTAATGGATCCATCTTTGTTAAAGGAAGCAAACCATCATTGAGAGAAGGTGGTGATGGGGAAGGAACTAGACTAAGCTCAATAAAAGGAGTGATGGGATCAAAAGTAAAAATAGACTCAGATAAAGTGGGACCAAGAATGGGCTCAAAAGTGAGATCTACTAAGGGAGGGGTGGGTTCTATATAAGGTTGAATGAGGTTTGCACATATCTCAAGGATAATCAAGCTATAGGGGTTAGGGTACCTAGTAAATCAATAAGGCCTAGTCATAGCACAATCCATAAGCATACACCTACATGGTTCTTCAAAAATTGGAGGTGTGAACACTATCTCTACCCTATGATAAAGAGGAAAAATCTAAAATTAGGAACTATATATGATGGAATATGAGAAAAATCACTAAAATATTGAAGCAAAAAGGAACGATAATGGATAATCTTAGCGTCACATGCATGAACAATACTACCTAAGAATGGATCATCTAAGGTGTAACCATCATCTTAGTTAGGTGTATGAATATAAATGACATAATTAGGGATGATATTTTCATTTGATGAGGTGTGATGAATATAATTCTAAGTCTTAGTCAAGACAACAGGGATGCCATCACAAGGTGGTTTGTGAGAATGAGGTTGCAAAGAAGCAGGAAGCTAAGAGATGAGATGAGGTGAGAGATAAAAAGTTTTAATCTTTAAGTTGATATAATCAATTTCATCATAATTATAATCTAAGAGATTAGATTTAATATTCCTAATGAGCTCAAGATGACCATTGTAACCTTGATTGAAATTTATAGGAAAGTTGAATCATTAAGACTCACAAAATACAACACTAGGCAAAGGTTCAAGAGTAGGAATTTTGAAGACACCATGGTCTTGAAATTATTTGAAATTCCAAGGGTTATTATCACCTTAAATCCTATAGATAGATCCATTATGAGGTAATTTAATGCATTGGTGGGTGGAAAAAGCAATTACTTTCATACGATGAGTCCACGACCTACCAAGTAGAATGTTATAAGATAGAGTAAAGTTAAATATCATCACCTTCACATGAACAATGATAGGTGTGATGGTAATAGGAAGCCATACACAACCTAAATGATGAATTTTAATTTTATCATTTCCTTGGAATGTGTTGCATGTGGATTTGAGATTACATTTATAATATCCAAGGATTTTGATTAAATCAAGATAGGCAACACAAGTGTTGGAACCCTCATCAATCAAGGCATGCTTGACTTGGATATTGCCAATTTAGACATTAATGAATAGAGGATGGTCATCCACATGAAGTAGAATATAATCAAGAATCATATAAGTTATTGGAAATTTTAGGGAAAGAGAAGTGTTCATTATTTTATCAACATTTATGGACATCTCTTTGCATTGTTGTAATATATTATCTTCAAATCCAGATAAGGGTACTTCACGTCCTACTATAGGAGGGTGAGGGATGTTCATTTTGAATAAGAGTTGCATGAGATGGTTTCAATGATGTGGATAGGTCTTCATAATATCAAGAAATGAAATTTGGGATGGGAGATTAGTGAGTTCCATGATGGGATCCCACTCATCATAACCCATAAGAAGGTTGTTAGAAATAAGCGCATAGGAGGAGCTGAAGTAAATTAAAATTTGTGTTGATAAGAGTGATAAGGTTAAAAAAATTAAACTATGTTGAGAAGATGAAGTAGTTGGTTCAGGTTGGTTTTGAGAATCGGTATAAGAAATGTTGATAAAAGCTTGATTATCATTGGTGTTAGGTAAAGAAGATGGAGGGATAGTGGAAATAGAATGGGAAGTGTTATCCAAGGGAGGAGTAGGAATTGGGTCATCTAAAGTGATAAGGTCATCTTACCCTAACTCATTTAAGTGAGTTGGAGAATAATCTTGGATAACATAAAATATGCGAGATAATAGAAGGGTATAGATAGGTTGAGGGTCAATGAAAGCAACCACCCTTCACATATTAGTCATATGAACCACATTCTCTTCAAGAGTTGGGTCAATAAGACTTTCTACATTACTGGTAGAAGGGGTGGGATTGTCTTGGTTATCTTGGTATTTTGGTGATTTGGAAGAGGGTATTTAAAGATATCCAAATGATCATTAGCTTGATTCAAAGCTTTAGATTTGGTAAATATTTCATGAGCCTTAAAATCAATGTTATAGGCTATTTGATGTTTTTGAATGATATAATCATTATCAAAATTAGGACCAAGGAGAAAATCCATAGCCAAATTATGAAGTTGCCTATAGGTCTTATGAGAATGACCCCAACTAGACTAAAACCAATAAAACTTGTTGGGATCATACCAAGATTTTATAAGATGAATGGAATCAAGTTCTCATGGTAGAGGCCTAGGTAAATGTTTTATTAATTTAGCTGAGGATAAGGGTTTGTGAACATTGATGTTATTAAGTGAAGATAAGTGATGATTGATGTATTATTGAGAAGGGGGAGATGGTTCCAAATATTAGTTAGGAACAATAGCTTGAATAGTGTGAATGGTGTCATAAGAGTCTATGACACCATCATTGGTAGTATGATGATTCTTATTCTTAATTAAGATACAAGTACATGTAGAAGGTTGGGGTGGCTCTAATTGAAACATAAGGAAATATTGATGTTTTTCTTGGTCAATGGCCTCCTCCAAAGTATGTGGAGAGAGAGTGCGGACCCAATATTATAACTTGGGAAAAAGAGCATTAGTAAAGAGATTAAAAAGATTATCATCAGCCATGTCATGTTCACATTTATTGGACAATGTTTTCCAATTTTTAACAAAAGCTTCAAAAATTTAATTTTCAAGTTACTTACAATTTATTAAATGGGCTAAAATATTTTTAGAAAAATCACCAGTTTAAAACTCTTAGACTAGAGCTTTTACTAAATCTTCCAAACTAGTATTAGAATGAGTTTTATGTTGGTTGTACCAATCTAAAGCATCTCTCGTGGGGGTTTTTGCTAATAGTTTGGTAGCGGAAAAGGTGTTTAATTTGACTTGATCTTTATAAATATTTCTAAATGTTTTTAGATGAAGAGTAGGATCAGTTGATCCATTATAATAAATTGTAGGGGTGATACCTCCTATATCAATATTAGCAATGTGAGTTGTAAGAGGCTCATTTTGAAGATGTTTAATTGTCTTGTTGACAAGAGGAGGTTAAGGGATAAGATTTCCATGGGAATATCAAAGAGGAGGTGGGGGAAAAATTTTATTATGCATTCCCCAAGGCATTTGTTGAGGGTGGGTTTGAAGATGGAGAAGGTGATTTTGCATTCTCATCATTTGATCTATATTATGAGCTTGAAAGATATTCATTTGATTAAGCATTTTTAATAAAATTTGATTGGTTTGGTTGGAATTTTTCAAATTATCTAAAGCATTAAAGTTGGTATTAGTGGATTGGGTACCACTATTGGTGTTGATAGGAGCTTGAGAGAAACTATTAGAATGTGAGGCACTAGTGGCAAAATTTGCTTATATGGCAAAATATGAACTAGTGAAGGGATGAGAAGAGGAATCACTAGAAGAATGATTGCCTTGAGTAGAAAATGATGTTCTAGTGGAACAATTGAGGATAGTGGGTCTTGGGAGAGTCATACTAGATGTAGAACCTACCATGTTAGTGGACATACTAGACATGGAGATGGAAGAAGTTAAAGAAGAAAAGGTCATGGTATGAGAAGGGGTCATAATAGAGGGAAGAGGTTGAGAATAAAAGAAACTAGTACCCCCAAATCCATGTGAGAATGTGGGATAAGGTGAATTAGGCTCTTCATCTTGACCAGTAATCATGATATGGTAAATGGTAGAAGGATCATTTCCTTGATGTTGAGGAAATTCAGAGATAAAGAAGAGCATTTTAAGGGTATACTCTAATTCAGGTTGATCTTCAAGTGAGAAGAGAGGAATATGAAGTAAAGAGGAATGAGGAGGGGTCCCATAGTTTGTTGTGCAAGTGGCTATGTGAACATTAATCTCATCCAAGAGAGGATCCCTACTCTACTTATGGAAGACCCTATGAGGGTTGGTAAAACTCATTATATCAGTTGAATGTAACTTAGTGTTATCTTCAAAAGGGAAGTTCATGATGAAGGAGAAGGACTAAAAAAGGCAAAAGAGATGCAAAAATAAGAAAATAGGAGTGATAAAAAATTATACATAGTTGACAGGGTTGACTAAGTATTAAAATGAGGTCTAAAAACTATACAGAGTTGATAGGGTCAACCTAGTACTAAAAATAAGAGCTTAAAAAGTGTATAAAATTGACAGGTGCAACCTATTATAAGAAATAGAAGATAAAAAAATGTACAAAGTCGATAGGGTTGACCTAGTACTATAAGCAGGGAAAAATAGACAGTCTGTAAGAGATTGTGTCGAGCAGAATGACTGTGTACCAAAATAGGAAAAATTTTACAAGTACTTTTGAAAGCAAGAAATGAAAGGAAACACACAATCAATTGGGACAATGAGGTTGTTCCAATTGAGGCACATAGTATAAAACCTTACACCAATGTTGGTTAATGCAAGTATTTACAATACAACATATAATTGAGCAAAGAAAAAGCAATCAACCTAGAAAGGAAAATCTAACTAAGTGATCATCCTGAATGTTGTTAGATTATTAGAGTATGATTTTAAATGTGATAGGAAGTTGGCTATAAGCAAATAACTAGAAATAAATCTAAGGATGGTTTCAGGATGTTTGAGTTGAAAGGGATCTATATTGGTAATAGTATTGACTTGGTATTGGGGCCTAGCCCCTTACTTCACACACCATAGTGATAAGGATGTCGGGTGCTTAGCCAAAGTATACCATTAACCACGTGTTTATACTTGGCCAAAAAATCAAGTTGGCTTCCCCCTTGGTGATAAAATCTAAGTAGATAGGTTTTGGGTAGACAATTATTAAAGTGTGTTTTAAAATTTTATGATTTGGTAGTGTGTGTATAAAATATAAAATAGTGTAACTAAATGGTATATTGAAAAGCCACCTAATTAGACAATGCAATCTATTATAATCATGCAAACAACAAGAAATTGTGAGATAATTACTAGCATATAAGTGTAAATTCCAACTTTAAAACATAATATAGTATCAATTCTTATGACAGTGTATGCAAAGATTAAAAAATAGAGTTGATAGTGTCACTTCTATAGTATGGAAGCAAGGGTCTGAAAATAACTACGTTGATAGTGTCGATCTAGTTTTTCAAATAGAATACAGAACTATGTCGATAGGGTTGACCTAGTTAATTGTATAGGAACAATTTTAAAGACTATAAACTGTGAAAAATAGAACTATAACAATTGATAGAGAAGGATAGAAAGGAGCCTTTGTAGGTTAGGAGATGTGGAAGAAAATAAGATTTTTATTGAATTACCTTGATTTATACTTATAAATTTTACTAACTGTGTCAATTAGGTCGACATAGCTTTGGAGTTCCCTATTTTTTAAAAACCTGTAAAATGTACTGCATCAATAGGGTCGATCTAGTATGTTTTTTTAAAGTTTGCAAATATATAGAGTCAATAGGGTCAACCTAATAGCCTGATTTGGATGTCTAAAAATGTAGAGTCAATAGGGTTGACCTAGTAGCCTGATCTAAAAGTCTAAAAATGTATAGAGCCGATAAGGTCGACCTAGTAGCTTGTACTTGATAAAAAAACCTATATAGATAGAATAGAGTTGTATTGATGTGACTATATGTTAAACCTACACACAGAAGTTAAAACTAAATTGACACTATTGACCCAAATCATAAATATATAAAAATAAAAGATAGAATAATAAAAAATGTCAAATAAAACCTGCAAGAGTTAGATTCATGTCAGGTTCACCAAAATGTACGCAATCAAAAATTCATCATGTCTATAAATCAATCCTAACTCAGAGAAGATAGATCATACCATACACTTATGATTGTGAACATATTAGATAATCAGGAATATGACCAATATGGGGATCTACTAGACCCAATTAGGGGATCTCTTATCATAATACACTATGTTATGGAGGGTTCCAAAGCCTCCAGTCAAGTACAATCACATAATAACCCTAAGGGAGTGCTATGTTTTGATATCTCACTGAACTAATAACAAGTAAAGCAAATCTAATCTAGTGCTCACCAAAGCTTGTGGTACAAAGTGGGGGTTAGAAACAATAAAATTAAACATGCATAGGAGACACATACTCACATCAACATATACCAAATCCTAATACATGGAAGAGAAGTACAAATGCATATCTATCTACTCTTAAAAAGGAGGAACAAAGTTAGTAACACTTACCTTTGAAGATGAACCTGCCAAGCCTCAATCTCTCCCTTGGCCAAGGTGATTTGAAAGAGGTTTTTGTGGTATGTAAGGATGACAAGGATAAATTAGATATAGGCTACACAACCTATCAATGCAACCAAAAAACTTCTCCACAAGACAAGATTCATCTCTCCAAAGAAATTATGGAACCCTAAGTTTGCTCCTTAAGTAGAATGGTGGATAAGCAAATGTGCAATAGCTCTTACTTCTTCTCTTATTTAAAAAATGGTGAAATGAACTTGTATATATAGGTAGATCTAACCCTAAGCCTTTCTAAAAATTTTGGCTGACAGGGTTGACCAAATAGACCTAACACAATTTTGAGCAATAATTATATAGGTCATAGGCTAGGTTGGCCAAGAGCTAACCTAAAACCTAAGTGAAAATTACCCAAAACTATATAGGGTTGACCTAGTTAACCTAGTACAGTAAATAGAGGTTGAAAACTATACAGGGTCAACCCATTCAACCTAGTACAACCAACATTCAAAAGGAGCTAAGGTTAGGAAAAGGGGGACAAAAGGTAGGAAATGACTAAGGAGTGTGTAATAGAGAAGAATGAGATTAGGGATAAGGTTTTTAGGAGACAAGTGTGTAGATAACAAGTGGAAAAAAGGACAACAATCCTATGAAATACCAATGATTTACCCATCCCTTTTTTGGTGCATCCCTTAAGGAGTGCACTCAGAGAGATTGAGACTCGATAAGTTCCTGTAAGATACAAAGTGTCAGTAAGTGATAAAAGTTTGAAAATATTATGTGTATACACATCCATTCAGTTGAAACTAAATGACATAATCAAATGACAGAACCTAATGACATAACTGAATGACATAATCGAATGACATAACCAAACAACGTAACTGACTACCAACTTTTGGAGGTTATAACTTTTACACACAGACTTGGATTGTGATAATTGTTTTTTTAAGATTACATAGATATTCCAAAGGAATAAAAATATGTAATAATATTTAGGTGTTGGGAAGTTTTTATTCCTTTTTTTTACAAGTAAGATTTAAAGTCATTCGATCCAGTTGTTCGATAACATTGTCCGGTAGTTCTGTTTGGTATCCTGATTTGGTATAACCAAAAGGTATTACAAAAAAAAAAAACAATGAATATTATATTTCCTTGCACTCATCTTGAATCTTGATGGATTTGCCATTACTCATATAGGATTTTCCAAGCTTGTAAAATAGTTTTCCACATATTTGCCAAATAATTCCAAGAGGGTTTCCTATAAGGGATCTTAAAATTAATCCCAGTTTGAGGTTCGCGTACCTCAATCACTTCTTCATTATGATAATAACATAATGTTTAGGGGTTACATTGATATTTGAATTTTTAATTTTCTAGAGTATAAAATATTTTAAGTGGCCACATAATTGATTATCATTTTTAAAAATAAGTTTTATTGCAACTATGCCTTAGAAGTTGTCACTAAACCTTACTTCTACATATAAGAATCCCACTGTGACTCATTTATATATAATACCATAAAATATATATGAGATGGTGATAGGCATCAAATTTAATTGTTAGTGAATGGAAGGTCTCGATCATCTAGGTGGCAACATCATGTAGTACCATAGTCACAAAGTTCCCTTTATAGAGTATTCTAATTGTTTTGAAATAGTGTATATAATGTATCTCCTCACCCAAACAAGTTTCTACTCTATGATTCTAACTACATCCACATCCAAGTGACACATGGACACATCCCATTGAATCACTTCAATGAATTCTTATTTTATGCTTTAAAGTGGTTTATTTGTATTCCTTTAAAGTGGAAATATAATACATTAATGAGTGGTACAATTTAAATGATGTTTTGGGTACATACACCCCATCCACTTATTCATATGATAAGCACATAATTTATAGGGGTCATGTTGATATTTGAATTTAAAATTTTCTAAATAATAAAATATTTAAAGTGGCTATGCAAATAATAATCATCATTAAAACTAAGTTTTATCACAATTAAGCCTCATAAGTGATCACTAAACCTTACCGTTATATTTTTTATGAAATGGTGATAGGATTTAGATGCAAGTGTTAGTGATTAGAAGGTCTCAGTCATTAACATAGAAGCAATACATGGTACCATAGTCATAGAGTTCTATTTTTTGGTATTTTCAAATAATTTTTACAGTGACATTCATAAACGCAACTTAACAGATCCACTAGATGTCACTCTATGACATTAAAGTGAACGCGTTAATCTATGAAACTCTATATTCCATAACTCTACACATGAATTTCACACTCCATAATCTTATTATTCTATAAATCCATTGTAGTGAAACATTTTTACTTTAATAATATAAGTTTTTATAATACTTAAATTTGACATATTTGATCTAGTTAAAAAAACTAACCATTGGGCCTTTCAATTCTACTTAATATTATTCATAGGTCTATAATGTGTCCTACACATATGAATAAAGTAACCATATTATCACATGTTGAGTCCAAAACTATATGCAATAAACCATATAAAAAGCATACATCTAAAGGTCACATAGTCATGGAGATGATTAAGATTTAAAGTTGCTTTAGTGACTTCATGGACCTATTAGATTTTTTAATTCTAAATTCTAAATGAAACGGTTCTCATTTATAATCGATATGCATAATCATATAGTATCAAATATATGGTTAAAAGACACATGGAACATTTTATTTTCCACAAGGTTGAGGGGAATGACATAATCACTTGTTTCACTTGTGAATTTTTAGACTCGTGGTTTTTATAAAAAATTACACTATGATTCATGAGTCCACCTTTATTAAAAAAATCAATGTGATCTGGGTGCCATACGCAAATTCTATTTAATGCTCATAGGTTGTGGAGGCCAAAGAGTAATTTTGGGCCTACATGGGCTCTGTGGATTCATTTGGTTTATATAAATCAATTTAATAATTGGGCCAAGTCCACAATTTTAAGCCTTAGATTATAGAGGGGCCACGATTATAATATTTTGAGTGGTTAATAATATTATGAATTTTAGATTATGTATGCATGTATAAAGGGTGGTCATGTATTTGGGATTTATGTAAATGGTCATTTAAATTTAAGTAAAAAGTGATCATGACTATGTTAAAATGTATATGTAAAAGAGTCGTGTTAAAATTAAGAGTTATTTTTAGGTATCTGGGATATAAATTAAATTGATCACTAATTAAATCAAAATTTATATTTCAATAATCATGCAAATTAAAATGATAACAAGATCATAAAATATAAAAAGGGCTCAAGCATATATATTTAGGATATAGAAATTATCTTGTTGAATTGCGACTATTTAACTTTTTTCTTTAATTCATAGAAACTACTTTAATCACACTTTCCATCAATACTAATAGTTTGCAACTACATTTTCACAAGCTTAAGGAACATTCTGAATCATAAATATATATTATGTGCCTTTTGAATTCATTTGAAACAAATGCATCTTCCCAATTCATATCATCCAACTACCACAAGCATCAATTGTTCATTTTCCTTCTTATCAACAGTAAACTTTATATGCCTATTACCATCACATGATCTAAAATTTAAAACATATTACAAATATCAATCTAAAATTCATTCTCTCAAGAATACTATCAAGAAAAATATGTTGATGCCTCTAAGTGTATCACAGGTGCTCTTAGTGTTTAAAGAACATTTCTCATTTTAGAACTCAAATAATTTAGAGCATGAGTAGCAGGTTGTGGTAATAGGGTTACTTGTGATGAAATAGAAGCAAAGCAAGCAAATTGTTCCACAATATTTATAAAACTTGGTGGTTGGGAGCCACCTTGGTCCTCTCAACAATCTTTACAAAAGATGTAGTAATTTATACTAATAGTAGTGAATTGCGATGAAATTCTAATTTAAAATTATTCTAAAATAAATATTTACAATGATATTAAGCTACAGTGATCAGGTTAAAAAATAAGTAAAAAAGCAGGGTAAGGTAAAAAAGAAAGTGTTTTTGATCTTCATCTCAGACATCATGACAAAGTTCAATTGTTTTCCAAGCATGCACTCAAAACCAATATATGAAGTAAATAAACTTAAGCTCAAATCACAACATATATTAGGCAAACTTCTAAGGAAGAAAAGACGCAATGCAAATAAGAACCATGTTTACTTTAAAGTTTTACTCCTTTGAATAGATATCTGATGCACATCTACAAATATAGAGTAAATGAAACGAAGAAATCTTAGGAACCTTCAATTAACCTAGCATATGCACAAGTTAATAATTATGCATTCAAAAGGTATGTGCCAAGATTTCAAAAGAACCATTCAAATCTAAGATTCAAAACAAACAATTGAGAAAAGCCAAATAATAATTCACACAAATAAGATGAGACAATCTTCTCAGAATTTTCTGCTTGTATTAATTTTTCCAAATTTTACACTAGTTTTTGTAGCTCAAAATCTCCCTCCCCCTTTACAAATGACAATGGTCCTTTTATAGACTTCAAGGAAGCATGTCGGTTAGTTGTATCAACTTACAAGTGTACAAAATGTAAAGGATATTTGTCCTTTCTAAAAAGTTTCCAAAGTACACTAGACTTTCTAAAATAGACGACCTTTAGGCAAATGTGCTAACAAGCTGCACATGCCTTTACAAAAGAATATTACATTTTCAAATTTTACAATGCTTCCATAAAAGAGAATATTCTTAACTAGCTGGTGGACCCTATGCTGATGATGTCCCTTGATCTTGCTAAAGTAACATCATTGCCTTTTGATTTTGTTCATCAACTAACTTCAAATTGACAGCTGGATCAAGGAGGAGTTCATCCTCTTGATCTACCAAATCTCTTAGGTTCCTATCATTTCTCTCTAAAGCCTCCTTAATGTTCCTCACCTTGGCTATATTTTCTTCTATAGTTAGGATCATATCCATGATCCTACTATTGTCAGCCCCAACCCTGCCTTGGCTTTTGCTCTTTACCTCCTACATGACCAAATTGGTCCTATGCTTGAACTCATCATCTACTATAATGCCCATGGATTTAAGCTTTGTAGGTTGGTAATCATGGCCTTAAAGAATTGTTTAATTCTATCCAACAACTCTTTCTCATCCTTGATATGTCTTCCCAAGCTCTTGGACAACATGTTCAAACCATTGATTTTATCTATGATCAGTCCCTTGATTGTATTGAGGTGGGCAAGCTTATTGGTCTTGAAATCACGCATTTTATCCCCTATCAAGATGCTAACTAAATCCTTCATCTTATCCTTATAACTCTACCATTGGGTGATTAAGCCCTTGGCTACTACATCTTGTTAGTTTAGTGCACTTTATCTTGCCTTTATTGACTTAAAAGAGTCAAACATGTCATGAAATGATCCCTCAAACATTTCAATCATTACATTAGGAACAAACAAAATAGCTTGTTTCTTCAGAGTTTCTTTCTACCTCTGTAGGTTCTCTATATGTTATTTCATGCCCTTGATGTTGGTTTATAGCTGGGCACTTTGAGCCTGGGTAACCTCAAGTATATCCTCTTCAAAACTATGGTTCTCATGTGGTGTTTGGCCTCCAACTAGAATCAAGCCAACAAATGGCTCCACCTTCTGAAAAGTGAATTCTTCTCCACCCACCATAGCTTTCTTTGTTGTTACTCTTTCCAATCCAGCAATGGTTGGGTTAAATTAGACATTTATTGAAGAGTGTGTTATTTTTGGAGGCTCTATGACTTCCATTTATGAGCCACTTGAAGATCCAATAGCAGTCAATTGTCTTTCCTTCTCTTCCTTATGTAGCTCCACAATCCATGGTTTGAGCTCTTCATGAACATGGATGTTAATAGACTTTGTAATTGCCCATTGATGGTGAAAAGTTGGGATATTTTATAGCTTTCCATATATGAACCACTCTTGAATGGTTGGTCCATATATAGGGTTTTCATCATTGAACAAATTAACCTCACTCAAAGGGTGAGTGAGGATTAATTTGGGCCTCTTGGTTCCTGCAGGAACCAAGGCTAGCTTAGCCTCTCTCCTTTGTGGGGGAACCACTGGGACTAAGTCCAAATATATCCCTTTCCCCTCTTGATTTTTTGTTTCTTCATCTTAAGTTTGAGGCTCCTCTTCCTACATCTATTCCTCATCTACTTTTTAAGCACTAGCTAGTGCCTCCAAGGCATCTTCTAATGTTTCCCCAGGATCCAATGCAATCATGTCAATAAACTCAATAGGTGACTCTAGATTTTTAGGTTGGGCAAAAGATGATGCCCCTTCACCAGGTCTTTCTTCAAGTCTCTCTTTTCCTGACCCTTGTGTAACTTGTTCTTATGGTTATTTTGGATGAGGCCTAGAAGATGGTCATGGTAGAAAATGGTACTGTAGAGGTCCCATCTACCATATTTCACCAGTTGGCTTCTCATCTCTCATCAATCTAGGCTTGAACTTGATATTGTGCTTCTTCAATTTGGCCACACTTTTGTGAATGAATATGTTTGGATGTACATCATGTCTAGACATCAGGGTGATGTTCATATCTCATGTTATTCTATTTGGATTTTAAATGTTTCATAACATTATCCTAGGGGTCCCAATGTCTCAATTCATCAAGCTATAAATTGAATGAGTCTATGTGCCTAAAAATAGTGTCTACATTGTCCCAATTTTAAAACATAATTCCAATAATAGTCAAAAGGAAAGGATGGATTATCCCCTTCATTTTACCTTTGCATACACTATCAATATCATGGAACAATTGGTATGTTATCTCTTGTTCAGCCAGCTTGGTGGGTACATAGACTGGTAGTTTGAGTGGTTGACATAAGGTTCCTTCTATCCTTATTATAGTGTCGTCAGGATATAATCAAATGTCCCTAATAATTTCCACATACTTATTAATTAAGGGACTTACCCTCATCATAGGTATCCCTATAATAGCTTTTACTAAATTTGGGTATACACAGTCACAAATGAATTGTATTGGGTCCCTATATTTGAATATATGCAGTTTGGAATAGTAATGGGAGACTATTTGCCTTCCATCAATGACCCATTTTTGATGTTAGGTATTTTGGTAGTGGCCAATAGGGAATCCAAAAAATAATACATCATAAGGAAGTGATTGTTAGTCTTCTTCTTTATGGTAGAGAATTGTTGTTTCAAGCAAATATTGATCATTTCTTGTCAGGATGCGAAACACCGGAAGCATAAAATTGATTACCAAATACCAAGCAACTATAATATGCGGAAATAACCAGATTCACCAAGTAACTAGAATTCAGAATAACACAGCATATGAGAGACAATACACAACTTGTATTAACACTTTATACAGAAAAGAATACAATAGAGAATATCCCACATCTTCTCCACCACCTTACAGAGGTTTCCCACACCTCAAGTGAACAGTAAATCTTCTCCCCAAAGCTCTCCCTCTCACAGGTCCCAACACCCAACTCAAATACAGAGTTGGTGTTCACCTCCCGTGCTCCACGCACACCACAAGTGCTCCACGCACTCCACAAGCACTCCACGTGCTCCACAAGTACTCAAGGTACTTCAAGTAGATCTCCCATGAATCTGCAACAACCTGCAATTCAACAGACCATACTTATGGAAGGAACTCCCTTGCCTTCCTCTCTTGTTCTATCTGAGTACACACCTGTACTCCAAGTAGATCCTGCCTGATACTGCTCCCTGTTGTGTTGTTGTCTATATGACCTTGCACACCTGCAAATCAAACAACGGTTCTACTCACCTGTGAACCTTGACCTTGCACACACATACACCTGCAGATCAACAATCTTACTTACCATGTAGATCTCTTATATAGGCCATGCAACTATGACCAAGATCCTACACTCCTGAAGAATCCAGCTGACTCTCCAAACCAGCACCAACACACCTGGTACTGTTGTGGAACTAGGAGGAACACCCTTGCTCACCTCACACACAGAAGGATCAAACTTTGCTCAACTCAAACTAGCCCACTTTTCCAATACAACCATGAGTCTATTATATAGATCTCATCAAACAATAATTAGACATCTAATTACAATAATTAGATCCGCAGCTATGAGTCTAAAATTAACACTCATCATGCAAACACTTGGTTCGTTAGCTAACTGCCCGTAATTAGCTCGCAGTCGAACCACACAGGTGACTGACGTCGGTCCCTGTCTGCCTGGAGGTGACCGACATCGGCCGATATATGACCAACGTCGGTTGCTTCTCTATGTTGTCCTACCGACGTCGGCTGATCAGACCGACCCCAACTTCTCTGCAACTCAGCAACCTTCAGCAACCTCCTCTCCTATTTGCATTAGTGAAGCTTTTAGCTCCACAACCTAACAATCTCCCACTTGGAGATAAATAGCTGCACTGTACCTATACCTGTACTCCGTCTAATCTATTTCCTGGTTTGTATCCCTCTTCAAGCTCCCACCTGAAGACAACCCACCACACATCCCGTGGTGTACCACCTGTCATTCGAGTACCCTGCCACATCCGAACCTACAAACACATGTAGTGAAGTCCTGACCCTGCATAGCAACACCTGCTGCCGGTCCCTCTCAAAAAACCTGAGAACCCACTTCCTCGAATTGGCTCCTAACTCTGACAGCTCCCACTGCATGGAAATATTCAGGTCTATACCAGACCTCATGTGATTTCGAACACTGTACCTGTCCAGCCCTTAGTGTGCTCCGGCTCTGCATCCCGAACCTCGCCAACACCTGATTCACATCAGCTCCCACTCGAGACAAAATCAATCTGTGATCTCCATGCCTCCCATGTCAAAGAATTTTGCTGCTCCAAACTCCTCATGACATGACGCTGAACTAATCTTACCCTTAGCTCAGCAAAACCCTGTATGTACACCCCTGCTAGCTAGCATACTATCCACATACAGCAACAAAATGATGTCATGACTCATCATCCACCTGGTAAGACAAACCACAGTAGTTACCTGACACTGACTGAAGCCATGCTTCATCCTCCACCTGTCAAAACCTATACCACTATCCTGCAGCTCCACAAGACCATATACCTGGTCTTCCGTCTCACGTATCCGTTCTCTCTATTCTTCTACTAAGGAATCCATTCGTCTCTGTGCTTTCATCCAGCTGGCAAACCTACCAAAACACCCGTTTGGTTCTGTATCATATCCCTGCCTAGCTCCCACCTGTTTCCTGGATCCTTCCTACTCTACAATCAGCAACAAGTATAAAGAAGAGGAACACGAATTTGAGGGCCTACTTACGCCTTCAGTCCTCCGTATGGGTGTTTGAGACTCCTTGACAGCATGCTGTCCACCCAAAATTTGTTACAGTGACCGACCTCGGCCACCCCACAGTCTGCATCCGACCGACGTCGGTTCCATGCGTCTGTCCCTGACTACCAACCTGCCAGCGCTGGTGTCCCTGTTGCCGACGTCGGTCCTCCTGACCGACATCGGTCTTACATACTGCTGACATCGGTCCCATGACCGACGTCGGTCTTACCCTGCCCGACATCGCCAGCTTCGGTTTGCACGTGACCGACATCGGCACATGTCTGTTCGACGCCGATTGCTCCTGACCGACGCCGGTGTCTGTGCTCGCCTGCGAGTGATGACTTTTTACCCGCGAGCTCCTTTGGATCAAAACACATGTCCAAACTGCTCTGCTCAGATGTATCTAGCCTCATCCACTGAACTCTGTCCGCCATCTCCTCCAAGAACACCAAGGCTTTCCAGTTCTTAAGCCTGTCAAATATATCTGTCTTCCGCTTAAGAACATGCATCTCCTTCCTACTCATGTGACCAAGCCTACGAAGCCACGTCTCTGCAACAGAAGAAGAATCAGTAATATAAACAAGTAGATAAAGTATACCTATTTTCTTACCACCAGCTAATTCAAGTGCTACCGCTGTGAGAGTTCTTGTGCATCTCTCATCACCCAATCTTTCTGAAGAAATTAGCCAAATCTCCAAACTTGGGACCTGCATGACCTTCATCAACACCTGTGTGTTGGCCGCCTGCAATTTTAGCTTCACTTCCCCTTTGCCAATCTTTTGGCAAGGCTCACCAGCTCCTCTACCTGGGGCTACATGGAAAGAGGCAACCGAATCTTTTATCCAAGATTCAACTTTATCCAAGAAACCTGCAAACACATCCTGTGCAACAACACCTGCTACATCTGTATCTTCAGTTTCTTCATGTTGATCTGCTACCAACCAACAATATTCTTTTACCTGCTCTTTCTTTCCATCGGACCGTGAGTAACCATCTGTGTTTTTCAACTCCTCCATTCTTAGCTTACTTTCATCTGCCATTGCTCTACTCCCACTCGATCAGAAATCCCTGAGAGTGACCTGTAACCAAACACAACCCTGCTTCCTGCAACCTTAGCTCTGATACCACTTGTCAGGATGCGAAACACCGGAAGCATACAATTGATTACCAAATACCAAGCAACTATAATATGTGGAAATAACCAGATTCACCAAGTAACTAGAATTCAGAATAACACAGCATATGAGAGACAATACACAACTTGTATTAACACTTTATACAGAAAAGAATACAATAGAGAATATCCCACATCTTCTCCACCACCTTACAGAGGTTTCCCACACCTCAAGTGAATAGTAAATCTTCTCCCCAAAGCTCTCCCTCTCACAGGTCCCAACACCCAACTCAAATACAGAGTTGGTGTTCACCTCCCGTGCTCCACGCACTCCACAAGCACTCCACGTGCTCCACAAGTACTCAAGGTACTTCAAGTAGATCTCCCATGAATCTACAACAACCTGCAATTCAACAGACCATACTTATGGAAGGAAGTCCCTTGCCTTCCTCTCTTGCTCTATCCGAGTACACACCTGTACTCCAAGTAGATCCTGCCTGATACTGCTCCCTGTTGTGTTGCTGTCTATATGATCTTGCACACCTGCAAATCAAACAACGGTTCTACTCACCTGTGAACCTTGACCTTGCACACACATACACCTGCAGATCAACGATCTTACTTACCATGTAGATCTCCTATATAGGCCATGCAACTGTGACCAAGATCCTACACTCCTGAAGAATCCAACTGACTCTCCAAACCAGCACCAACACACCTGGTACTGTTGTGGAACTAGGAGGAACACCCTTGCTCACCTCACACACAGAAGGAGCAAACTTTGCTCAACTCAAACTAGCCCACTTTTCCAATACAACCATGAGTCTATTATATAGATCTCATCAAACAATAATTAGACATCTAATTACAATAATTAGATCCACAGCTATGAGTCTAAAATTAGCACTCATCATGCAAACACTTGGTTTGTTAGCTAACTGCCCGTAATTAGCTCGCAGTCGAACCACACAGGTGACTGACGTCGGTCCCTGTCTGCCTGGAGGTGACCGACGTCGGCCGATATATGACCGATGTCAGTTGCTTCTCTATGCTGTCCTGCCGACATCGGCTGATCAGACCGACCCCAACTTCTCTGCAACTCAGCAACCTTCAGCAACCTCCTCTCTTGTTTGCATCAGTGAAGCTTTTAGCTCCACAACCTAACAATTCTCCTATAGGAGGAGTAAGTCCCTTTTCAACCATGAAATATATATAAGGGACCTAGAGTTTGTTGACATAGGTTGTGGAAGGGGCCCTAGACAATCTATTGAGTAAATTCATAATCATCCTAATACCTACCCTAAATTGGGTGATTGGGATCCTTCCAGTGGGTTCAGAAACTACATGGGTCCTTGAATACAACCATGGGACAAGAGTGGTTTTCAGGTCATTTTTGCTAGACCATTATTCTATTGAGGGAAAATCTAACTTGAGGCTTGGGTAGCTTATAGTAATTTTCAAAGGCAATGGGGGAGATATAAGCAACCTTTTTAAAACTACATTCATACACTATCCTATTTTGGTTGATTCTACAATCCTTAAATATAGGGGCAATAACATCGATACAATGAAGTACCTCTAGCTTTGTCATTGCATGGTGAAGACTTTCCATTTGAATGGTGACCAGGTCGTAGTATCTTTAGTTGACTACAACAATCCTTTGATCCTCTCTTGTAAGGGCTAGCATCTCTTTAATGATCCAAAAAATCTTTGTCTAGTTGTTATCTCTTGTGTTTAATGCTATCACATCAAATTCAATGTACTTGAAGACCTTTCCTTTTATGTCTAAAGTTAAATACAACTCTTTGTCTACCCTGTTTTGTTGTTTTCATGTTGTCATGATTATGATATTTATAAATTGTTCACTAGTAGTCTATAAAATTCTTTTGGATCAATTTCTACTTATTTGGGTGATGATTGAGCTCTCTCTAGTTCGACTATGATCAAATTGGGATCTTATTAGGGCTTCTACAGATGTTAGGGCTTTTTCAAGTCTTTTCAATATTTAATGGTGATATTTATTTGCACTCAAGTGAGTTCAAGTCCATGGCATTCATAATTGATATTATGCAAATGTAAACCTAGTTAAAAAGGTCATTAAGTCAAACCATGGCCTTTAATCAATCTAAGGTGAAAGATTGATTTTAACATTGAAGTGCATGCTTATTTTCCAAACACAATCCCATTGATCTGACCAAAGTAAACAACATGTTCATTTATCTAAGTGGGATTGGTTCATGATTTTTAATTTTGACAACCTCATAGACATCAATGACGTATGCACGAACATCAAAATTAAGCTCTATCAATGTATCACCAGGGCTTAAATTTAACACATTACATGTCATTCGATCAACTTCATCCAAGCAAGTGTGAATCATTGATCATGATCTAAGTAGTTGGCTATGATTAGTTTATGCAGTCATAAAATGGATTAAGTAAGCTTGAGACCTCATTAAATTTAGATAAAGATTATAGACTAATTTTTTGTTCACATTAATAAATACGAATAGGACTTTGAAGTACAGTCCATAAGCTAAGTTTTAACATAATAAATTATGGACCCTTCAAATAATTAAAATGACTTAACATAAGCCTTTAGGCTAAAGTTTCATTATATTGATAAAGGGGAGCCCTCTTGATTTTGCACCATCCAATCTTTGGCATCCTTTTAACCATGGGCCATTGATCATGATCCAAGTGATCTATCATGATTGGTCATGTGGGTTAAATCTTTGGACTTATTGGGTCCATCTCGTGTCGTCCGATCATTTACACTTGAATGCACGTGGGTCGTAGATCTTGCAGAGAAGCACATGGCTTAAGTTAGGGTTTAGGACAAATATTTTTTGGGTCCACGTGAACCCCATTGGCTGAAACAATGTGCCCCAGATAGTCAATTTCCTCTTGACTGAATGAACACTTAGATTTCTTGGCACATAATTGATTGTCTGCTAACAATTGTAATGCCCTATCAATAAGTTGTAGATGTTCAGCCCATGTGCGGCTGTAGATTAAAATGTCATCAAAGAAAACTAAAATAAATTGACAAAGAAAACGCTGAAAGATTTTATTCATGAGTGCTTGAAAAGTGGAAGGGGCATTTGTAAGGCCAAATGGCATGACAAGGAACTCATAGTGACCTTCATGCATATGAAATTCTATCTTGGGAATGTCATCATGATGCACTCAAATTTGATGATAGGCAGAATGTAGATCCAACTTAGAGAAGAATTTGGCCCCATGGAGCTCATCAAGAAGCTCATCGATGACAAGAATTAGGAATTTATCCTTGATAGTGAGGTGGTTAAGGGCTTGGAAGTTAATGTAAAGGTGCCATGACCCATCTTTTTTGTGGACAAGAAGCACTAGGGAGGAATATGGGCTGGTGCTGGGGCGAATAACTCTAGACTTGAGGAGTTCTCAGACTAAGTTCTTAATTTTAGTCTTTTGCAAATGGGGGTAACAGTATGGTCGGATGTTGGGTGGGATGCTTCCTGGAAGGAGAGGAATGTGATCTTTAGGGCATGAAGGAGGAAAACCTATTGGTTCTAAAAAAATGGTTTCATGCTTGTCAAGTATGGCTTATAAATCTGTAGGGTGGTTAGTAGTAGCGGGGGGCTAGAGTTGAATGGAATGCAGCTGTGCAATGACCCAATATGAGCCTTTCTTCAAAAAAAATTCCATGCAATGAGAATTTATGATGCTAGCAGATCCTAGTAATAACCCTTTTAAGGTGTGCTTCTAACCATTATCTGTGAACTGCATCTAAAGCTCAGAGAAGTCCCATAAAATAGGTCCTAATGTGTAAAGCCACTGTGCCCTTAAAACCACATCACACCCTCCTAAAGGTAAGGCAAACATATTAGAGCAAAAATTATAATCACCCATTTCAATATGCACATTTTGACATTTCCCTTTACATGGCAATGTGCCCCCATTAGCAATCATGACTTCAAAGCTAGAACAAGGGTATACAAAGCAATCTACCGCCTTAGCAATGCGAGGATTGATGAAATTGTGAGTACTGCCTGAGACAACAAGGATTGTGAGAGGGATATTTTTGAAGCACCCTTTGACCTTCATGGTTTAGGGAGTGGTGACACCTACTAGTGCATGCACTGAGATCTCAGGTTGAGTCTCTTAAACCACTGGGTCTTCTTCAGTGCCAGGTTCTTCTTGAGCATCTTGAAATTCTAGAATATCAAGCTCACTGTCCTACATTGGTGATGACTCCACATCTAGCAAGTAAATTTTTTGTTGGACACACCTATGACCCTTAACCCATTTGTTATCATAGTTGTAACATAATAATTTCTCTTTGTGAGACCACATCTCAGTCAGGTGCTTGATTGGTGTGGTTATGGTTGTCCGTTGATTCACTATGTTCTTTACTGGTGAAAAGGTGGGAGGTCGATGCTGTGTGGAGAGTTTATCTTCTGCTAACTTAGCCAGACCTAAGGCATCCATCATATTTTTAGGTTGAAACATTTTTACCTCTGAGCAGATCAGCTCTCTGAGGCCACTAATAAAGTAGCTTTTGAAGAAGTCATCTGATAACCCTTCAGTGTGATTAGCGATTTTTTCAAATTCAATCTAATATTCATGAATAATACATGTTTGATGGAGTTTGGTGAGAGCTCCTATGAAATCCTTGAATGCTAAGGGACCAAACCTGCCCAGAATTAAGGATGCAAATTTTGACCAATCAGGTTCATCATTTGTCTTGAGATACCAATGGTACCACTAAAGTGCTTCTTGTTCCAGATGAAAGGAAGTATTTGGGACTTTGTTTGCAAAATAAGTATTGTGGAGGCTGAAGAATTGTTTAGCTCGATATATCTATCATGTAGGATCTATACCATTGAATCGTGGAAAGTCTAGCTTAGGTCCACATGAGAATTTAGAAGTAAATGAGTGATGCTCTGAAGAAAACTCCTCCGTCTGCACTCTATTGAGTAATATTTATTCCAGTTGATTCAAGCCATGCATCATATTGGTTAACTCTGTAACTTGAGATTTCAATGTGGTGATTTCTTCCTCCATGATTTTTGTGCCTACACGAGTGGTGACCATATCTAGTTGTTAATAGCTAGGGATCCTTCCCATTCCCTACCGGGATGCAGGGCAGGTTTGGGGTCTGTAACTGTGTGGTTGTAAATATCCTCAACTATGGATATGTTGTTGTTTGCTCTCTAAACCTGATAATTTGGATATGGACCCCAAGTTTGTTTGGCTGCCTAAAGGATTTTTTTAAAATTCTCTCTAGCCACTAAAGCTATCTAATCGAGTATCACTCTCCAAAAATTTCTAGCCATGGGTTTACCCCTTAACGACAACTTTTGATTTACATCACGGGTGGGAACTAGTCAATCAAGATGGGGCCATTGCCCTTTTCACTGGTAGGTCCTCTCAATGGACTAGCTACTTTGGGGTTCTTGTGGTACTCCTCACAATGAGTTTTAGGGCTTATGCCCAAACACTTCCCATAATTAAGCAGATAGGTATTTACCCAAACCAAAATGATGGAACCTGCAATGAAAAAAATTCTTGCCAGAAATGGTGCAGCACCTAGAAAGCCCTGCTTCAAAAAAAAATTGCTCCAAATCTACCAACAAATCCAAGAAAGTGCTTTGATACCAGATGAGAAGAACCTCCTACAGTAGATTTCCTCCTACAATAGATTTAATCAAAATATGTGAAAATAAAATAACTCTTACGAATAACAGAAACACAGAAAGCTTATATTGATCGTAGGCCACTTTGAGGGGGCAACCTCCTTTGAGCAAGCTCAATACAATAAATTTGTGGATGGCTTCATTGGGCCTCAACACTTATTTATATACTAACTCTATTCTAACAACTACTACTTCCCTTGTATGTGGGATAATTCAAATATGTTATGAGGGATGACTTACAAAGCATATGCGTCCATAGAAATTATTACACTAATACTGCAAAGAGAAGGGTAAGGCACGGGTTCCTAACACACCTAAACCTTGAAGGGTGTTGGGGCACTGAAAGGATGTGGGGGTGCAGATGAGGAGCCAAATTTTCCTATCGAGATTTGTTAGATAATTTGAGTGAATTATTGTAGCATCTGTGCTTTCTACTATTGGAGGGCTTCATTCACCATTTCCTTGAAAGGATAGAATGTCTCGGTGTTGTTCACCATTTGAAGTTGTTTGGAGTGAATAGGTGGATAGTCTGCTAGTTGTATTTTCCACTTAAGCTTCTTGTAATCTAACCTCATCTTTGGGATCATACACTCTAAAGACAAACTGCTCAGATACCACTGATCCAAAACTCAAAAGCTTTGGTTGAAAGATAATTTAAGAAACAAGAACACAATTCAAATAATGCTATCTATGAAAAGAGATGTTTTATTGATCAAATTTGCAGACCCAAACATATGCCTATCTCTGAGAAGAGATGTCTGATTTCTATTTCGGGTTACATCTTAATTTATACATGTTTTTAAGGTGGGAGTAGGATGTGGAAGGTCACCAATCTCGAGGGAGATTAAGTGGTTCGACTTCCATTATTTACAACAATACAGAATTCAAGGAATTAATATTTTTAGAAACTTACTATTTTTAGACTGCACTACTAAAATTGAAATTTAGGGCACTTCCATTGAGTTTTTAGGGGTCAAAATCCATCATACATAGCTCCATGTCATCTCACTGCATTCTCCTCATTCTTAGTTTTCTAACAGTTCAAATGATGAGTCAATTGGAGCTACAGTGTAAAATTTATGGCTCCCAAAAGTTCCATCATCAATTGGGGTGGACCCATCACCTAAATTATCACCTGAATTGTTTCCCAGATCAAATAATAACTCTGACTAATATAAATTAACCCATTTTTTTATTCTCACATTGGTACTATAGTAAACCTTGGGAATACTCTCATAATAGTTGCCACACTCCTGGCCTCCCATTTATTATATCACCTTCACTTTGGATTATATGACCATGATCTACCTATCTCTATAAGTGAAAAACTTTCCATTTGATAAGGTCTATTTATGTATCCTTCAATGAAATATTTTAAGTGTGTATCATTTTTTGGTTCTATAATATGTGTCACCGGTTTGAACACTTCGCGTGAAACATTCAAAGTGGCAAACACTCTACTGCTCTATACCAATGGAATCTCCAACAACATATGACATGTCTCCCATGCCCTAATGTCTCTTTTGACAAGGGTTTTTGTTAGGATTCTTCTATAGACTCTAGTTGCTAATTCATCAGGGTTTTAATGTTTGAAATTTGCATTAACATTTGATGATAACTTTCAAAACTCTTCTCAACTTTTACTGCATATTTGGTAATGTAATTGAATATTGCATGTTTTAAAATCACAGGTTGCTAATATACATTTTATCTTCATAACTGTAGTATGTTTTAGTTATGTGTATTTACACGATCGTCATTTCTTGTAGGCTCATAGTTTTTATCTCCTATTTCTAGGTCTTGAAAAAAATTTGATCCACTCATATTCAACGGCCACGGTGCATTTTACCTATTAAATTTAAAAAAAAATATTTTATGTAAGCACATTATGTTATATTTATATATAGAAAAAATGAATGTTTGAATATCTTACCTACAAACCATATTTCCTCTTTTTTTTATGTAGGCAGGCAGCTCTCTACACATTGTATGATGCTTTACACAATTAAGTATCTCTTCATAGTCATGGTCAAGATCCACTTGTGTTATTTGATGTGTATTTCGAAGACATGGATGTTGCTTAAATTTTTTTAATATCTATATTGCATCATATATAAAATTTTATCTGTTAGTATGAGTCAAATTAATTATTATGTAAAAATTACATATGAAAAATATCGATAGCATACCTGTATGTTTTGTTGATGTGGATCTCACACAGATTCTAGGCATGGACAATAGGATCAAAGTATTTTTGAGCATTTTATAGATCACGATTATTTGTCTAATCAAGGGTCTCCATGATTGGTGCTCTCTCCAACCATATGAAACCATGTACATGTGGTGAACCTCTATGTTACCATTCATATCTAGACCAATGATCTTTCACTTTCATTCTTTTTTATAGTATCTCCTTTCAAAAAATTGTATGTCGTAAGTGCATGTAATATGCCACTATATGAGGATAGTCAATAATAATTTGTTGACACCATTTTTATGATTCTTAGGGATTAGGGTGATTTTCATGTCATTAGTGAATACAGATCAAGCCAATACATATTAGTTGCACTCAACGTGAAGAAAATTGTTGTTGTTCCAATTTGAGGCAACATGTCACTTAATTCTACTTGGATTTTTGCCCAATAAGACCTTGTACCCCTTAATGTGGTACCAAAATACATCAAACAATCAACTAGATGAGAGTGTGACATGTTATCCATATGCTCACATAATTAATTTATGGTGATTGGCATGTCTTGCAGATTATTTTTCACAAACATTGTAGATGAATTTTGTGCATGATGTCTCATAATCATATTCATCATGTAGTATATGAATCGTGGGTGTCACCCAAAATAGTGATCCTTGTATCGAATCAAATGTTTAACAAATTCATGTAGATGGACTCCTTTCATTCTTAGTTATAACCAATCACATCTTCTATCTAGAAATAATATGGGGAAGGATATATCAATTAATGCTTCTGTGATATACTCATTTATAGGGGATGCACTAACTCCTGGCCAATCCATCAGATCTCTAGGTTCTGCATTAGGATGATTCACCCATGCATAGATCAATTCCATCTCTCTTGTGGTATTTTGGGGTTTAGAAGCCATTGAATTCATGTGATTGATGATATTTCCATCATCCGTTTCCATCATCTAACCCTGAATACATATTCATTCACATCTGAATCAAACTCCATATGTACAAAGTTTAATTGGTCAAAGATAATTTTCTCAAAATTGGGTGGACGTTTGATAAGTGCATTTTTATCAAATTGAACATCTCTATAGAACTTTTCATGTTTTATTTTATCTTTTAATTCCCTATATAATCTCTCTCTATTAACTATAAAATTGTAATTCATTCCACGTTGATCTCATCTTTGAACAATAATGATCGGTAAATCTTTTATCTGACGTGGTAAAACCTTAGCAATTTCTTTCACTTATTGTGAAAAACTGATTGTATGTTCTTTATATTAATATTGACCTCTAGTTGCATGTGTGGGTTTAAGGATTAGATTGACTTGTGATGTCAACATCTCTTCTACTTAGGTTAAGCATGTAAGTTCTAGTGGCTGTGGACTAGGATCCATATTGTTCGATGCTGAAAATTGATGATCATTTTTTTCTTGTCGACATTTGTGGAAAATTGGACCTTTAGGTGCTCAAGAGATATATATGTCGGGATAACTTTCTTAACAAATATAACACATACTTGGCAAAGCCAATTTTTTTAGATGATGACGAAATATGATATGTAATGTCTTCAAATCTACCTCAATATTTTCACTATTATCATGTGTATTTTGTATATTATTTTAAACATTGTTATTCATGGCATTTCTTTTTCTATTATCTGGCATGTCTAACACACATTCTATGCATGGAATTCACTTATTTAGAGCTAGCATCGGTATTGACATTCATTCAACGATGTTTTTGAACTCATTCATGATTACATTCTTGTAATCGGTTTCTTTCTTCCATTATAAATTGATTCAAATGTATTTATCTTTGAATTATTCTTCTTAATCTTTGCTTATCATCTTGCGATGTTCGTTCATGATATGCTATCATTTCTTGGGCATGTTGTCTCATTTTTTCTTCTAGCTCTTCAACTGGCATTTCAACCCTATGTTTTACACGTCTTTCTCTTTCATTCTCATTATATTGTTGTCTTTGTTCCTCTGTCATTTGTTCATATTGTTGTCTTCGATATTATTGAGCATATTCTCTTTAATATTATCTTTTTTTCTCTTCGATTTCACAATTCATTCATGAACGAGCCATACCTATAAAAATATAGATATAAAACATTCAAACTTTTATCTAACAATTTTAAAATACAATAGACCTAATTAATTATTAAATAATCAAAATAATTTATCCATAAATTTTAAATAAAATTATATCAATTACTAATAATTATATAATACATGTATAATTCTATTTTAATTTTAAATAAAATTTTACCATCTTAAAAAAATATTTTAATGAATTTTATCTTTATAAAATAGACATGTGAAAATAAAAATTAAATTTATTACAAACTTATAAATACCTTTTTCATATTCTATTATTTCAATTTTATTTAAAATTTAAACATAATAAAATAAAAATAAATTTAAATAGAAAAACTAACCTAAACCAACTACGGACATATAAACCAAAGTCATCCAAAATATCACATATTTAAGATATAACATATGCCTAAAATGATGATACACATAATGTTAGCATATTACTTGATTTATTATATGGATTGGCTGCTAAGTGAATATCATACGGTTTAATATATAGTTTCCAAAATGATGATACTTTAAAAAAACTTATGATATCTCTAGCTGAAAATAACTAACTTAAAGCCCAAGATAGATGTAGGTGAAAAAAAAAAGTCTAAAATGATGACACTTAAAAGCAACTTAACAAATAAAATAAATAAACCTATGATATCTCTAGCTGAAAATAACTAACTTAAAGCCCAAGATAGATGTAGGTGAAAAAAAAAACCTAAAATGATGACACTTAAAAGCAGTGTAACAAATAAAATAAATAAACCTATGATATCTCTAGCTGAAAATAACTAACCTAAAGCCCAATATAGATGTAGGTGGAAAAAAAAAACCTAAAATGATGACACTTAAAAGCAGCGTAACAAATAAAATAAATAAACCACTTTTTTCATATCTGCACTGAAAAAAATAGCAACGACAGAAATAACTTGTAGGGGGCTGAAAGAAATAGCGGTGGCAGAAACAACTACCCACCTTTAAACTTTTATTCCTCCCTTTCTTTAAAAACCATAATTAAAAAATGTTTGTGCACTTCACTAATTCCTATTCTTCATTTTATTTAAAAGTTTATTTTAAACACCTTCGACTCACTTCTAATTTTTATGTACACGATACTCAATAAAATATACTATACTATAATATAATATAATATTATTCCCAGAGAAAATAATCACAATTGTATAGACATTATAATATCATATTACCAATCTACATACTTAACTCATACTAATACACTTTTTCATAACAAAATTACTTAACATTTAACTTTATACTATTTATATATTATTTTGATTCAATTACACTCTTTTATTTTTCCCATATTTTAAAAGAGTCACAACCTTCCAAATAAAACAAGACTATCACTTGCATAATTTCTATCAAACCCATACACTCTTCAAATTTGCATTGGTGCTAAAATTTCTCATATTCTCTAATAAATATTGGTTATGTTACAATCATTAAGATCCATAATCTTTTGCATCTAAATTATTGCATTGTCTTATTTTTTAATGCTTCTTCTCAGTCCCATTATACTTCTCTCAAAACCCAAAACCCTTACATTTTTATGTTCAGGTACTAGAATAAACTCATTAAATATTTTGTATATATTATTATGCATTTCCACTACATTTGAAGCAATTTTAACTAACAATAAATTTCACACCAACTTATAGATATTATTAAATAATACATTTTAACAATTTTAAGAATTAAGTATTACATAGCCCTTGTTTTTATAGTATCAATTTTAAAATTTAGTTTTATTATTATTGTATTTCAATTTAGAGATTTTTAGAATTAAATATTTGATAACTAGATTCCAATACAAGGTATATTGTATTCTAATTTAATTTATTTTTAAAATTATTGTTATTTTCTCATTGTCGAGAGTAGTCATATAATTGTTTGTTATTGTTTTCAAATATTTAGTACATAATTTTTTTAAGTATTTGATTCAAAATGTATTTTTTTACTTGAATACGTAATTATTATTGTCATAAATATTATTTGTGTTATTTATATTATATCTATGATGATCAATCAAATAAATTTTAAACTAGTAACATAAATATACTACAAATATCTTTTTTATTCAACCTTAAAATGTAACATTCAATGGATAAAAAATACTATCTATATATGTGCAAAAATTATCACAAATAGATTTATGTAATATTCAGTGGACTATAATTACAATACATATAAATGTGCACAAATTATCAAGGATCATAATTATAATATATATGAATGTGCACAAATAATCACTGAAAACTTTTATATTCAAATCTCAATGTAACTCATTTATCTTGAAAAATAAAGGTATGCAAATTACTATAATTATTTTTCTATTCAACCTTTAATTTAATATATTTAAAACTATTTTACATCTTTGATATCTTTTTTGTGTAGCAAAAATAACCACAAATCATGAAATATATAATTGTCTTCATAAAAAATTATATATATTTCTTGGCAATGATATAATTTTCCCTATAATTTGGTGTAATTTTTTTGTAATAATAGTCAATGATCATTATATTGGGATGATTTTATGATGTGATGGCAAAACACTATTCATGCAATATTATTCATGTAGCACATTCAATGATGATGTGGTAGGCACTATTCACCTTGGTGAGGTGTCACAACACTATTATAGATTGTATATGTGGCATGGGATGAAATTATATGAAGGCACATGGAGCACATGATGGTGGGCCAACCTTGTATAAGAAGATTCTCTTCTATTTGGACCTTTGACATGTGAGTAGATTTTACTATTCACTCAATAGTGAACACATGTGAAGGGTGGCATAATTTTCCTTACTGGAGCCTTTGTCCTTCATCATTATTCCTCCCATAAGGAATTATGGCATGGATTTCTTGGTCTTTACTCCTTTCCTTTACCATGATTCTCCCAAGTAGATGTAGGGCATAGATGCTATGTTGACCATTCTTCCTTCATAATTCCCCTCCATGTGAAGTGTGGGTCTTAATATTTTATTATCTCCTTTGATTCCTCAAGCTTCCTATATATTTTTGTATCCTTTCCATGCTTAGGTAGGTGATTTTATGAAATAAAATATTTTGGATGCCTTTGGGAGCCTCCTTGGCATGTGGCCAAGTTATGTATTAAGTTGAGAGATAACTTATTGAAGCTTGATATATTGAAGATTGATTAATAAAAGAATTTATGTGAGTTTATTGAGATATTTATTGAGTTGTTTATGTGTTGAGAGATATATTTGAGAGGTTAAATATTTTTGAATCCTTCATGTGGTTGGAGGTCACATCAAGTGGCATCAGAATAAGTTCTGATCCTTGGGTAGAGAATGTGAGAGGAGAGATTGAGTTGAGGATGCTACATTGCATTATATGTTTTGTATATTGTAGGTATGAAGATGGAGAAGAATAATGGAAGAGAGGACTTGGTGAATGTGTATATAAAGATCTAAGACAAATTGGACATGATGATGGATCATATGCAAGAAGTAGAGAGCCAAATATTTGGCACAGTGATGAAGAAGAGAATGAAGTGGCTTGTGAAGCTGTTGTTTGAGAGAATGAAGAGGCAAGAGTTGAGTGTTGCCTTAAGGAGAGAAGAGAAGATGAATATTATTGACATGAAAGGTAGTATGAGAGAGTACCTAATTTTTATGGCATCTCATAGTGAGATTGAAGAGCATATGGAGCATGTTGAAGTTGAATAAGAATCATATGTTTCTTGTGAAGAAACTTTGGATGAAGATGATGTGCAAGTATGTGCACATGATGAGATAGAGGATGATGAAGATTGCATCCATATATTTTGGCATGAGAGTGAAGATCTCATCCATAAATAGATGCATGTGGAAGAAGAATACAATAATGTAGGGTTGCATGAGGAAGAAAATTATAGCCATGTGGAGTTGTAAGTTTGTTTTGTAGAAGATTTAGAGGAAATTTTTGTGCAAGTGAATGCACATGAGGAGAATGAGGAGTATATTTTTGTGCAAGTATGTGCACAAGATGAGAGTTTGAAGAATGTCATTGCAGCTATGGGTGAGAAGCTTCAAGTGATGATAAGTGATGGTGTGGATAATCCAATAGGTGGTTGGACAAAGTGTGAAGAAAGCCAAGAGGGCTTTAGGTGGTTGTGGATAGTCAATGGTGGGCCAGAGCTCACATGGAAGGATAAGATGAATGATAAGGCATATTGGTGGAGGAGGTCAGTTTTTGATGGTGGGATTTACCCCACATCTAAATCCGTTAGAATATGGATATGTTTTTGGAGGAGGATGGTTTGTGGTCCTATGAGGACTATTTTGAGGTCAGTATATAGATGATGGAAGAGGAGAAGAAATAAAGGAAATTCTTTAGGTGCATGTGGTGTTTTGGAATAGGATGTTGAGGTCATTACGTCGGGTGACTAAAAAGGTGGTTTTACCACTCACCCCCTCTATATGATCATGAAATCACATTAATTACCTCATATGTTTGATGCAAGAGCATCCAAGGTATTGGGAAATCTTGCATCACCCAAAAATAGAGTGGTGTGTTTTCTTCTTATTTTTTAAGAATAATTGGCATGGATACAATCATGGTAACTCGCAGGAGTTGAGTTACTTTCAATTGGAGGAGAGTGATCTGGTGGCAAAACACTATTCATGCAATAATATTCATTGATGATGTGGTGGGCACTATTCACCCTTGTGAGGTGTCACAACACTATTCTAGATTGCATATGTGGCATGGGATGAAATTCTATGAAGGCACATGGAGCACATGATGGTGGATCAACCTTGTTTAAGGAGATGTTCTTCTCTTTTGACCTTTGACATATAAATAGATTTTACTATTCGCTCAATAGTGAACACATGTGAAGGGTGGCATAATATTCCTTGGTATAGCCTTTGTCCTTTGTCATTATTCCTCCCATGAGGAATTGTGGCATGGATTTATTGATTTTTACTCCTTTCCCTTACCATGATTCTTCCAAGTGGATGTTAGGCATAGATGTTATGTTGACCATTCTTCCTTCATGATTCCCCTCCATTTGAAGTGTGGGGCCTAATGTTTTATTATCTCCTTTGATTCCTTAATATTCCTATATATTTTTGTATCCTTTCCATGCTTAGGTAGGCGATTTTATGAAGTAAAGGCTTGTGGATGCCTTTGGGAGCCTCCTTGGCATGTGGCCAAGTTATGTATTAAGTTGAGAGATAGCTTGTTGAAGCTCTATGTATTAAAGAATGATTAATGGAAGAATTTATGTGAATTTATTGAGATATTTATTGATTTTTTTATGTGTTGAGAGAGAGATATTTTAGAGGGTAAGGATTGTTGAATCTTTCATGTGGTTGGAGGCCACATCATTTTAGATACCTTATTATGTTTCAAAACTATTTCCAGTACTTTATTAACTGTTACTATATTTACAAAACCTTTGTAATCAATGCATGGAATGACTTACACTCTTCTTGGGTATATATTATGGTGTAAACAATAATATATGGAGCTAATTTAATTATTGATTTACTTCCCAGTAGTTAGCCACTCAATTTGAGGCACACAAACCATAAGACAAATGTATCAAACACACACTTCCTTTATTGAATTAGAGATATACACATTCCATGACTATGCAAACTTTGATTACTACATGGCTCCATGATTTTATGCAGATAATTTGATAATTCTATTTTTTTTCTATTCCATGCACAAATTTATAGAATTATATGGTTATGTGATTTCATGCACAAACTTTGATAATTAAATAGATCTTTCTCAAGGCTATTGAGTCTATGAATTTCCATGCACTCCATTGGACCACAGATCTATTATATTATGTATAACATTTAAATAATTTCATAGGTTTATAATTAAGTCTGTGGGATGATAAATAAATTCATCAATATACAATCCAATTTAGGATTGCATCAAGTTCATTGTGATATTTTTTATAAAAACTAAGCCTGGGTTCACTTGGTGAATTGAGAGGCCACTATAAGAAATACTATAATATGACTATGAGGCCTCCATTTGACATAGAAACTTTATGCTATCCCCACTAGAATAAAAAATTATGGGCCCTAGAACTCATAATACTGATCATCAAGATTTTCTAATGATGCTTCTTTTATTACATAATCCCACCACACTTGTGCTTGAGGGATCTCAAAAAATTGCTTTGTCTGAAAGATTGACATTCTTTCATAGGCAATTAGTAGGATAGTGTGTATCTTGACAAATATAAGAATTGAAATTTTTGGGAATTGATGTTGGAGGTGAGCATTTTCTAAGTAGTGTCCTAGGCTTTTTCTTGAGAAAATGAGGAAACTTTTTTTTTTTTGGGATTGGGATTGCTTTAAATTTTATTTGTCTTTTGAAATGTTTCTTTTTTGTCAAATCCCATGCTTTGAGGTTAGACCAAGGACCCTTTTTTTATTTACATGTTGTCACTTTAGGCATTAGCTTGAGATGGGAAACATGATTATAATTACAATCTGAATTACTACCCCAAGACTGCACAAAACTGCTTTTTACATAAACCTTGGAGGTTTCAAGATTCATTATATTCATCTATATCATTGGCTACAAGTTTTTAGATACATTGATTTTATAGTTTTTTATATACAAGATTCCTAAGCTTAATAAGAGTGAAATTTTTAGGGTTTTTACCTTTCTTTGTTAATGACTCACATGCCCAATGTCTTAATTTACAGGGAAGCGGTGAAAATGAATAGCATTTTACCATTGGTCGATGCCAATCACTAACTTTGTAAGCAAGTCTTTCAAATGTTAGTGAGTATTCATTAAATTTTCTCAAGTTGTAAGTCTTCATGGAATACATTTGGGCTTGATTTTATTGAACTTTTTTAGAATAGAATTCATGAGTTATTTCAAATTCTAACTAACTTAAACCTAATCTAGTTATATACCTTGATTACCATAATCAAATGGTTTAACATCTTGTTCTTCTTCATGAGCTCCTTCCTCTACCAAGTTTTCACACCAATATCTAAGTTTTCCTAATAACTTCACATCATAAAGGATTGTTTTTCTTAGTGTTTTAGCCAATTCATGATGACCTAATTCAAAATTTATATTGTTATCTATCCACAACATTATAGCATCATATGGGTCAATTAATTTATCAATATTTAAATGTACATGTTTAAATTGGTTGACCTAATATTGGTTATAATATGAATTTATTCTAGCATTGATTTTATGAATGGATCTGAAGTTTCTCTAGTTTCTACTTTGGCATATTGTTTTAAAAGCTCTTATTATTTTGCAAATATTTCTTCAAAAGATATGATAGAGCCTTCTCCTTCAAATTTTTCAATGTGTGAGAATTCATCAAATTTATGTTCATAAACTTGGTTTATTTATTATAGATATTTTTGGGCTCTTTATTGTACTTCTGCCATCCAATCTATTTCTTCTACCACTTTTTCCTTAAAATCTTGAATTTTTAGTGTTTTTGCACTTTTGCTCTTCCTTGGATGGTTTTGATGCTTTAATGTTGCCTTGAAACTTTTATGCTAAACAAAAAATTATTGAGAAATGATATTGTCCCATTTGTCATCTAAACTATCATGTTGTGCTTGAGCAACATGGATCTTCTTTGCATAGGCTCTAACTCAATCTACTTTATCTTCAATTTTGGCAAGCAAGTCACAATAAGCTTGCTCATCTTTCTTTAATTCTTGTAGAGATATTTCATTGTAATATGAGCTTTGGAACATCTCATTCTCAAACCCTTCTTATTTTTTACTCATAGTTACAATAAGTTTGGAAGAGACATGAACATTGGCTTTTATCTGGAACATCTCAATCTCCACCTTGGTAAAATGTCACTTGGAGGTTGAAAAAAAAATTGAGACATTTGACTCATATTTTATGAAAAATTGAGATAATATATAACTAATATATTCTAAAACATCTTTAACATTTAAGATTTCACTAACAAAATCATCAATATTTTGTTGAGTACACATGTTTCATTGTGCAAGCTAGTTTCTTTGTGCTTCAGACCGCTTTCCTTCCTTACCAATCTCTCTGTGAACTCTGGCTTCATATTTTTACCATAGTTTATTATATGTGTTATACACATTAAATTATTCTATCGTGGGTCACCTTCCAAGATCATAACTTATGAACTTTATTGACTATTGGCCAATTTGTATGCCATAATCTATTCTCTTTTCATTTAATGTCCTGGGAAGCTTTCTTTTTCCTAAAATCATTCCATAAATTTATCTCCTTTTTATGATTTTGATTTCAAATTCATTTTCCTTTCTTTTCTCCTCCTTTTTCTTTGGGAATCAAGGCAAGCTTTTTGATATCCCTATTGGCTAATAGATATAGGAATTATGGATCAATATTACTAGAAGAAGCAAAGATGTTTCTGGAGGGGCATGGATTTATGGGATCAAAAAGTAATCTTTTAGAATATTTAATTCTAAATTTAGATTCTTTGTTTCGTATGGATGAAGTCACTTTTGTCTTTTTGTCACTATATCTCAAAACTTATTTTGTGCTTTGGGGAACAAAGCCAAGTTTTGGGGAACTAAGATTTTGGTATTGAATTGTTTGAGTAAATCATGCAGGTATTGTTTATCTTTAGAGCATCTCATTCTCAAAACCTTCTTGTTTTTTACTCATAGTGAAAGAAGTTTGGAAGAGGCATGATCATTGTGTAACAACCCCTATAGGATCGTACTAGAAAACGTAATTTTTTTTTAATTAAACACATATACTATAAATAGATTACACCACAAGAATATAATTAGATATCATACAAAATACTCTAATTTTAATAAATAAAAATAATCACGTGACATCTAATAGTTATTGATCACTATCAACATATGAAACCCATCATAACCAATATGGAAAGTAATTACAAATGTTATCCACAGTTGGTACAATGATATAACCACTGTTGTTAAAGTATAAATAAATAAATAAATACATCTCATTAGATTAATGTCTCAATAATAAATATAATACAATACAATATACACAGAAAATACACAGCTCTCTTGAGCATAGTTCTCTAGACTCTAGTATCTGCGACAATCTCAAGTGTCATCTTAAAAGTAGTACTATTGTGGGGAGGGGGAGCATCATCCAAAAAAAAATTCACACCAATCACATACCAATGATCCCCCACAATAATCCCATCATGGAATGTTTCTCCCTTTATGTATGAGTAAATAGTGATGGCACAGGAATCTAGAGAGACAAGATAATACCCATGTGTTGTATGATTTCTAAAACTAAACATGCAGTGTATCATAAAAAACCCATTCTATTTCAACATATCACACAAACATGTAAATCATACTCATAAAATGACAATTTCAAAGTTTTCAAGAATAATAAATAATATCTATCTATAAATCAATCAAAATTCATACGCACCACTTGATCGGATTGCATCCATCTGATATTGTGATGCTAGTAAGCCAGTGAAATTTGTCTTACTCTTTACTCAATATCAGTAATGTAAGATTGGTTAACATAATATAATTAAAAGATTCATACAATTTACATACTAATAGCAATCCTATCACATAACATGCTAAGCATAAGATTAATTAGAAAATGTACATTTATTCTATCAAACGTATAAATAAATCTCATATTATTATCTATCACATACTAAAAATAATGATTATAGTTTATACTATCCAAGTAAAATACATATTTAACTACAAATTTTAATTATCATAATTATTTTTCAAATATACTATACCCTATGATAATCTATATTATCATAGTCTAGTGTTCGAAAACATAACTACTAATTTTATACAATCAATCATAATAAAGTAGTCTTAAATACATGAAAATATAAGATTCTACTCAAGTAATTAGATATAACAAAGCAAGTCACATCTCTCACAAAATATATAATATTCTATCTTAGCATTCGTTATACTCTCAAAAGGTTGTATGCATGCATACATAAGTCCTACTAACTATCATAAAAATATGTTATTCAAAGAAATAACCAACTCACATACATTGAGTCTGTCAAATGTATGAATGAGTTCTAAGTATATCAATTTTAATTTGATATCACTTGGATATGATATACATTTATATTGTAGTACTATATGACATCTCATAATACCATAGTTCAACTACATAATTACACATAATCAAACTTACGATTTCAAAAATCAAATGACCCATAATCATAAATAATAATCAAACAAGTATGGGATTATACCACCCAGATATATCTTATATTTAAATTGCATACTACTATAATTTATAAGCACACATCATAATGAACTATTATATGTTATATATGTCTAAACACATGTACATATTAACATTGTCATAATATGTCCCACACATAAGTATTCAATGCTAAATATATATTAACCGATAGTTAGTCATACTATTTATAGAGAGACAAAGAAATCATAAACTCGATATAATATTTCATTTAAACATCCCATTCCATTTTTAAGAGACTATTTTAATATAGTTATAGTTTCGTATCCCTAAGAAACTTTGTCTTTAATTAATCATCCCTTGTTATTGGTATATCTCTTATATACAAGTACTTATACATCATAATATGCATCATATATAAATACTCAAATGGCGTGCAAATATTATATCAATGTTCATTTATATTTCTTAATTAGTAGCCTCTTTGATTATAAATTTCATATTCATGAAGTATATCAACAATATTTATAAAATAAAAGATTTTACAATGTTATTATGCTTCATAATTTTTATCCTTAACTAGGTAAATTTTCTTCCTAACATAACTAAATGTATATAATTTCATACACAAGTTCTCAAGACAATATGGTATTTTATATTTTGGTTTGCATATGAGTATTCGATAATATACTAATTACTCTTATATGATACACAATAGTTCATCAAGTATATAGATATATGAATCACTCAATCTGTGATAATATACTAGTCAAAACTATGCAATGGCCCTACAGCCCTATGCATTAATATACATAAATTAGTTATTCAATAATTCTCAAAATGGTTACAATATACTCAACTTTACAATTTATAGGGTCCATAAATATAGTAACCATTAATGGAGTAGTCAAGATGTATACCAACCTAGTAACCACTAGATCAACCTTTAGTATTACAAGTATACATATGAAATAAGAGTCTTATAGGGTGAAATAAATGATATGTTTTAATCGTATACCTTCAATTTTTACTTTAACCACATATTAACAAGCAGTTACCACATACTATGGCCATCTATATAACTTAGATAATGTTATTAGATATAGACTCTAATAAAACATGTTATTTACTGTGAAATATATTAGGGTTCATATATATGTATTCAGGAATTATATATTCATTGCATTACATATATTTCATGTGAAATCTATTAATGTATTTTATATAACAGAATCATACATATTTAATAATTTATTAGGCAATCTAATATAGTTTACCTTCTTCGATCAAACTTCATAATTAAACCAATTGTATTATGAAATAATCACTCGATCCCTTATTAATTTATCTCTAGGATAATTAAATAATAAGAATAAGGAAGTTTGATCTCTGACTTGTTATTTCTTCCAAAAATAAAAAGAGATGAAAATATAACTATGACTTATGTATAGGCTATAGAATCGCCAAACTATCATATATGACATAAATCCCCATGTAACTTGATTGGTTCTATCATAAGTGCATTCCTAGATGTTCATTGAATATAGACAACTCTAAATTATATTATTCCATTATATTAGATTGATCTCTAGGTATAATAGATAGTAAAATCAATATCTAAGTGGATACAAATTGTTGTACCTAGATCATCCAACATAGGTATACGTCATTTTAGTAAACTAGTCTAATATGAATATGTTCCTATTAAGTACAATTTACCTATTGATATATGGTGTTTATATTCCACTATATTGGTTCATATTTATCTATGTCAAACCAATGTATATATATGGTAATATGTTTTAAATTCATAATCTAGCATATATATTCCACATTCGTTGATATATATATTCCATATTAGTTAGCGTATATCCATATGATCTGCGCATATGGCATAGATATTTCACTATACTAGTTTGTTATAAATTCATTCCACTAGAATTAGAAATATACCTATGAGAATTAGACCTATGTTATGATTGAAGTGATATATTGGTGCTATGAGAAGAACTATATATAGATATATATATCTACTACAGGTTTATGCACGCAGAGCTTCAATAAATATTAATATATAAATATATATAGTTTATATATACTATATATAGATACAGAGTGTTACAAGAATATATATATATATATATATATGCTATAGGTTTTAAATATTAATGGTGCTACAATACATCAGTGCTTCAATTGGTGTTATAATACATCAACGTTTCAATTGGTGTTATAATCTATGCAATGCTTCAATTGGTGTTACTTGTTGAAATATATTTGGTGTTACAGGATTAATCCAAACTCCCAATTGTATAGTGATATGTTGGTGTATGCTAGTATATGCTGAAAGATAACTACCAAAATTTCATCTATATATGGTAACAATATGCAACTAATTGTTTATGTCTTCATATTTCACTATTCTCCTTTAGTGATGTCTGGTAATGGACATACAATGATTTCATGTATAATGTCTATCATTATAACTTATATCAATATACCATACATATATATCACTAAATTTAAGTCATATAAACAAACCAAATTATTTTCTACCAATTTCGTTAAGGTTTCATGTTATAACATATTATTTTTGAATTTAATAACAATACTAACCTCTTAACGGCATCTATATGATACCAGGGGGTTCTCTCTATTCTTTCTCTTTGTTAAATCTTGTTCAAAGTCATGTTTCTCTCTTCCTTCTCTCTCTCCCCATTTCTACCTCATGTGCCCTCCTTTTTTCCTCATTTTAACTTTCTTCTTTTTTAAACATGAGGCACTGCTTTTCTTTTCTTTTTGAGATTTTCCTTTGTTTTTTTTTTTGATTTAATCTTTATTCCTTTCTATCTCTTTTTCATTTTATTTTATTTGATAAATTCAAATATATATATATATATATATATATATATATATATATTTTTTTTTTTTTTTTTTCTTTTGTTTTTTCTCTTGAAATATAAAATATATTTTATTTATATTAAAACTAATTACAATAATTATTATATTTTCTAACTAAATTATCTCTTTAAAAATCATGATGGTTTAATAATAAATAAATCAATAAATCTTAATTTAGTCCAATTAAGCAAATCACATTTTAAACAACATTTAATAGATATACATTCAAGATGAATTCTAATTAACCATTCAACTACTCTAGCAAACCATATTTAAATAAATATATAATACAAATGACATCAAAACACACTATACTAACCATTTATTATGCATATAACATGTGTTAATTATTATGGTGTGTGTAGGGTTATCGTTGGTTTCTCTATTGTATTCTGATATCTCTAACTACATCACCCTCTCTAGTGATGCTCTCCATCTATCATGCTCTAAGGGATGAGTTCTCTTGTGTCAACCTCACAATAAGTAGGTAGTTAGATCATAACATCATGATATAAGTTCATCATAAAATATAACTAAAATAACAAATCAACATATTCATAATATAAATATATATACTACAATTAACTCATAAAAATATAATAATGTAATTTAAGCAATATCTTACCATCTCATAATAACATATATCTCAAAGCTTAGTTAAAATCACTAAATCCAAATCTGTCAACTATAAATATCTACGGATAATCAAATAATTTGTTTAATGAAGAATCGAGATGTAATATCTTTTCTCCCTAAAGTTAGTCATCATCCCAAATGAATCTTATTCAAATATAAGTTATGAATTAAAACTATTATTTAGCAAAAAAATACATAGTTTACAGTATTGAATCAAGCATATAAATATAATATTCATTGTAGAATTCATCATTATTCTTTCAAATAGCATTATTCTCAGACTATTAGTCCCACAAGACTTTACACTGTGACATCTCTTTATTATGCAAATAAAATTTGCAAGTTTCACTTACTCTGATTGATTTTATCATGAGCACTCTGGTATCCAACACTGGTAAGATAAGCCTATATACTATAGGACTGACCACTTCTAATACCTCGAAGAGTCTCACATATCTCAGTGAAAGTTCATTGACTTTCCAAAATCATATGAGATCATCAGAAAAGCCAAAACAAATGACCAAAGAGAGTTCTAAAAAATCTTCCAGCCTCTCTGCATATCTCTCTCACTTAGAGAGTGTTTTTCTCATTCTAGAGAAAAACATTTAGGGAGCCTAGTAAGAATGATAAATATATAAGTTAATATTATTGCTACTCTACATATCTTCGGATAAGTATAACATGTTAATCCTGTCACTACTCCATGTAATTTTTTGACAAGTATGATGATGAATAGGAATTGAAAATATTATATTTTAAAATTAAGGGATACTCATTTCACAAGATACATGTGTATGGTCATCTGACTAAATTTGACAATTTTATCTGTCAAATCTTGGATTTGATAAGCTCCCCTTATCGGATCCAAACTCAATAAATTTGACAAGTTCGGGATTTGACAAACTCTTCTTGTCAGATCTAAATTCAGTAACTATCGATTCAATGTGAGACTAACTAGGATCCATTCCCATCTTTTAGTATTCACATTCCTAATTCACCACTCTTTTTTTAGATTTTCACAACCTAATAATTTTAAAAATGTGCAAAATTTTCAATGAATCACAAATATATACTAATAGATCTTAGAAAGCAATGACATATGCTAAATAATTCAGATGTGCCAACATACATTACAAAAATATATATATAATCTTCCATAATTGTATTAAGTTGCCACTATCCAAACATAACTAGTATCATATTTCACAATTTAACTTATAGTGTTATATTCATAGTTAAGAGAAAATAATGTTAAAATTATCATAACATACAAAGTTTGAGGATCACACCATCTTTACAATCTTATAAAAGTAACAAGCAAGACAATATCTCCCTGCTTGTTTGGCTAGTACACAACAAGTTAAAAGTTTATCTCAACCCTTTTAGACTAACAAGATGTTTCGCACATCACATACCCTACTCACTCTTGATGAAATGTACATAAATGTCTCATCAAAACATGTTTATAATCAAGATAAGAATAATATCATTCTAATTAAAGGTATATAATAATATAATAATTATAATCAATTTATAATTCTTAATATAGAACTAATATGAATTCAAGGTTCGTCACTCAAAGAAAAAGTCACAAGTGAAAAGTAGAGAACTAACATCTCAACAACAAAACTCTTAAATACCCTCACATGATAAAAAAAATAAAACACCGTAACTCAAGTTTTCATAATCACTACATACTTACCAAAATTGTAAGAGTAATATCATAACTTGTTTTCACAATCGAAAGAAAAATACTAACCACAATGATGTATCAATCCATCCAATCTTACAACTTCTATCTCAAAAATAATTAGAAGATGTTATCCCATGAACTCAAGGGGTTAAGATCAAAACATTTCAAAAAATAAGTTTTTGTTTAAAGAAAACACTAAGTCAACATTATGAAAATATGCATCCTCTCAGTGGACTTATAATGATGTCAAAAAAAGTGAGGGAGTGACAACTCACCTCTATGCTAACTATGAGATATGACACTTCTTCCTAATCCACATAACATAAGGGTGCCAATCCATAAACAAACTCCTAACCAAAAAAAAATCTCAATCAAGACATCAACACTCTACTAAAAAAATTTTCCATCATACTAGGTGGTACCAAACTAAAAATGGTCTTATAAAATTTCTCACTCCTAAAATTAGTGAATATAAGATACAAAATTAACGCACATATATAAGTGAGAAGCATCTCATCCATTCTAAACACTCACAAAACACAAATGGTGAAGGTAACTTGATTACTAAGAAAGATGTAATCATATTCAAGATGTTCGATTTAAGTAATCAAACTATGGTAAGAATCTCTTGTTCATGACTCAAAAACTATGTTATGTACTTACCTACCCAAACATCTTATATAACCATCACCATTGAGACACTCAATAAACCAATCATTTAACAACTCTAAGAGGGTACGAATGCTTTAAGATATACACTCAATATACCATATATATTTCATTACTCTCCTTTATGATAAACAAAAATATATAAAAATGCTAATGGACTCATTAGGTTCTAGAGTTCAAGCCACAGCTTTGATACCATATGTAACAACCCCACTATAATCTTATTAAAAAATATTTTTTTTAAATTAAATACATATCCTATAAATAGATTATACCACAAGAATCTAATCAGATATACAAAATACTCTAAAGTGTAATATCTATAAATAAGCACATGACATCTAACAATCACTGATCACTATCAACATGTGAAACACATCATAACCAATATGGAAAGTAATTACAAATGTCAACCACAGTTGGTATAATGATACAGTCACTGCTGTCAAAATATAAATAAGTAAATAATTACATCTCATCAGATTAATATTTTAAAAATAAATACAATATAACATAATGTACACATATAAGATACGTGACTCCCTAGAGTATAGTTCTTCAGACTCTAGTATCTGTAGTAATCTCAAGTGTTGTCTCAAAAAATAGTACTATTATAAAGAGAGAGACTATTATTCGAGTAATTTTTCACACCAACCATAAATCAATGATCTCCTACACTAATCTTATCAGTAAATGACTCTCCCTTCATTGATTAGTAAATAGTGATAGCATGAGAATCCAAACAAATAAGTTAATACATGTGTGTTGTATGATTTATAAAACTAAACATGTGTTATATCATAAAAAACTTATTTTATTATAAGATATTGTACAAACATGTAAATCATACTCATGAAATGAAAATGTCTCATTAAACATACTTTGATCAAAAAATTTAAGAATAATAAATAATAATGATATATAGATCAATCAAAATTCATACATACCACTTGATTAGATTCCCTTCATCTGGAATTGTGTTGTTAGTAATCCAATGAAGTATGTCTCACTTCTTACTTAGTATCAGCAATGCAAGATTGGTTAACATAATCTAACAAAAAAAATGATATAATTTACATCCTACTAACAGTCATATCAGATAACATGCTAAGCATAAAAGTAATCAAAAAGCATACATTTAATTCATCAAATATATGAAAAATTCTCACTTTATTATCTATCTTATACTATAAATAATGACTATAGTTTATACCATATGGGTAAAATACGCATTTAACTACAGTTTCTAATTATCATAATTAGTTTCTAAACATACTACACCCTATGATAACCCATATTATCATAGTCTAGTGTTCTCAAACATAACTACTAATTTTTTACAATTAGTCATAATAAATTAGTATTATATACATGAAAACATAATTTTTTATTCAAATAACTAGATATAATAAAGTAAATCATGGTTTCTATAAAACATATAATATTCTATCATATCATTCCTTACACTCTTAGGGATTGTATGCATGCATACATAAAGTCTTACTATCATAAAACATGTTATTCAAAAAAATAACCAACTCACATACATTTAGTCCATCAAACGTATGAATAAGTTCTAGGTATATTAATTTTAGTTTGATACCACCTGAGTATGACATATATTTTTAATATAGTGCCCTATAACATCCCATAATATCATAGTTCAACTACATAATTACACATAACCAAACTTATGATTTCAAGAATCAAATGACTTACAATCATAAATAATAATCAAGCAAGTACGGGATTATACCACCTAATTATACCATATGTTTAAATTGCATACTACAATAATTTATAGGCACACATCACGATCCACTATTATATATTATATGTGTCTAAACACTTATAAATATTAACACTCTCATAATATGTATCGCACACAAGTATTCAATATTAAATATATAAAAACTAATACTCAGTCATACTATTTGCAAAGAAATAGAAAACTCATAAACCCATTATAATCTTTCATTTAAACATCTCATTCCATTTTTAAGATACTAATTTAATATGGTTATAGTTTTGAATCTCTAAAAAATTGTCTTTATTTAATCATCCCTTGCTATTGGTATATATCGTATACATGAGTACTTATACATCATAATATGCACCATATATAAGTACTCAAATGACATAAACATTATATCAATGTTCATTTATATTTGTTTATTAGTAGCCCCTTTGATTATAACTTCCATGTTCATGAAGTATATCGAAAATCTTTATAAAATAAGATATTTTACAATGTTATTCTGCTTCATAGTTTTTATCCCTAACTAGACAGATTTTCATCCTAACATAATCAAACATATATAATTTCGTACACAAGTTCTCAAGGCAATATAGTCTTTTGTATTTTATTTTGTATATGAATATTTGACAATATATTAATTGCTCTTCTATGATACACAATATTTCATCAAGTACATAGATATATGAATCACTCAATCCATGATAATATACTAATCAAAAACTATGCAATGGTCTTGCATCCCTATACATTAATATACATAAACTAGTTATGCATACACACTTGTACATATTAGTAGACCCATGGTAAATATTAAACACAAATTATAGTATATCAATATACAATACACTAACCAATAATTCTCAAAAAGATTACAGTATACTCAGCTTTACAATTTATAGGGTCCACAAATATAGTAACTATTAATGGAGCAATCAAGGCAAATACTAATCTAGTAACTGCTAGATCATCTTTTAGTATTATAAGTATACTTATGAAAGAAGAGTCTTATAGGGTGAAATAAATGATATGTTTTAATCGTATACCTTCAATTATTACTTTACCTACATATTAACACGAAGATAATGCATGTTATGGCCATATATATAAAGCAGATAATGTTATTACATATAAACTCTAATAAAACTTGTTATTTATTGTGAAATCTATTAGGGTCCATATATATGTATTCAAGCATTATATATTCATTGCATTATATATAATCTATGCGAAATCTATTAATGTATGTTATGTAACATAATCATACATATTTACATATTTAATAATTTATTAGGCAATGCTATGAATATGTTCATATGAAGTACAGTTTACCTAGTGATATATGGCATTTATATTCTACTATATTGGTTCACGTTTATCTATGTGAAACTAACGTATATATAAGGTAACATGCTTTAAATTCATAGTCTAGCGTATATATTCCACATTAGCTAGCGTATATCCATATGATCCACGCATATGGTGTATATATTCCACTATACTTGTCTGTTATAAATTCATTCCACTAGAATTATAAATATACCTACGAGAACTAGATCTATGCTACAATTAAAGCGATTGGTGTTACGTACAGAACTATATATCTACTACAGGTTTATGCATGTAACGCTTCAATAAATATTAATATATAAATACATACAGTTGATATATATTATATATTGATACAAAGTGTTATGAGAAGAATTATACATCAATCTATATATTTGCTATAGGTTTTAAACATTAATGGTGTTACAATACATGCATTTCTTCAATTGATGTCAGAATACATGCAGCACTTCAATTGATGTTACATGTTGAAATATATTTGATGTTACGGGATTAATCCAAACTCCCAATTGTATAGCGATATGTTGGTATATGCTATTATATGTGAAGGATAACTACCAAAATTCCATCTATATATGGTAGCGATATATAGCAATATGCAGTTGATTGTTTGTGTCTTCATATTTTGCTATTCTTGTTTAGCGATGTTTGGTAATGGGCATGTAGCGATTTCATGTCTAATTTGTATTGTATATAAAATGTACTAATATATATATATATATATATATATTCTCTATTATTATAACTTATATTAGTTTACCAGACATATATATATCACTAAATTTAAGCCATATAAATAAACCAAATTATTATATGTTGATTATGTTAAAATTTTATGTTACAAAACATTATTTTTTAATTTAACAACAATACTAACCTCTTAATGGCATCTATACGATACCAAGAGGTTCTCTCTCCTCTTGCTCTGTGTTAAATCCCCCTCAAAGCCGCGCTTCTCTTTTCCTTCTCTCTCCCCATTTCTACCTCTTGTGCCCCCCTTTTTTCCTTCTTTTAGCTTTCTTCAAGTTTAAACATGAGGCTCTACTTTCTTTTTTTCTTTTTTTTAGATTTTCTTTTTTTTCATTATTATTATTCTTTAATCCTTTCTCTTTTATTTTATTTTATTCTCTAAATTTAAAACTTCTTTTTTTCTTAATTTCTTTTTTCTTGTGTTTTTCCTCCTAAAATATAAAATGTCATATTTTATTTATTTTAACATTAATTACAATAATCAGTATATTTGCAAACTAAATTAGCTCTTTAAAAAACATGATAGTTTAATGATAAATAAATCAATAAATCTTAGTTTAGTTCAATTAAGCAAATCACGTTTCTAACAGTGTTTAATGGACATACACGCAAGATAAATTCTAATTAATTATTTAACTACGCTAGCAAACCATATTTAAATGACTATATGATACAAATGACATCAAAACACACTATGCTAACCATTTATTATGCATCTAACATGTGTTAATTATTTTGATGTGTATAACGTTCTAGTCAGTTTTTCTATCATCCTCCAACATCTCCATCTATATCACCCTCTCTGATGATGCTCTCCCTCCATTATGCTCTAAGAGATGAGTTCTAGTGTATCAATCTCATAACAAGTAGGTAGTTAGATCATAACATCATGATATGCATTCATCATAAAATATCACTGAAATAATAAATCGACATATTCGTAATATAAACATATACACTGCAACTAACTCATCATGTAATCTAATAAATATTCTAATGTCTCATAACAACATATATCTCAAATCTTAGTTAAAATAACCAAATCTAAATTTGTCAACTATAAATATCCACGGATAATCAAATATTTTGTTTAGCGAGAAATCGAGATGTAACACATTGACTTTTTATCTGAGGCATCTCAATCTCTGCTTTAGTCAAATGTGACAGGGAGGTTAGTAAAAAATTTGAGACATGTGAATCAATTTTTATGAAAAATTGAGATAAATTAGAACTAATAGATTCTACATTATCTTGAACATTCAAGACATCACTAGCAACATCGTCAATATTTTATTGAGCAGACAGGTTCTATTGTGCAAACCAATTGATTTGTGTTCCAAATGGCTTTCCTTCCTTGCCAATCTCTTTGTAAAGTATGGGTTCATATTTTTCCCATAGTTTTTTATCTGTGTTATACACATAAAATGATTCTATCATGGGCCACCTTCCAAGCTCATAACTTATGACCTTTCTTGATTGTTAGCCAATATGTGTGTCATACTCTGTTCTCTTTTCATCTTGTTGCCTAAGAAGCTTTCTTTTTTTGAAATCATTCAATAGATTTTTTTTTTTTTTTCTTTTGGGTTGATTTTAGATTCCTTCTTCTTCTTTGAGAATCAAAGCAAGCTTTTTGCTAACCCTGGCTAATAGATCCAAGAATTGTGGATCAATATTACTAGAAGAAGCAAATTTGTTTCTGGTAGGAAATGGATTTATGGGAAAAGAAAGCAATCTTCTATAAAAATTAATGATAAATCTAAATTCATTGTTTGGCATGGATGACGACTTTTGTGGCTCTTAGGCACTATATCTTAAGACTTGTTTCGTGTTTTGGGGAATAAGGCTTCTATTACTAAATTGTTTGAGTAACTAGTGCGGCAATTGTTATTGTGTTAATTTATCACCAATGCTTTTGTAGCACTATATATATATGAGACACACATATAAAGCAGAAGGGGTTACATTCATATCATGAATCCTTGGTCTCCCCAAAAGGATATTATAACTGAGATCATTAGGCATGACTTGACATATTGTAGCTATCATTCTAGGACCCACAATAATGTTCAATGTGATTTGTCCTGGCACCTTCTGAGGTATATTATCGAATCCTCAAATATTCATATTTAAACTTAGTCAAGATCCTTGGTTTATATAACAAGTAAATTAAGGTAAGAAATATTACAAATGTTAAGTTCAAATCCATTGTCCACCAAAATCCACTTAACTCATGTATTATTGATTTTTATTTGAATATATAATGGGAGATGTTGATCAATAATGTGTGTGGACAGTAAGTCCTCTTTCTCAAAATATATACTTTCCTTAGTCCATCGGAATATATTTATGATAGAAGCAACATAAGGTGGATCTACATTATTGGATAAAGTTGTATAATGCAATGTTGCATTTATTATTTATTTATATATAGTTGACCTCTTGAGCAATTCTAACATAGAAATTTACACTAGGATATTTTTGAGTTGATCAATAATATCATACTCTTTAGTTGAACTAATTAGCACTGTGGGAGGTGGGCAGAGATGAGGAACAGTTTGACTACTTTGCACCCTACCTCTTTGTGTTGTGATGGCATGAACATTAGAACCCAAAATAAGTCTAAGACAAATTATAGAAGATGGGTGGTAGGCATCACTATGTTGAGGTCAAAGAGGAGAAACGAAATGAGTCACACATGCTCTTTGGAGTCTAGTTGTAATTGGAAGTATATTAAATTGAGTGTTTAAACAATTTGTGTTACCAAGATGTATGAAGAATATTTTATGAAAAATTTCAGCGTTAACTTGATTATCTACAATTTTAATCCATTTAAGTACATGATTGTGAAATATGCTATATATTTCAGATCAACAACATGTAATTATAACTATCATAGCTTGAATAAGAAAATATAAACTATCTGAATCCATTAAAGCTATGATTTGATAAGGGGGAATCAAAAAGCATATCTAAAAATCAAAGATGAATACAAAGATCTAATAACCTAGGAATATAGAAGAAAAGCCTAAGAGGATCTAAGGTGTGTTATATTTTAGACAAAGAATGGGTTCACCAATACGTTTTATCTATTTTTGAGTTAAGTACACTTAATATGATAAAATTATTAAAAATTCAAATTTCACAAGATATTCAATTCACATATAAATCTGAGTGTAACATAATATAATAACTTGATATTTATAGAAAACACTAGAGGAATAACATACTTAGCTTGGTTTTTAGTATGTGCAAGTCTATTATATAGTACAGACGTTAATCACATTCTGGAATGGACATGTGAATGCTTGTATTTTGAAATAGAGTCTTTGCGTAAGCTTGGACAAATTCATGTTTCTTAGATACTTGTGCAGTGCAACATTGTTTGCTAGGATGCAAAATTGCAAGCATGTTTGTGTTGATCTATGATAATATTTGTTGATGTGTCTATCTGATAACGCTCCCTATGTATGTAAATGTTTTTGACCCTGCATGAATGTTTTTTAATCTTTATCCTTGCTTCAAACACTAGTTGCACTATAGGACCAATGTAAAACAAGGACAACATGCAAAGCGAAGGTTTACGCTGACTTCAACCACCTCTTGTGGCCAAGCAATCTTTACGTATCTAATATTCTAAAGAGGGAAGTCAAACCAAGCGTAGTTATCCTATCTAGTTGAGTGTGTGCAATCATGTGTAATGTTAGTATGCAATGCAATCATAGGTATGACTTTTACATTTAACATGTGATTTGACCTCATAAATGGTACTCAAAGTTAGCTCAAGGCTTGTTCCTTTGAGGGGTTCAAGATTTGAAAACTTTAGAATAGTTCCTCTCAATGTGTAAAATAATTTTTAGTGATAGATAAGAGTTAGATATCGACAAACTTAGACTTGATATGCTTATATAGTTGACTATTTGGGTATTTTCTTTTGAACCAGCATGTGAAACGTATAGGCTAACTTGTATGTATAATTCAGATTTGATAAATGAACATTAAATGATGCACAAACAAATCCAACCAATGTGGATAGGTCTGTAATGTAGCACTATTTGAGGAGATGTGGACTTGCCCAAACAATATGAGAATGATATTAAGTTGTTTAAGCAAACACTAGGAAAATCGTGTATAACAATAACAACAATTTGGGAAGGTCAAACCCATATATTGGCAAATGGCTAAGAAAGAATGTTAACAAGAGTCATGTATGCATAAATAAGTCAAATATGTTGAAAATTGGTCAAATCTGACATTGTCAAGTGTTTAATATGAAATATGAATGTCTATAATGTTAAAATAAATTATTATTCTTTCACGTCACCTACCCTTACCCCGCTCCACTTAGCATTTGCGACCACCAAACAAATTAATTGTAGCAAATTTGAATTTGAAAATTTTTGAACCGTTCAGTTTGGAGGGAAGAGTTGTGGTAGGTAGAACACTGACAACAAAAGACAAAAAGAAAAAGAGACAAAATAGAAGTAGAATGAGCAGAGTATATTCACAGGCAATAACAAACTATGTGTAAGGCGCAGAATAGAAGATTATTAGCACATCAGTAGTAGGCAAAAAGACCCTGGGGAAAATAACAAGACAACAATAGACATAAGAGACGATATAGCAAGTAGAAAAGAAACACAGCAGCAGTCTATGCAAGTCAGAAAGAAGTGGAGTAGAAAAGAATGCAACAGTAGTAGACTGTAGTAGACAAAGAAGAAGAAGATAGTTTTTGGTAAGAGTTTTTTATGAATAACTGTAATTCTACAAGTTTATGCATTGTAAACAAGTTGTAATAGAGTTTTTAAGGTGGAATTTAAGATATGCAAATTCTGTGTTTTATTGATACAACTCTGTGTCCCCTATTTTATCTATTTTAAGCTTGTTGTAAGTGCAAATTTTTGTGCATATTGGTAGCTACAGAATTAATCTAGAGCTTCACTATTTGAGTGTTATAAACTACTTATTTGATCCCCTGACCCTGCATTTATTTTTCTCTGCCAACTGGTATCAAAGCCCTTAGATTGTAAACCCATTTAGACATGACATCAAACAATTTTAATTTTTGACAGCGATGCCCTAAATTTGATGGAAAGAACTATGATATGTGGAGCATCAAAATGAAGACCATATTCAACTCTCAAAAGCTATGGGAGTTGGTTGAAAGTGGATATAATCAAAACAATAATAGTAGATGAGTCTACTCTTTGGCACCTTAGATATGAGCATTTGAGCTTTGGAGGGCTAAACCTCCTTCACAAAAAGCAAATAGTGAAATGGTTGCCTCTTATAGAACATCTAAACAAATTGTGTGAAGGATGCATTTTGGAAAAGCAACATAGGAGTGTATTTCCTGTCGGTAAAGCATGGAGACTCAAAGCTCCTTTAAAGCTAATCCATTAAGACTTATGTGGTCCAATGAAGACCCTCTTTCTATCCAAAAATGTCTAATTCATGACATTCATAGATGATTTCAGCTAGAAGATATGGGTGTATTTTTTGAAGAACAAATCGAATGCATTTGAAACCTTTAAGCAATTCAAGGCCATGGTGGAGACGCAAAGTGGCCACTACATCAAAATTTTGAGGATGGATAGAGGGTGAGAGTGTATCTCTAATGAGTTCATGAATTTTTGCAAGGATCATAGCATCAAGAAGCAATTTACAACCAAGTATACACCATAGCAAAATGGTGTGGCTGAGAGGAAGAATAAGACCATCCAAGAGATGGAAAGGAACATGCTAAAGGCAAAGGGTTTGTCTAATAATTTTTAGGTTGAAGTTGTAGCAACAGTCGTATACTTGTTAAATATCTATCAAATGAAGAGTGTTAGGGATATGATCTCTCAAGAAGCATGGAGCAGCCAGAAGCCAAGTGTTGAACACCTTAGAGTGTTCGACTGTGTTACATATGCACATGTGCTTAAGCAAAGAAGGACTAAATGGGATGACAAAAGTGAGAAGTATAGTTTCATAGGGTATAATGATCAATCAAAGGCTTGCTGGTTGTACAATCCCATCACCAAAGAACTCATAATCAAGCGGGATGTTCAATTCGTTGAGCATAAAGCTTGGGAGGAGAGACAAGAAGAAAATCTTGTGCAAAAGAGAGCTAGTAGACCCTTTATTGAATCTGAACCATGTTGAGGTATGATCTTATTGTTAGTATTAAGGCATTGATGTTCTCATTGATGTCAAAGTTAAGTTGAATGACCTTCATGTCAAAAGTCAGAATTCATGTCATGATTAGGTGAAGTGGTGTGTAACAAAGAAGTTGTCTTTCTATTGATAAAAAATTTGAAAAAAAACTGAAGACAACATGGTATTCTTTCTAAGGTTTTATGACGTCAAATATCAAGTACAAGGTACAAGAGAAGCATCTTGTTTGAACTCTAAGTACTAAGGAGCATACAAGGTAAGCTCATGGGTCAAAAGTCCTTGTATTCTATATGACATCTTGGTACAAGGTTGTGAAGAGACAAAGCTCAGAGTTCTGGTGAGAATAGATTTGTCTTTAGATAATCATGTTTGAAGAATGATATCATTGAGAGCTAGCTTGTTTGTGTCCAAACTCAGAGTACTAGGTATCTTGAGTAGCCTAGTCTAGCTCTATGAAGAAGATGTATGCATGAATCATGGTAAAGCCTTGTGTTGTGGGTCAGTATAGGCATAAATAAGTGTTTTAAGCTATTTTGAACATGGGCAAGAAGCAAAGAAGCCTTCAGATGAGTTCAAAGGTCAAGTTTGAAGCTTATCTCCTGCATAAAGAGACCTAGTGAGAAGATACATATTTGGTGCCTTAGTAAGACAAGCTAAATGAGACCTGTGTAAGCAAGATAGGCAGCATGTGAGCATTGTATGAGGTCTCATAACATATGAAAGAGGTTTTGAAGACAGTTCAATAAGTTTCAAGGCATGGTCATAGTCCAAGTATGACTGGCAGTATAAGGTCTAGCATGCAAAATGACCTATAGTGGCCTAATGAGGGGTCAAGATCATTTCCAAAGGTGGCAAATATCTTGAAAGAATTGAAAGAGGTATGATAGGTCATGTTAAGTGTATATACAAAGTTTGAAGTCATATCCTACAGAAGAAAGCAAGAAATTTGGTGGTAAGGTTATCTGTGTGCATAAAATGGGGTGTTGCAGACCCAAAAATAATTTTTTCATGCTTGTTGGCACGTGCAACCTTTACATGAGACCCTGAGCACTTCATGGAAGTTGGAGGTCCCTAGCTTGATTTTTCTAGCATTGGTTTTGGAGATGAGGGGCAATCCTTTATGAATGATTACTAAGAAGTGAAACCAATCAAAACCCTTATAATGACCCAATAAGAAATATCTTGTCAGTTATGGCTCAGAATGGTCATATTGACCTAGTTTGATGTTTGGAACATATAAAGGACTCTTCAAGGTTTCCTCAAATAGTTTTTGTTTGACTTGACAGTGAGTATAAGCTACAGAAAAACCCTTGTTTTTAAGATTTTTGATGCTACAAGTAGGATTGACCAAGTCAAAGCATGCAAATGGATGGAGGATGATGTGCAAGACTTATATTATGAAAGTTTCTAAGCAGGTTGTTGAACAAAAATGTGCTAAACTGGTCATGGAAGTTAGCATATAGCTAAACTGACCTAATGACAAAACAATGAAAAAACTAGGCAAAAATGAGAATGAGATTAGGAATTGATTGTAGAGGACTAGGGATGGATCCTAAGGCATGGGGTCACTATTCAAGACGTATCCCTCCTATCCCCTTGGTGTGGAAGTGTTGGTTATGCCTATACTCAAGCAAAAAGTTGTCATCAAACTGGTATGTCTAAAACAAGAAAGTTTATGTAGAGTGGAGTAGTGAGATTGGTCTGTAAGACCAATATTTATGACCATGCAATATATATTTTCATAGATGATCTAAGGATGTTAAATGTTCACATGAATTCATTGGAAGATTACAGAAGTGTTCCCACAAGTGTTCTATGAATTGATTTTCTTGACTGTGTTTTTGGTCCTACAGGGAACTTTCTGTGTGTATGTGAAAAGGATGTTCTTGAGTCATCTTGCACTAAGTTGAAGGATCCAAAGATATTAAAGGTGTTTTAAATCTCTCATAGAATCATGTGAAGGTGTTTGTATTCATTGGAAGTCTCTACTCAAGCTTGGAGAGTCAAATGTTTTTCACTATGTGTTGACAGTGTTTGGTGTTTCTGAGTATGCCATCTACAGAAGTGTTCTTGAGGCCTTTTGGCATGTGTGATGGAGACCAAAGCACTTCGAGAAGTTGTTTAAGTCATGATGATCATATTCATATGATTTGATGTATGAGTTATGTGGCAAAGTTGTTTGTTTGATTCAAATTTGCAGACAGAGTTTTCACGCAGTGAGAAGGCTTAAAGGTGAGTAGGCCTAATTCGCAGGTTCAAGTAGTGAAATGGGCCAAATGGAGCTGGGGACACAAAGTGAACTTATCAGGGGTCTATTGGAGGCATATATGAAGTGTTTTATCTATTCGTGAAGATAATAAGTGTTCCTAAGGTTAGAATGGTAACATGTGAATAAAACAGGCCTAATTGCATTAGGTCTCCATTAGGCCTAATGGTGGATTTGGTCCTTATGGACTATGACTGACTTATGTATTGTTTGTTTCACTTATGAAATGTGTGTTGTGATCTATTTCAAGCATAATCCAAAAATGGTAAGGTCCTTGGTCGACCAAGATAAGTATGGGAAAGAATCAAGTATAAAGTCAAAGCCTAATAAGCCTATTTTGACTAGTTAGTGAGTTGAGCTATTGAACGAAGGATATACTATTTTGGAGAACAGGTTAAGGGCTTGAAGATCATCAAAGAGATGAGCTAACCATGCCATGAGTGTCTAAATATTTTTATATAGATGATGAGCAAGGTCATTTTGACCTAATTCTGCTAAAGAGAGGGCTAATTGAGCGAAAAGGCCTAAGAGGTTGTTTGAGTGAGATTGAAGAGTAAACAGTGCAAAAGAAAGTTGTCATCTATAGTTGAGTTAGCAATAGGTTTTCTAAAGTGATCAGAGATCAAAGGTGACTTAGTTGGTGTTAAGTTACCTAAGGCATTGAAACCTCCTTGCAAGATAGAGCTTGCAGAAGACTAGTTAAGTAGGTGCTTATCTACATAGAGGTTGGAGCTCCTTGTAATGTTGGTGCTTCATTAAACTTTGGATCTTGACATTATAGCACTGTAGTCCATGTGCATGGTTCAGTGAGGTTTATCCCCCAAGAAGGTTTCCCACATATCTCTTATATTCTCTTGTGATATGCTTATGTAGTTTGTTTATGCATTGATCTTTTATATGAATGAATGCTTCATGGGATAATGAATGGAATTGAAAAGATATTGTTAAGCAATTGATTACCCCTCTGTCCACCCCTGCCCCTCTCAATAGCTACTTCCAAAAAACCAACAAGTAGTACATCCACTCATGCGCCAAGTTGGACCCTATTTCACCAAGAGCTAATTCATCTAGTGGCAGTAACTATCAAGGAGGTCAAAGCGCTGTTCATGAGTCAACTTCATCCTCCTCCAACTCAAGTCAACACCTAGCAAAAACAAGAAGCTTGCAAGAAGTCTATGCGTAGTCAAGGTATGAGCAAAACAAAGATGAAACAATAAGTTACACTCCATTTTTATCAGTTGATTTTATCTATTATGAAGAAACAGTGAAGGACAACAAGTGGTGTGAGGCAATGGATGAAGAAATGCACACAATAGAGAGAAATCAAACTTGAGAGAAATCTACATTGATTATATCTCTATCTTGACCTACCAAAAGGAAAAGATGTCATAAGAGTCAAGTGGGTGTACAAGACAAAAACCACTCTCGAAAGCAAGATATAGAGACATAAGGAAATACTAGTGGTGAAGGGCTACAAGCAAAGGCTTGGGCGTGACTACAATGAGACGTTTGCACCTGTAGCAAGACTAGAAACAGTAAGAACAATCATAATCATTGTTGTTCAACACAAATAAAAGATGCATCAAATGCATGTCAAGTCAGCGTTTTTGAATGGAGTGCTAGAAGAGGTTTATATGGGACAGCCACCCAGATATGGGATTCTTGATCATGAGAACAATGTACATACGCTGAAAAAGGTGTTGTATGAGCTCAAACAAGTCCTAAAAACATGGTACAGTCATATAGACTCTTACTTGAGCAACAGCTTTAACAAAAACGCTAGTGAGCCCACACTCTACATTAAATAGAACAAAGGTGATATTTTGATTGTAGTTTTGTATATAGATGACATAATATTCACCGAAAATGCAAACGAGTCAATAGAAGAGTTCAAAACAGTGATGAAAGAGTTTGAAATGACTGATTTAAGCTTCTTGAAATATTTTCTTGAGATAAAAGTCAAACAAATTGAATGGCATCTTTATATGTCAATCTATGTATGCAAAAAAGATTTTTAAAATGTTTAAAATGTTGAACAAGCCAATATCTACACCAACTGAGACAAATTTAAAGTTGTGAAGGATAATTGCAGCAAATATGTAAACCCCACATGGTACAAGAGCTTAGTGGGAAGCTTAATATATTTGACAACCAGGTCGAACATCATGTATGTAGTCAATCTCATATCTAGATTCGTAGAGAGGCTAGAGGAGATACATTGGCAAGCAAGAAAGAGGATATTGAGATACGTAAATGAAACAAGAGATATAAAGTTTTGTATGTAACAACCGCTGAGTTTTAGCTAGTGAGTTACATCGATAATGATTGAGCTAGTAACCTTGATGACCGAAAGAGCACTTTGAGGTATATATTTCATCTTGGGTCAGGAGCCATATCTTGGGCTTCAAAGAACCAACCTATAGGTTCACTTTCTATAGTTGAAACGGAGTACATAACCAATGCAACAACATGTCAAGCTATATGGTTGAGAAAGATACTTTTCAATTAGCATAAGGAGCAGCAAGAGTTTCTATGGTCTATTATGACAATATATCTTCCATAACATTGTTAAATAACTTCATCTTTCATAGTAGTAGCAAGCACATTGCAATCAAGTATCACTTCATTTGATAGTTAGTTGAGAAAGGTGTGATCGAGATTAGTTTTTGTAAGTCAGATCAATAGCGAATTGATATTTTTACTAAGTCGTTGTCAAAAGACTTTTTCATACACTTAAGAGGAAAGTTAGAGGTCATTAATGCAGTAGCATTGAGCCTACAAGATTTTATGTCAACTCTAGACTCCTACAGTCCAGCGCCAGACTCCTACAAATCAACTTTGAACTCCAACATACCAGCTTTGGGCTCCTACATGTTAGCTCCAGACTCCAACAATCCAACTCCAGACTCCTACAAGTCAGCGCCATACTCCTACAAGTCACCTCCAAACTCTAATAGGGTAGCTCCGAACTCCAACAGGGAACCTCAGACTCCTACAGGGTAGCTACAGACTTTGCCAATCTAGCTATAGACTACATCAGGGTAGCTATAGACTTCAACAATCCAACTACGGACTTCAACAATGAAACTTTGAACTTGAACAAAAGAGATGCAAAAGCATATGGACAGATATATAAAAGTTATAAGGATGTTTTGAACGCTGAGAAAAGTTCAATTGACCATGGTAAGAAGGTAAAGAATAAGAGGGTGTTAAGAATAAATTATTATTCTTTCTCTTCACCTACCTCTGCCCTGCTCCACTCAGCATTTGTGACCACCAAACAAATTCATTGTAACATATTTGAATTTAAGTTTTTTTGAACCATTCAGTTTGGAGGGAAGTGTTAGTGGTAGGTAGAAGACTGACAATAAAAGACAAAAAAAAAAAAAAAAAAAGACAAAATAGAAGTAGAATGAGCAACGTATATTCACGGACAACAACGAATTGTAAGGGGTGCAATAGAATATTATTAATGCAGCAACAGGCAAAAAGAGTGAAAAAAAATAGCAAGGCACCAACAGACACAAGAGAAGACATAACAGGGAAAAAAGAAACACAGCAACAATCTGTGCAAGCCGAAAAGAAGTGAAGTAGAAAAGAATGCAGCAGTAGTAGATTGCAGTAGACAGAGAGGAAGAGGATAGTTTTTTGTAAAAAAAAAATTATAAATGGTTGTAGCAATACAATTTATACATTGTAAACAAGTTGTAACCGAGTTTTTAAAGTGAAATTTAATACATACAAATTCTGTATTTTATTGCTACAACTCTGTCTCCCATGTGTTTTCTATTTTAAGCTTGTTGTAAGAGCAAATTTACGCACACTTTGGTAGCTACAGAATTAGTTCAGAGCTTCATCATTTGAGTGTTATAAATTGCATATTTGATCACCTGGGCCTACATTTTATTTTTTTCTGCTAACATATAAGTTTAAACAAATGATGGGAATACTAAATAACGACCTCTATAGGTAGGGACATTAAAATTATACTTTTGTAGTGTACAATCCTTTTTTTTTAAATATGGTACGAAAGCAAATCACACTAAAATTGTGGAAAATACAAAGAATTTTTTACTAAGAAACCCATGCTTTATTGGATGCAATTTTCTGAGTTTTCATTAAGGGTTCAATTATCAATTCATTGAATTATTCACCCAGTCTGGCAAAAGATGATTAATCCTTTTGTTAGTACAGTGGATCTCTTAAATGTACGGTGGAGACAAAATTATGTCCACATTCACAGCACCCCCTTAATTTAGAAACCAATTTGCATATTAATTTCTCCTCGATAATGGAAACCAATTTACATCTCTTGCAATAATTTCTAGCTTGGAAATCATAGAGATGATTAAGCGGCACCACGGCTATCATGAAATTCACAGATTCTTCGTGATCCTCATAGGACTTTTTGTGTTTATGTTGATAAAGTAAAAACCAGCTTCTTATTTTGGGTACAGTGTCAATCGATACACAGTGCATTCTTCCAAATCCATTCTTTGCATAAGGAGACCAAATAAGTGTGGGGTGGCATTTGAGCCCCATTTATTAGCAGTTCAAAATAAAAAATCACATCGCAGAAAGTGTGTAAGGGAGATATTCTGCGTTCTGTAAACGAGCATTCAAGATCTTCAACATTAAGTAAACATTGCTAGAACTGCAAAAGTGACTATCTCCCACCAAGAACTAAAATACAATATTATTTACCTCAACTAAGCTTTCTTCGCGGTGCTGTTGTCAACATCCTCTCTCGAATCATCTTCTTCACCTTAACCAGGCCATCAATTCTACCAGCTGCAGTTCGCGGTGCTGTTGTCAACATCCTCTCTCGCATCATCTTCTTCACCTTAACCAGGTCATCAATCCTACCAGCTGCAGTATAGACATCTGACAACAGTTGATACCATTTGGGATTTTTTGGTTCTAGATTAAACAGTTTTTCTGCCACATATTCTGCTAGTTCGGTGTTGCAGTGAATTCTGCAAGTAGCAAGCAAAGTCCCCCACACAGAAGCAAGATCTTCTAATTTCATCTTTCTGATAAAGTCACATGCTTCCTCGAAGCGTCCAGCACGGCCAAGGAGGTCAACCTTGCGAGCAAAGTGCTTCACTGCAGGCTCAATGCTAAACTTGGTAGTCCTGTCATCAGAATATTGGCAATCCCCATCCACCAGGTCAGCCTGAGACAAAAACCCAATAGAAGTTTTGTAATCTGGCTTCACCGAGGCCTTTTGCATCTCATTAAAAAGTGCCTGGGCATGCTCACCCTGGCCATTTATTCTATACCCAGCAATCATTGCAATCCATGTAGCCCCATTTCTCTTAGGCAGTTTATCAAACACCTCTCTGGCAATTTCTACGTTGCCACACTTGGCATACATGTCTACAAGGGCAGTCCCAACATAAGTATCCGACGCAAATCCCCTTCTACTTACACATTCATGAATCCACATTGCCTGCTCTAGATTTCCCAAATGAGCAAATGCAGGGATCACATTCGCAAAAGTGAATGAGCTCGGCTCTATGCCGGTCTCCTTCATTTCAAAAAACAGTTCCAAGGCCCTCATAGCATAACCATTCTTAGCACATGCTGATATCATAGTATTCCAGATGAACAAATCTGTGTAAGCCAATCTGTCAAACACTTTGTCTAAATATTCACATCCAAATTTCCCATACATGTCTAGAAGAGCACAAACCACATTAGATTCTGAATCAAATCCATTTCTAATTACCCGAGCATGAATAGACTTACCCGGCAACAGAGCCCTGATATGTCCACACGCCCTAAGTCCGCCAGCGAAGCACCCAAAATCTAGCCCTATCCCATCCAACTGCATCATCTCACGAAACAGTCCTAATGCTGCATACCCATCTCCAGCCTCTACATACCTACAAATCATGGTTGCTAATAACACCAAATTTCTCTCGGATATATTGTCAAACACTTGGCGCGCATCCTTAATGCAGCCACATTTGGCATACATATTTACAAGAGCAGGTCCTATATAAGCATCAGATTCAAGCCCATTGTTCCGAACAAGTTCATGGATCTCCCTGCCCCCTTGCAGATCCAAAAGCCCTGCGCACGCTTTAATAACAAAGGGAAATGTAAACTTGTTGGGCTTTATGCCTTCGGATTGCATTTTATAAAACAGTCCAAGCGTTTCTTGGAAGAGGCCATTGTTGGCGCAGACTTTGATCGCTGTGTTCCACACAAGCCTGTTGGATGTCTCCAATTCGTTAAAGCAGACACGCGCATCACCCACCTTGCCGAACGTGGCGTACAAATCTATCAATTTGGCTGCCACTGGGATTTTCTGTCCACGCCCACGTTTGACAACATTGCCATGGATTTGCTTTAGTTTTTCTAAATCCCGACACGACTGCAACATAGTGGAAATGTCACCACTGTAGTCCACGTTACTGCTAATTGCATTTTCCTTGTGCTGTAATTTAATGGCTGTAGTTTTAGAATCAACACGTTCTGCATGGGCCTTGGGATTTCCTTCCCTTTTCTTTCTTGGGCACTGAAACGATAAAGAAAATGGAAATGGTACCGGGACTGGGGATTCTAAGACAGCCATGGCCATTGCCAAGCCACTGCGGTGAACAAAAACATAAATATAGATACAGGGTACTAAAATTTTAATGTCAGGCACGTTGTAGAAAATTAATATATAGACATTATAAGGGCCCGCAATAAAGAAATTGATGCAATCTAGGTCGGAGTTGATGAAATATAGGTGAAAATTGATACACTCTAAGTGATCTGCCCGGGACGATACTTTCAAGAACTATAGGAAAACAAAATATCTGTTGGTGTTGGTGGGTATCTGTTGCTGTTGTTAGTTATTTGCTACAGCTGATTTTTTATTTTATTTATTTGGTTCTCTCTCTATGTTTCTTTCACATTTAATTTTCTACCGGTCCCATAGACTGTTGGGTTTCGTAATCATAATTAAAATTATTTTATTTCACAATCATTCTCATATAAAAATATGAATTTACTGGAACATCTTTTTTATTAAGAAAATATATATATATGAATTTATTAAAAAAAAATTGATTTCTAAAAAAAAATGTATGTAATGCTAGACTTTTTGTGAATCAAATAACTTAGGCACTTGACATTTTGTGAATCAAGCTAAGCACTTGACATTTTGTGAATCAAGCCACTTAACATTGCTCGCTTATAAGGCCCCCAAATTTTTTATTTTTTATTTTTAATACAATTTTCATAAATATAAAAAAATTAATACTCGTAAAACCTGAAAAAAATACAAACATCTCCAGACCATATTATTAATGGTGAAAAAGATGGTACTAACACTGAGATTTTGTATTCCGAAATTCCCACCTCCGAATCGACAAAACTTTTGATGTAATAAGTATTAGATTCAACAAGACATTAATTAGAGAGAACAAACACCTATGAATAAAGAATCATCACATACAATCAATCCAAAATTCCTCCGAATTTTGATGTAAGTATTAGATTCAAAAGACATTAATTACAAATAACATAAACCTATGAATAAAGAATCCTAACATATGAGACTTAAGAACATTTTACCAGGTTAGTATACATGATTGTTTAAATACATGCAACCTCGTATATTTTCTGAATTACATCTAGATCGGAGTTTGTTTGGATCAATACAGTATTTGGGGAAGTCAAGTTACTTTTTTTCGGTCCTACTATTCTCTCTTTTCTAGGCCATCTATAAAATATCTAGCTGATACATCCCACTACACTTTTACTCCAAATTTTCCCACATTGTACTCAAACAGTAATTCATTACTCTCTCTCTCTTTTCCATTACAGATTGACTATATTGCCTCAGTCCACGACATTGATCAAAAAACCAATCACTTCTTGTATATATTATCGTGGAGTTGAAAGCATGTCATTCACAAGCATTTTCTAATTAAATGTGGGCCATTACGGGTATAACAGTCATGTGGGATTTGTTATGTAATTAGAAGTTGACCTGGAATTCTAAACAGGCCTATTGCGGTGTTAACACATTAATCACTGATTCAATGTTATAGTAGTTTTTTACTCCATGTATTGTTTTGATGAGATATCAACATCCATGCTTCAGATCATCAGAAGCTAACAGCAAGTAATGCTGAAATATAGTGTATGTGTCATTACCAATTTAAACTCAACAACTTATCTAATACCTATTGTTTATCTGCAAAGCATTATCAGTAGCCTTCCAGTAGTTGAATTAATTTCATCAGGCTTTTCATTAAGGCTTTTATAAATTTAAACTTCAATCCAGAACTGTAGTAATCACTTGAATCATTCAACTGCTCCGTAATCATGAAATAATGGGGAGTTAGTCATTGAAAGGCAACACAGTCCTAAATGCAATCATGTGTATATCATCGGTCTGAATCAAAATGATGAAAAGCTTGTGCATAGACGCATCATTTGTTGTTGAGTACTATCAAGATGTTTGTATATGAATGTATATAATATGTATTCAGCCAAATAGTCTCCAGGTAGACCACAATTAAAGGATTTAAACGTGGCACACATATCAAACTTTCTACATTTAATGAGTAGATTATTTCTGGTTGTCAACTGTTTGTAATATGTTTGATTACACATAGTTGACACCCAGAAATAATCTACTCGTTCTCATGGACTGTGAAAACATCAAAGCTCTTATATGTCTACATTCAAACTTTGCAGATCTTTTTGCGAACTATATGGTGGCCATATTCAACTAACAACTTGCTTCCTTGATGAAGAGAACTGCAGATTTATTGAGAACTGCAGATTTATTATTACAATCTCTTTCTTGCAGTACTGGAAACTATTGTTCCATGGACTACCAAGGAAGTTATATAGAACACCAACACTAAAGATTATTTGCAGTCAAGACACTGCAATCATTTAATCTCCATGGGACAAATATAAAAATACCGGCATGCTGTCATTCCAAGATCATTATAAAAATACAGCATCTCAAATCTTAACTTATCCAACAACAAAGTTACGAAGAGTGAGGGGACACTTCCAGAGCACGGTGTACTGGGCCTAAAATGGGGCCTCTACAATACAATGATCTTCTAAATAGGTAAAAGGTAGAAGACCATTGTAAATCTAACACACAAAAGACATTGGTCCAAAATGCAGTCTAGGGATATAGACACGGGCCATGTGCAAAGGATGTTGGGATACATCTAGAAGGGCAATCTACACAAACAATCTCTAAAAAGAGAGGGTAAAAGACCTTACTAGATCTAGGCTGTCATTAGACGATAAAGTAAAAGCTATACAGACTAAAATGGCACTAGGTGATGAAGCAATACCTATACGAACTAAGGTGTCACTAGACAGTAAAGCAAGAGCTACAGGTATGAAGGTGCAACTAGGTGGTAAGTAAAAGCTACAACAATAATGTAAAGATAACAGTGAATTAACAAGCATGTCCTATCTATACTATCAATTACATGAAGAATGCAACATTCCTAATATTGACCAAAGTACAAAAGAGTGAGGCTATGGTTAGGGATACTTACCTTGGGTTGACTTGTCAATGCATTAACCTCTCCCTTAGCTTTTAGTACTTTGTGAAAGATGGTTGTAGGTAAGTCAAAATGGATAGGTGAAAACCTAAGTATACCAAAGTTGGGGGACTCCAAAGGCTTGGCATATCTCGTTGGTCCAGCTCCTATTATTGTAATCTTCCAAGGCCTCTTTGCTAACTTGTCTTCCTTGAGTGTAAGCCCCTCTAACCCTAAATCCTATTCTTCTTCCTAAGATGGAATGGTGTGTGCAAGTAAAGGGAATTTGTGGTGTTCCTTCTTGAGGAATGGTGGAGGGAAACCTATAAATATGGTTCGGAACCCTAAAAGTCAAATCTCAACCTTAACCGACATCATTGGCTTGGTCCGAGATGTATAAAGAGAAATGAAGAAATTAGTACATTATTGACCCAGTGGTTGATGCCGGCCAAAATAGGGGTGCTACAGGATGTCATCGGTTAGGCCAACAATATCGACTATGTACAAGGAATGAAGAAAATAGGTTAGAGGAAGAATTAAAAAATTGAGGAGGACAAATCTGCTGATGTGATGGAGATATGAAGGTGGTAGTAAGAAGGATAGCCCACAACATATCTATCGCAAAGTACTATAAGCCGGCCCTCACCAATCCTAATGTATGCAGAAGCATGCACTCGGGAGATTAATACACCAAGAAGCCCTAGATAAGAAAAGTGCCATTAAAGCGAGAATAATACGTATACAGATGGCAGCATTTATCTTCCCAGCCTGGCAATAATTTAAACCTTTAAAAGATATATTGCCCTTCCTCATACAAGAGAAATCTTTCCCCACAATCAATGACTTAGTGATGTGTAATGATTACAACTCTCATACAAAACATGCAACACAAACAAGGTTATCCATGAATCTCAAGATGGTTTTCATACATATCATGCCACTCAAAAATCACAATAGCAACATAACAGTATTTACTGCAAAATCATACATCTGCTTATAAAAATGTCCATCTTTGAACTAGCTAATAAATTAAGACAAATGCCACAGCTAAATGGGGAAATTGGTGTACCAGGACCATATAGAAGTCAATGGTATGCAAGATATCATTGATTGTGTCCCTTGTACAAAGACAGCAGGGGAAAAAGCTTCACCACATTCCAAATATACAGATCGCTGGTAAATAAATATTACAAGGTGGGCTTCAGCCCCAGTTTGTTGGAATTTCAAAGCCCAAGGCAAACTTCAATATGGATGTATATTCATCCTTCCTCTTGAAGTAGCCGTAGGTTGAACGGTCATTTTATAATAAAGCTAGACACAAACTAAGAACCTGAGAAAATCAATTCCCAAAGAGTTCACTGCTATAATCCTACCACCGGAACATTAAAAGGGTGGTCCACCTACACAAACCCTACCCAACTATGGACTTGGAACCCGTTGGGCATCAGAGTTTGTGTTGGTAGCTTGTAAGGAATACAGGAAAGTCTCAACAAATAAACCTGTAATGTCAAGCACCAACACCAATCCAATCCACTGAGCATTACAAGGCATCATCTATTCTTCCACAAAAGAGAAATTTGAAATGAAGTGCTTGTTACTTATATAAAATTATCAAACACTGATTCTTCCAGTCAAGCTTATGCAGGTTCAAAATTTAATCACAATCCACACCAAAATTTCAATCCAGCGAGCAGCATACAAAAGTAGCCAAAATAATAAAATAAAGTTTTATTTTTCTGTTCTGAAGCATTTCCTTCCTCAAGGGTCTTTTGAGTCCTTTCAGGGAAACAAGTTTCAACAATAGATTGACTGTGCAAGGGTTCAAACAGGTGTCCAAGCTGGAGAAGCTAGCCTTAGTTTTTTGCTACCACATCTCCCATGACAACTATAGATATTACAGATGATCAAAAGGGGATGGAAAGACATGGCTCTATGCAATTCAATTTTGTTTTTAATTTGAAGTCCCTCGTATAGGTTTTAGGCTTGCGTATAATATAACAACTCATGCGATTTTAGTGGTGTTCAGGTGTAGCATTAAGTCAGGTGCTAGGCTTGGGGATATAGTCTAGCTTTGAGATCCAAAAAAACCATTACCATCAAACATAGATACTTTACATCGTACAAGCAAGAATCTCATTCAGCACAATACTACAACATACAATTAATCAAACAAAGATGTGTATGACCATTAGGTTTTTGTCCCTGAAAGGACTTTAGCTTCCTCTGACCCAGTCAGGCTGCCCTCATAATACAAAACTGGGACACAGCAATTGTTAGCACAAAATAATCTGCTACCAATCAGTCAATGTAGCATGTACAAGTGACACGGGAGCATCAAAAATAAAAACTGAGACAAGATAAGAATGGCACAAGAGGATGCTAGATATTGTATTTGGAAGCTTTTTACAGTAAAATAGATAATTCTTAGGAAAGGCAGCTTCTTAATTAAAATTATGTATTTTGGTAGTCTCTTGGATATGGAATTATCCTTTGTTTGTGCCCAAGGTTTAATGTATTCTCTTCTAGTTTCTTGTAGCTTTCTGTTGCATGAATGGTATCAGAGCAGGCAACCTCATATGTTTCCTGATTTGAATGATCCTCTCTTTAAGCCATTCCCTATGGCTGTGCATACAAATCGACAGTCTGCTTGCCTTGAACTCTTCTGCTCAGGACTTAGCCTGTTTCTAGCTCAACACACAACACATGAACTCGCCTGCTCTGACACCGCTAACACAATAGGAAATGCAAGAACCTAGAACTAAATACAGGAAAGCCAAAGGACTAAATAAATAACATTCCCATTTCCACGAGACTATCACTGAGATATAGTTTGTCACAGAAATCTCTTTTATTTAATGCTAAATAATACTACTTATGTCTGCAAACAACTACAATTCAACCACTTAAATAGAGAACTTTAAATGTTTTATTTGATTTCTAAGATTTCCCTAAGAACAAAGCTGTTTTTCCTGCTTTGCATTCTAGAATCTAAAGCATCCAAATACAATTTGCAGCATCCTCTTGCACCTTTCTTATATCATCTTGGTTGGTTTTTGTTGTTGATGTTGTGGCCATCAGCAAGGAAAATTAAATGTGAAAAAGTGTGGTGTTACAAAATCTCTATGCCACCACACTTGGCATACACGTCTATGATGCCAGCAGCAATATATATTTAACCTCAAACCCACTTTTAATTGCACAAGAATAAATCATCTTTCCCTGTTTTATATTTCCTAAATGAAAAAATACAGGGATCACAATTCAAGCTTTATTCCAAATTACTGCATTTGGCTAAAGAGTTTCAAGGCCACGTTAGCATGCTCATCATTATAGCCAATGACGTTGATCAAAATAGCATCTCCCTTCTCTTCTTCATCCACGACCACTGGAGAGAACTCAAGCTTTAGGTTTAAGGAATAGCATAGTGAACTGCTCTTCCTTAGAAGTCAATTGGGTGAAGGAACAAAGTGCAGAGGGAGTTCAGTAGGAACAAACCATAAGGATGGTACTGATATTATGCTACACACACATCTCTCTTTGGCATTTTGTCAAACAATTGACTTGCAACAACATTTATATGAGAAAAGTGGCAAAATATGTTTTGGACTTACGCATTGCCCACTTATACTTGTATATGTGTCGGAAACAATCCATACTTAACCATGGAAAGGGCAATTAGTTCAGTGGTAGAGCATCCTAGTACCAAATGGGAGGTCCTAACTTCGAGTCCTAAACAGACTTTTGGGCTTGAAAAATGAGTCCAAAGCCTCATTTGCAAAAACCATTTTGAGCCTATGCTGTTATCATAGTAATCCACAAAGGCCTCATTTCTGTTTGGCAGTTTATCCAACGGTTGGCGTCCAATATTTAAACTTCCACATTTTGGCATTTTTTCAAAGAGATGGCGTGCAATATTTAAACTTCCACATTTTGCATGCATGTCTACAAGTGCAATACTCACAAGATAATTCGATTTAAACCCATTCCAAATCGTCTGAGCACGAATTTGTAGTAGAAATCTGATGACCGTCGCCGCGCAAACCTGCTAACAAATCAAATGCAATCTAGTCCAAATCCTTCTGTTGTTTTTCAGAAAAGAAACACACGACTCCGTCCCCGTCCCTGATCTCCACGTTGCAGTAATAATCATGTCCCACATTACCAAATATACTTGTTATTTTGTCAAACAGTTCCCATGCATCCATATACTCCACAAATAAATTGTGATAAATATTCTCCATTTATTTACCACATGCCGGAAAATTTAAAAATAAAAATAAAAAAAATTAATGCCTTCATTTTAAATGATTCTTTCAAGCATAGAGAGGAAAAACTTTCGGTAATTTTTTCCATGTCCAGTGTCAATCAAATTGCCAAATTTTGGGAAAATCCTTTGAGGCTACATTTGTATGTGTAAGCTGTTATTTATTACTTATGTTTACGTCAATCTGGTCCTCTCCAATGAGAACCGAAATGACGTTGACAATGTTCCTTATCGGACCATGAACCCGTGGACAAAGCGTTGGTCCAGCAACCTGAGGACCGAGCCCACCATTAAACTGGGAAGCCAAACAACTCATATTACCAGTTTTAAACTTATCCTCTCCCTTGAAGACCGAGGCAAAACAAAAAGTCATAGGCCCAACCGACATTGTTCAAACCATAGAAACAGAAATGGTTTTTTGTAGCTGATCTTTCTCAAATGGGGGCGTCCTCCGTCAAGCTAGGAACTCGAGCTTCAGATCCCACTTGATCCCGACGGATAAACCCGAGAATCAGTTTGCCCCAAACACAGAGGTTGATGACATCTCCCTTGTGCAAAGTTTCAATCTTAAAACTATCATAATACGAATGGCACACGGACCTACTCCACGACAAATCTATTAAATTGTTCTATTTTAAGTTTGTTACATCTTGATTTCTCATTAAGCAAGTTTATTGGATTATATATGGATTTTTTAATAGTTGAAAATTTAATTTAGATTATTATTAACTAAGCTATAAGTTATACATTGTTATGGGATAATTGAATATTTGCTTTGATTTCATGATGATATTGTTATGAGTTAGTTGTATTGTATATTTTTTACATTGTGATCGTGTTGATTTGTTATTCAACAATATTTTATGATATACATGTTATTATATTACAGAATAATTCGTTGCTTATATTGAATTGGATGTAGTAGAGATTCATTTATCAGAGTATGATGAAGGGAAAGTATCATCGGAGAGAGTGACGTAGATGGAGATGTTAGGGGGAGGCGATAAAAGAATGGCTAGAACCCTGCACACACCACATTAAATAGCACATATTAGATGCATAGTTGAATAGTTAGCATTAGTGTGTTTTCGATGATTGTTTGCATTTAACTCATTGTTTGTCGTGAGTTGGACACAGTAGACTCATCCTTTAGAGTATGACGAAGGAGGGAGTATCATCAGAGAGAGTGACATAAATGGAGATGTTGGAAGGCAATAGAAGAATGGCTAGAACTCTGCACACACCACATTAAATAGTACATATTACATGCATAATTGAATGGTTAACGTTAGTGTATTTTCGATAATTGTTTACATTTAGATAATTGTTTATGCATATGAATATGTTAATTAAATTTAATACCTATATATGAAAATAAATCACGTGTGAATACATTAATAATAATACGCGTAGTTTTAAATATAAATGTTGCAGTATAATTATGTTATGTTATTTTAGTCATAATTATTAATGTATTTACAAAAACATAAATTTGTTTGATTAGTACCTAGTTACTACTACATCTAACCTAATCGATATATTATTTGGAAATAATAGTCAATGATATTAATTCAAAATTAGCAATTAATAGGTTAATTATTTAACTAGACACTAAATGATTATTTATTTATTATTGGGTCATAGTAATATTAAGTCATTTAGAAAAAATAAAAAAGGAAAGGAAAAATGGAGAATAAAATAAATAAAAACCATTATGATATGATATAATTAGTAAATATATGTTTAGCAAACAAAAGAAAATAAACACAAAACGAATAAAATAAATGAAAAAAAAATCACCAAATAAAAGAAATAAAAGAAAGGAAGGCAATTTTAAAAGAAAGCATGTCCATATAATGGAAAAACACTGTAAATAAAGAAAATGGAGCACAACATAGAGAAGGAGAAGAAGGGAATTTGGACTAATGATGTTACAGAGGGAAAATCAAGTCATTCTACTTTGGGGATTTTATGGGGGGTATATGGAGTCCAAAAGGAGGACACCATTTTACCCTAAGAATATGGTGGATCTTTTCATATTGGGTAAAATGTTGGACTTTCAATTGAAGAGTGGTAGATCCAGCTAGTTTCCTTCGAGGCATTCTACAACGGTATTAGATCTAGGATGGGCTAAGTCTACACAGTTTATATTGTCAATCAGTGATGATTAGGTACACTTTAATTCTTGTCTTTGTATTTAATGCAGTTGATAGTTTCAGTTTCAACACCTCAATGTTGACATATTTGGGTACTCGCTTCTTTTATATATTTCATAATCTTGTTTGAGAAGCATGATTGCTATTTGTAAAGAGAGAAGAATATTGATATGTCTAAGGATAAATCGGAGGATAGTGTTTTATGCATATTAAAATGAGTTGAGTAGTGTAACAAACTAAATTAGATATAAATCGATTTAGGTAGCGATTTTTATATGTAACCAAACATGAGCATGTACTATCAGTGCCATGTATATGTGTGTGTATTTAGGTGAAGTAGATTTAATGAAATCAAGGTGTTATATATATTTGAGTATGTACAACGATTTGATATAACGATTTATATCAATATGATATATACATATACATATACATATACATATACAGTCTGATTTATAGTGAAATATATATTATCGACCACATATTAGAATATTCACGTATCTAATAGAGAGATACGTGAATTGTCATAAGCTTCATTGGATAATTAATGAAATAAAATGGGAAAATAAATCATATCTTTTAACTTTTGCTAAGGGATTTGTATATGTTGTCGTACAAAATCATTTAACACATTGTTAGTATATGTTGTTATATACTACAATTTGATATATATACAATTCCACAACTATCAATCATTATTAGTATGGTATATCCTATGTTATAGTATATATATATATATATATATATATATATATATATATATATATATATATATATATATATATATATATATATATATATATATATCCGAGATATATTCCTTGAAAACATATTTTGAGATCATGTATGTTTGTAAAACTACATATATATCAGTAAGTCCAATATGACTACATATAATACTGTAGTTATATATCTGATTTTTACTTAGGGATTCATATAAAATCATTGGTGATTTGATAACTCCATATCTATTGTAATTAAACAACTTTTGAAGTTAATCAAAGCTGAATAAGTTATAACAATCTGACATTATTTTGCTAGTAGATAAGCAATGTTTAATTGACATATTTCTCTCCACATGTAACAACAATCTACATACAATCCTTTATGACATATTAAATATTTGGTTGACATATTGGATTGTTACATGTAAAAGTGATATAATGTTGTTACATGTGAATATACAATATTTGTTATGGAGTGAACTGTACAGTGAGTGAAATAGTTTATAGTTCATTTACTAAGGGTTTCAAAAAATATAGAAAACCCTATATAGAATTTGATGTCTTTTTCATGAAAGGTTAAATAGTTGTTAGAAACACATAAGTTTTTGTTTTATTAAAAAAAATGTCAGTATGGCAGAACAATAATTATGTATCAAAATATATATGTTATGCAAGGTACATAAATATACAAAATATGTCTATATGCGAACATATGCACTTGCGTGTGTGTGTGTGTGTGTGTGTGTGTGTGTGTGTGTGTGTGTGTGTATAGGGATGTGTGTCTATAAGCATAAATTTTGACTCATATATTGTCTTAGCTTTAATGATTTGTATATTTATATATTTGATAAAACTTTAGTATATCATATAAGAAACAATTTGTATATTGTCGAGTACTTATACACATACCATAATACGAAAGACTATGTTGTCTTGAGCATTTGTGTATGGATTTACATATGTTTTGACTGTATTATGATGAAAATCTATTTAGTTAGGGATAAAAATTATGGAGTATTACATTGTTGAATTTCTTATCTTATAAATATCATCAATATATTTTGTGAACAAGAAAGTATAATAATTGTTGGAATTCATATGAAATTCTCGATTAAGAAATATAAATAAATATTGATATATTATTTTGTTTGAGTACTTATATACATTACATATTATGTTGTATAATTATTCGTATATAGAGCACATATTTATACATGAATTTAAGTATCCATATAAAAATATTATGTATAAGTGTATTGGGTCATATGCCTATATTTATAACTAAATGGATAGTTAAAATAAGTCATAAGTTTTTCGAGGGACCAAAAACTATAACTATATGAAAATAGTCTCATAGAAACGTAATGAGTTGTTTAAATGAAAGATTATGTTATAAATGGTTTATGAGTTAATTGATTCTTTGCAAATATTATGACTGACTACTTGAAAGTAAGTACTATATACATAAAAATGGTGGATTGTGTTATTACTGCATGTACTATATATTTAAATTTACTTATGAAGATTAAATTATGTAGTCTACACATAGATTATACTCGATATAAGTTGTATTTATTTGCTTATTGTATATATGATAAATGATATTGTGAGATTAATTCATACACTTGATGGACTAAATGTGTACATTTTAATTATTCATGTGTTTAACATGTTTTATGCTTACTGATAGAAAATAATATATATGAATATGTTGGTTATATTTATTTTAACCAAATCCCGTATTACTAGTACTGAATAAATAGCGAGACAAACTTCACTAGCTTACTAGCATCATCAATGTCAGATAAAGATAATCTGATCAAGTGGTGTATATACAATTGACTAATCTTAGAGATTAATAACTATTAAAATTTTTGGTCAAAGTAATTTTTAGTTAAACATTATCATTTCATATATATGATTTACATGTTTATGCAATATCATGTTAGAATTAATTTCTATATGGTACACTACATGTTCTTAAAAATCATACAATACATAGGTACTAGCTCGTCTCTCTGAATTCTCACACCATCACTATCTACTCATCCGTGAAAGGAGGGCCATTCCCTAATGAGAGATAGTGCATGGGAATGATGGTTCGTGATTGTTGTGGAAAAATACTCTAAGTGATGCTCTCTTCTCACAACAATACTTCTTTGGAGATAACACTTGAGATTGCCATAAATATTGGAATTTGGGGAACTCATGTTCCATGGAGCCTTATATCTTGTACATTAAATTATATTCATTATTATTAAAATATTATTCTGATGAAATGTAATTATTACTTATTGTATCAAGACAAAAATGGCTACATATTTGTACCAGTCATGGTTGGACATCTATAATTATTTTATATATTTAATTATGTTTTATTTCATATGATGTTAGTGATCAGTAATGGGTAGTTGTTAGAAGTTTATTTTACAATTGAGACACTTAGTGTATTTTAGCTGGATCATTAATTAGATTATTGTGGTGACATTTAATGAAAGAATATGTTGATTCAATTTTTAAAAACAACATGTTTTAAAGTCAAACTTAGTGGGGTTGTTACAAGGTTCAGGCAAAGATGCCTCCTTATCACTCTCCTCCAAACAAGAACAACCCTTCAAAAGGAGTGAAGGACCTTAACCATTCCAAATCTACAGAAACAACCATGAATCATCACAAAGCCATCTACTAGCCTTAACATGAAAAGAATAACTCCCAAAAAAAATATACTATAGAATCTTCTATCATCCACACTAGTAAAACAAGTTTTGATGTGGTTTCCTCTATCCTCCACATGCAAAGCTGACAATAAGATTTGTTCTATAACCAAAAAATCCAACCAAGCCTTGAAATGGCCAGCCCTAAAGAACCATGCCTTATCCTTCCAAGAGGGCATAGGGTGCACATTGAACTATCTGTAAGCCTCAGCCTCAGCCTCCTTAAAACACCTGGACTTTTTCAAAAAAATATGAGCCAAGATGGATCATGCCTCCGTTGTCCAAGTAACAAACACTAAGGATTTTGACCCTGGTGGTTAAATCCATTGCCTTCCAAGTAATTCCACTATCCTTAGCACTAATATTCAATAAGCAAATAGGCCAATTATTTGGGACAACAAGGGCCACTAAAAGCCTCAAGACAAGGAAGCCTTGATCTGAGATCAAGAGGCATAGATCTCCTTGATCTGTAAAGCCTTCCAAACCTACCATGTAAATAAGTCCTCGAGCAAATAACCCCACCATAGCCAGAGATTTCCAAATCTTAACAAAAAATGAGGGGATTTTAACCCTGACCATAAAAACCAAAGCTTAGAATGGATTCAAGTGTAGAGAATAAGGCCTCTCCCCAATGGGTCAACCTTGTTGAGAGTTTATTTTCACCCAAAGAGGGTGTAAATATAAAAAATAAGAGCAATCCCCTGCCACTAGTACCTAAGACCACCATTACACTTCATTCTTCCCCTCATTTCTCAAAATCTCTGTGACGCCAACACATGAACCTTGTTTCTAGGGTAATGTTAGACACAACTAAATGTTTTATTAAACGAATTCATGTTTGATTATTTTTAGGATTTTAATAAACCATAAAATACTATTAAAATCATTTCATACAATTTATACGGTCATAATTATTCTAAATATAACTAGCACTTACCCTAAAGGTGCAAGTTACACCAAAAAGGATGACATAATTTTTTATTTTAGTAAAACAAATATTTTAAAGAGAAAGAATGTAAATTTCTAGTTTTACTTCACTTGAAACCCATGACCACTGACCTTATCTCACCTTTTGTGTATGATACAGTATGCAACAATAATATAATATTTTTAGTGGAGATGGTGAAAATTAAGTTGTGTTCATAAGGGATGTAATTTTATATTTTGTTAAAATAAGATTTTGTAAAGATAAAGAGTGTAAATCAATAAATGTACTTCACTTGAAACACATGATTACTGACCTCATCTTATCTTTAGTTTATGAAGTGTTGAACAACAATGAGCTATGTGGGGAGGAGACTTTCCATTTCACGTAATCTTGACTAATGGTGAAGTGAGGGTTGTGATCAATAAGAATCCAAGAAGGGAGATTAATATCATGTTAGTACGAGAAAAATCAAATAAAAACACACTAATGAAACTTACACCTCTAGCCTAAACATTCAAGGAGTTAGAGAACTATACAAGTAACTATCAAAACAATACAAAACAAACAATATTACCTTCATTGAGAGCAAGAGTTATATGTTGGCCATGAATTGATGTATTCGGTTGTGTGATCAAAAAATATTTGGCAATGGTGTTCCTTGCATGACCTCTCCTTGTCACCTTGGTAATGTTGAGCTTGACTTAACAAATGAGCATGATAACACTATACCAAAGGAGCTTCTTGAAGGTATTTTAGATTAATAACCTTACACAAATTTTTTTTTGTTGAACAATGAGTGAAGCCTTGTATTTATAGCCTCTCAAAATACCCCTAATCCAAGTGTGGTTAGGTTTAATTTAACCATAGTTAGGTTTGAGAGGGGACAAACCATTAATATTTTCAATTAATAAGCATGGCTCATAAAGATAGATATTTGTTTGATATTTTATGAGTGCTTGACAACTCATAAAAGATGATGTCATGATGGTGATATTATTTCATATATTTGTATGATGTCATTAATCCAAATTTATGAATTTATAAAAATAAAAATTCAACAATTAATTAGTCATGTGATTTTCAGCTATGCATTTAATTAAGTTTAACCAATTAAGTAACCTTGATTAAGTTAATTGTTATTTCTAAATTTTGACAAGTTTCCCCTCACACATGGTCGAAGAGATTAATTTGCTACGTCACAACTTAATCAGAGATGAATTAGAGGAATATGATAATTATGTATAATGCATTGCCCTAGTTAGGGATGTATTGATGTGGTTTGTAAGATGCACATGATGTGCATTAATGAATCAAAGCATTCCAATAATTTATAAGCTTAACTTGCATTGTTTGCAAGAAGACATCCTAGTGTCTATTTAGACATGAAAGTGGTCAAAAAAGAATGTCTATAATTTATCCCTATTTGAGAAGGCATTGTAAAACACAGGCATTGTAATGTATTTTCAAAGAATAAAAAATATATTAGAAGAAAAATAAGATAATAATTGAAGAATTATATTCTAAACAAAGTTTGGGAATTCTATGATGCCCCCTCGATGGAGTGGTCGACACATATGATTGACAGATGATCCTTCAAAAATAAATAAAAAGAAGAATAAAATTAACCCATGGGTAAGATTAATCCAATCAACATAATGCTTGTACTCATTGATTTAAAAGCACTAATTTACCCAAATTTGATTATAATCAGTGATGGAGGTTGAAACATTGATTTATCCAAAGGTGGTTATAATTAGTGGCATAGATATATGCCCCAACAAGATGGATGAGTTAGAATAATGATTTTCCCAAAGATAGTCATAATCATTTGGATGACCTGGATGGAATAATTATTTTTGGTTGTGTCATAGAAGGGTAAATTAGAAAGCATAACTCAAGGATATAACCTATCAGATAGATTAAAGATGAGTGGGTACAAATGTATATGTGATGGTCTAATGATTGAAGAAGTAAAAAATAACTAAGTACACAAGGAAGTGCAAAGTGATGAAAGATATGATTGAAATAAAAAAAGTGGGGTGGTTGAGCTTATCCATGATACATCATATATGCAAATGTTGTCTACATAGTCCAAATAGACCTCAAACCAATGTAGTTCACCCTGGAGTGGGAAAAACTAAAATAAAGAAGAGAATAAAAAAATAATAATTAATCAATGTGAATGATTCAATCATACCTACCAATGTGGAGATGCTCTTCCTTATAAACATTGATACAATTAGAATGGTCAATGAGTTGATTTAATCAAGGAGAGTGGGAGGATTTACCAAGGTGAATAAGGAGAAGTTTCTATGACACCATTTCTTGTAAGCTCCATTGAACTAGTTTTTATTGTAGCACATTACGATATGCATCATGATATAAAACACCATGATGACCTGGATATAATGTGTATAAGGACTAACTCCTGATCCAATAAATAATAAAAAATAATACACTAATGATAAAAATCATGATGGCAATATTGACATATGAATATGGATGGACTCAATAACAATGCACAAGGAATCACCCAATAAATGCATATACACTGAGTCAAGACACAACAATTAAAGTAAATAAATAAATAACTAAGCAAACAAACACATAGAAAGCTTGAAAATAAAAACAACAAAAAGCATCATGTTGTTAACCAAGTCAATATCTATACGTGAAGGCTTAATGGAATGATAAAAAAAAGGGTGCCCCAATCAAGGCTATATGTAAGGGAACACCATTTGAGGATAAGATATCCCAATATAGGTTGCATGTTTTGGTTTTGCCCCAATAGAGCGAAAGATACAAGCTTGGCCTAAAAGTGTGAATTGGACGGTGCCCCTAAGAAAGGATACATACAAAGGGAAGGTCACACCTCCAATGGAAATAGAGTGGATTGGAACCAACAATGGATTTTCCCTAGTAGGGTGGATTAAGAATGGTTGACTAGTTTAGACAGGATAAATGTTTTTGGATTTTGAGGCTTTATATCTCTCTAGGAGATTGTAAGCTGATTTTCAAATTTTAGGATATTGACATGTTATAAATGTTTTTGAAATTTTTGGGGTATCTTAACTCATTATAGATTGACAAGATATTGCTTGTAAAATGGTGAGAATGTTGGCTTAGGTTGCTCAGAAAATGGTGAGAGCGTTCAAACTTAAATCACTTGTAAAATGACAAGTGCATTAGAAAAAGGTGACTAAACTAACCTCAATGTAAATTGAGTATTACCTACATAGTCCAAATGGACCTCAAGTCATTTGAGTTCAAAGGTATGACAAGGTATGGAAGGATAGTATTTTGAGGCAAAGGGCAAGGCACATGGAAAGGTATGAAATAATGGCAAGGCGAATGGCAAATAGAAAAGGCAAGGTAAAGTAAATGATTTTGTTGTTCCTGTTGATGTGGAGATGATCATCTTGATCAGCATATGATAAAACTAAAATGGTCAATTATGTAAATTGCTAGCCCACACCCCTTTTAAATAACTTCTCTGTCAAGAACCTACTACTAATTTGGACTCTAATAATATTGTTGTGATTTTCATTGGTCATTGATTTTGTTTCCTCCTAACTTTGAGATAAGATGTATTTGTAGTCTTTGTAAAGGATAGTGCAGTCAGGGATGGTAAATATAGATAAAAGGTCTAATTTGGCAATGAAAAGATAGATCATAATGGAATGTATAATGGTTATGTAATACATGAAGATCAGGATTTTCAAGCACACACAATCTTGTTGATTCTAGATTCGATAGAATTTTGGTTGTGGTGGGGCCAAATATTTTTGAATATGCTCTTGATAAAGCCACCATATTTTTTGTTGTTTAGGTCTAAGAGATGCTTCCATAATCATGTTGTAGATTGGAAGCTATATTGATGTTGTTTTTAATAATGTCCTCATTAAGCATTGAAGAACTGTTGTGCTAAGCTATTGGCCCCTTGAAGAGGTTTTCACCAATAAATTTGTCTTGATTTTCCCATAGTATGATCAAGAAGGTCTCACTAAGGAATGTTAACTTTTGAATTTTATTGTCTTTTAGCACCTCAAACAAGGTTTCACTAGAAGATATTGAGTTTGGACTTTGATTTCCCCCTAACACCTCTAAAAAGGTTTCACTAAGAGATTGTTCTTCTTCTACATGAATGTGGTCTAGGTCCCCTTGATATTCTACAACTGATATGTTATCATTGATGCAGTTCAACAATTTTTGATTCTATTGGTCCCAATCTATGCTTATGGGAGGTGGAATGTCAACATAATGGCTATGTTGATTGGTGTTAATGGCATGTGGAATAGTAATGGAATGGGAAGAGGCAACACAATTATCGTATAAGATACTAAGATAACTTGTGTTGAAGTTGATGTAATAATCCTCAAAAACTGTGGAAGGATCACAAATGTATTTAAATTAATCTACAAGTCATCTATAACCAATATTATAACAACCAAGAACATATTATGATTTTAAAGTTGAGTTTCACTCAAGGGACTCTAAATCCAATGTTGAGACTGACATTGATTTCACTTCTAATACTAAATCTGATATCGGTTCAAGAGTAGAACCTAATTTTAATGTTGATTCTTCATCTGGTGTTATGACAAAGATGTCATTTTGATTGCTTGGTATTGGACGAGTAATGGCTTGGGGTTGAATAATGAGCTCTTCACAAATAGGCTCAAATAAGCACTCCACAAAGACTGATTCATCAAAGTGAGGCTTCTCAACAAAATAAAAATGGTCAATAGGAAACTCCATAGACACTGTCTTATCAAAGTGAGGATCCTTAAAAATAGGGCAATGGTCGAGATAATGATTTTCCTAAAGGTAATTATAACCATTGGGGGGTGACTCAATAAAAGGGAAAAGGTTAACATGTAACTCCACAAAGATTAGGTCATCAAAGTGAGTCTCCTTAAAAATAGGGCAATGGTCAAAGGGTGATTCAACACAAGTTAACTCATCACAAATAGGTATTTCAATAAAAACATCATAGATTGGTGGTTGTTTTTGTTGGACCCAAAATTTTGACTAAGTTTTTTGGATTTTTGGCATGGAACCAACATGGAACAAGAGGATCATGGCACATGAATATCATGGCATAGAACCAGTTCAACACAAGAGGACAACGACATGGAAGATGACAGTGCGAGAAGACCTAGTTAAAGATGGAACATAACTATGGAAAACCTGAGATCATAAGACTCGATACAATAGTGAAATACTTGGGGAGCATGAGGGAAGAGAGAAATGGTTGAGGATTGATTCTCAAAGACAAACTATACTTTAATCATCACATGACTTTTGCATCGGCCTGCATAAAGAAGGACATTTGGTAGCAAAGATCTATCATCAAACAATAATATAGGGGATGTGAAGGCTTGGGCCCTTAGGAAAAAATAAGTAAATGATTTCCAGAACTCTTAGTCTACTATAAATCGATGGCTAATCACTCAATTTTCATTAATAATGTAACTACTTAGTCAGGAAAAAACAAGTATAAAAGCCCCTTTACTAGAGATCTGTAAGGTGACTGAATATTGATATTATGTAATGATTATTTATGGTAATATAGAATTATAGAAGTTATAGTTAGTTTTGGTGTTATACTTTAGTTAATTAATAGTTAAACATTAAAAATGGGTTTGCATCGAGTAATATGTGGCTTATAATTCATTATGAGATTTATATAATATGCATTGCATGATTTTGCATTAACAACACTTTAAAATTCATGGAATTTATCTTTGTGTTCTTGGTTGTTGTGATTGATGAGACAAGATCCATAGTCATATATTTACTTTTCTATGTAATATATAATTAGATATATGAATAAACTCAAGTTTATGACAAGTGTTACTATGCAACATGACCCACGAGAACTAGTTTCTTATTACATGTTTTGGGTGAGCACACAAGAGCTTAGTCTTGCATGAAAATATAGCATATAAGCTTGTTGGGACTATAAAATTTAGTGCCTTAAGGAAAACATGATAGAAAACTACCCAACATTTTGGTTCCATTATCGGGACCTATAACGCTTGTTGTATAGTAATGTAAAATGCTTAAATGTTTATCCCTCAAAAGTATTGAACAATGGATTACCAAGGTCAAGGATAATTTTATGATTCCCTATCTTGAACAAGGAGTTTATGCACATGCATGGGTGGAACAACATCTTTACAACTCATTATATGAAACCTTCTTTGTTGAAGTCCCTATTCATTTGTATGCTTAGCTCATGGCCTATGCTCAAAATTGATTATAAAATTTTGGGAGGCAAACTTGGATGATAGAGCATCAAAGGGATTTGGCACATCTGAGAACACCATGGACATGAGCTGTTAATATCTAGTGGAGAGGAGTGTTAAATGGCTACATCTTAGAATATGCTATAATCACTTACTCTTATCCTGAAGAAGCCAAGTTCTAGTTTATCTGAGAACCATGTGGTCAATATATTAGACACTTTCCACTATAAGTAAAGAAGTTTTTTATTGATTATGGACTCGAAAATCTGCCTATAGAGGGCTAAATCCATCCTTACATGAGCAACATAGTTAGGAGGGGAATGCAGAGGTGTTGGTAAATAATTTTTGGTTTGAAATGGTATTCAATAAGGAGGCATTATGAAAGTGTAAGTATGATGAAGATCAATAAAGGATTATAGGAGGTGGCAGAGTAGGAAGGGAACAAGAAAACTCAAAAAGTGCTATTAGGATCTACAGGGAAGTGAAAAGGCACAAGGAGGACTCAATCACTTTTGAACTACAACCAATGCCAATTTTATCACATGAGAGAGAAACTAGCTAGATAGAAGAGAATGAAGAACCACATTTGAACCAACCAAGTTCCCCAACCATAGTACACACTCATGCTTTTAAACTAGATGATATTATCATACATAATTGGGATACAAATAGTGTAGAGTCAGAAACAGATCCTATAAGAGAAATTATAGCTGAGCCAATTTTAACTCATAATGAATTAACACTTTCTTTTCTTCTTTAAGGGAATTTCATGGCCCAAATTGGTATGCCTGGTGGACTTAGAATTCATAGTGGATAGAGTACTAGTCCAAGTAATATTAATCAACCATCTACCATGCCCAACATCATAGGTGTTACTACTGGAGGTGGACTAGGGGGTGGTACAGGAGGAAGTGGTGGGCTTCCACCTCCAAGAATAGGGTCTAAGGATTCTCAACAATCACTGTCACATGTACCTCATTGTCGATGGTATATAATGAAATAACACTTCATTTACATAAATATCAGGGTGTGAAGACTGCATCAGATCATGTTCATAAGTGTGAACTCATTTGGAGGGCACTTGGTATAACTTCTAAGAAAAAGGCCAAAATTTTTGTAACTACACTTTTGAAAATAACACACAAGTGGTATAGGAAGTTTGACCCTCAATAAGTGGTTATTGAGTACAAATGTTACTCTACATTTTTGCTATTTACATTCAGAAGAAGAAGAAACTAAAAGGTTAAGGGTCAGGGGTTTGTATGTTACCCAGATTAAGTTGTGCACCATATCCAGATGTTGTAGGAGCTCCTCTTTGGCTGTGGAGGAAGACACCTGTAGATAAGAATAAGACTTAAACCAAAGAAAATGTTAGAATAAGATAAAGTGGACTGCCAAACAACATGCTCGGTCTTAGAAGCGTAAAGCTCTGTGAGGGATGACAGTCCACTGTTTATGAAAAAGAGTGTCGTATAAAGAGAAATAATGAAAGACTAAGAAAGAGAAAGTAAACAATGCGTACCTGTTCTCTTTAATCAGTTTGACATAGTCACCGATGTCGGTAGTCTTGCCGTGGTCAGTTGGTTAATGATGTTGATGTTGGTTATGTTACCGATGTTGGTCGGGGATGTGGTCGATGTCGGTCAGGGCAATGGGCCTTGGACGGGTTTTGGATTATCTCTGTGGTTGACAGAAGAGTTTGTGGAAGCTTACAGGATTGTGCAGGGTTGCAGGATAGTCAGTAGGGTCTGAGAAGGGACAAAGGTAGAAGGTTGGCGTGTAAAGAGGATAAGGATATGAGGAAGGCTTTTCAACCTTTCTAGGAAGAAGTCGGGTCTAGTTGATAGTATTTAGAAATAGTAAATAGACACTAATTACTAATGTATTTCTAAATACTGAAATAAGATAGAAGAATACTTAGCTCTGGTTGTCGCTGATGTCAAAGATCTCATGCAATGTTTCCAATCCAATGTCTGGAGTGATTTTGTAGAGTTTATGTAGCCTGGAGAGTGAAAGTCAAAGTCTAATTCTTGGTCTCAGAGTGTGCGCGTTCACATCCAAGAGTTTGGTAGGAAGAGAGAGAGCGTTCGGGTGAGAAGACCTAAGAGTCTGAGAGAGTCCAGGGGGAAACTCAAGGTTAGAGTCTAGCCTATGTAACCGATGTCGACAAACCCATTGGCGTCGACCGATAGTTGACCGATGTCGGCGGAGGGAGAATGGGTAAAAGGGCTATTTGGCCCGTTTCTCCATCTACCAAGTGCTTCTGCCATTGGAGGACGGTCAAAAGATTGGTTTATTAGGCATGCAAGTTAGTTAGGAGGTTAGGAGGGAGTGAGAATAGGTCATGGGTAGATGACCTATTCTCAGGGTGAGTCATAGGGTGAGAAATGGTCTAAGGGTGAGGTGTCTAGGGTGATGTCATTAATTTAAAATAATTAGTTTATTTTAAATTTATAAAGTTTGTAAGTGGTTAGAAGGGGACCAAGGGGTGGTCGACACAATTTTAGTGTCTACATTTGCCCCTTTTTGTCTTGTTGGTTGTTCTGATGAACTGTAAGACAAAAATAGGAGTAAGTTACCCCAGGTATGGGATAAGGTGTAGGTTGCCCCAAGTATGGGATGAGGTATTCCCCCTCAAAGTGGGAGTCGAGGGAAGATAACCTGATATCAGGTGCCGATTTGATAGGCAGTGGATGGGTATGGTGAAGTTGGAGTGTGAATGTTGCAATTATTGAGATTACACGTATACCACTTCACGTGATAGGTAGGTCAAATTATCACGGTTGAGGTCGAGGAGTGTTAAAATCAAAGTAACTAGTCCCCAACATTTAGTCATAGCTGATTGGGTTAAATGATCAAAGCTGTAGCTCTAATGGTCATCATGTTCCAAGTATCTCGGGCTCAAAAAGTGCTCTTGGAAAACACAAAAATGTCAAAAATATTGGGGATCAACTTGGGCATGATCTATCAATACGTGTGAGGGTTGTAATGTGGGTTGTGTATAATTTTGCTAACTATTCATGAGGTAGCATATATGCAATCAAAACAACCAAGGCAAAGTTGTCTCGAAAGTGGTCGTGGTCTGAGGAGATAGTCACGATCTCTAAAGTGGTTGGTCGAGTTGGGTTGAGATATAAGTGATCTCAAGGGTTATGGTTGCGGTTAAGGAGATATATGTGATCTCCAATGTGCCCCATGAGAAGTCAAAGGTGACTCCTACAATGTCAAGGCTGGTTGTTTGGTCATGATTTTGGACTGGTTTAGATAGTTGGTCCATTAGGTAGATGAACCAATGAATGGCCAAGCTAATCTTAGAAGACTGAGTGCTGCCTACATAGCCCCTGTTTTAAGGGCCTGTTAATGTAGTTCTCCCCAAAAGGGAAGAAGAGAGTAGGTTATGGATTGGGTTTGGCTGGGTTAAGTCATGGTTAAAGGTTATATGGTTGGTCTATCAAGTAGATGAATGAACGAATGGCTGAGCTAACCTCAAAAGACGTCATGTTAACTGAGTGTTGCCTACATAGCCCTTAGGAAGGGTCTCAGGCCAATGTATTTCTCCCCAAAAGGGAAGAAGAGAGTAGGTTATGGATTGGTTTGATTATGTTAGAAATGATGAGGGTATGATGATGTTATAGACTTTTCCATATTATGTGATGGTGTATTCTGTAACATTGGTTATGGTTTTTCATCCCTAGCAATTTTCCATATTTGTGATGGTGTATGCTAAAAATGAAATGAGTGTATGATGATGTTACAACCTTTTCCATATTATGTGATGGTGTATTTTGTAACATTGGTTATGTGGTTTTTCATCCCTAGCAATTTTCCATATTGGTGATGGTGTATGCCAAAAATGAAATGAGATTATTTATGCTTCAACAAGTTTCCATATTGGTGATGGTATATGCTTGACATAAATTGCATGTGGTTGATAGTTTCCATGTGTATTGTTTTCCATAGAAACTAGTGTGAATGGGCTATGATAATTTATATAACACAAAGTGGTATTTGTATTAAATAAATCATGAGGTTATGTTAGTGGTTAGAAAATGTTTTGGTTGTAATGTTATTGGCATGTGACAAAGTTGTGTAAGAAGTGAAAGGCGTGTTGCTCTTTCATTGACAAAGACCATAATGATATCATAGATAGGGTTGTTGCAAACAAAAGCCCCGTTCATGCATTATGTCATTTGACCATTGATTTGTGTTAGAGAAGTACTTGAATCACTTGACATTAAGTGAGCTCAAAGTCCCTTGAGAATGTTGGGGTAATAGGTGTGATTATGTGATATGTGAGGAAAGCATAACCCGTTTTAGCAGGGATAACTTTGCCCCTTTTATAGGTGGCCCTGAGAACGACTATAGGCAAGTCCATGACTCAATAGTTTATCAGTCAGATATATATATATATATATATTTTTAATAATATGGTAGACTGATCAATGCGAGAAGTCTACTGGGATGTTGTTTAGTTTTGTGGTCATGCGAAGCTGGTTGATGTGGGTAGCTTCTAAAAGGGTGTTGTGTGTAGCAAAATTTGAGCATAGCCATCCTTTGAGGGAGTGGTCTATGTTTTGCTTTGTATGTGTTGATGGCTTTGAATAGCTGTCCTTCAAGGGAGCAGTCTACTAATGGCAGCAATTATGCAGTTATCTTTTGAGGGAGCAGTCTACATTTATATTTTATGACCTTTGGTAGGCATCCCAATTTTTATGTTGTTGTTGACTGAAGTTTTAGTCATGGACTAGACTATAGAGGTTTAGGGGTTTCCCTTTTATTAGGACAAAGCATTAATGCTTGAAAAAGGGTTAGCTAATTATTATAGGTAAAAAGGGTTGAAAGGAATAGGAATGAGGATGACGGGGGTTGCTCAAGGGATGAGCTCAAGGTAAACATCAACTGAATGATTACTTGATTAACAATAAAATGGTCACAGATGTAAGGCATTAAGGGGCTCATGTTTTGGTCGGCCTTCAAGAGAAGACAGATGATAAGTCCCTGATCCATACATGTACATTATTATGTAAGGTCTGAGTCAATTAGGAGCAAACTTGCCCCGTTTGCTTCTTTCCATATTGGTCACGTGTTGGTTTTCTTTAAGGATGAGATCTCTAATTTTGAAATCTCGTTCTTGCAGATTTTTGTTGTAGGCATGTTTTGGTCGATGTTGGTCATGAAGTAGGTTAGTATGTTGTTGGCATTTGATGCAACGCCGAACATAGTTATTGCAGTCTTGGTTAAGAGTGGGCCAATAATAACCTAGGTAGAGGATGCGCTTTGCAAGTGAGTTACCACTGAAATGTTCCTCACAAATCCCATCATGGACTTGTTTGAGGGTATGAGATGTTTCAGTGGTGGTTAGGCATCAAAAAAGGAGGCCGTTGAGACCTCGTTTGTAGAGAAGACCCCCTAGCATGGTGTATCGAGCAGTACTCTTGATAAAAGCTTGTCGTCCATTGCTAGAGAGATGAGGAGGAATGATAGAATAAGTGAAGTAGTTAACAAGTCGCTTATACCAAATGTCATGTGGACTAGAGAGGTCAGGAGGAATTTCCCTCAGAGATGTTGGTTGAGATGTGCCCAAGACAAAAATCTTGGGTTTTATTGGTTGAAAGGTCTTGGTAAATGGATGTGTTGAAGGGGTAGAAACCTGCTCTTTTCCTTTATCCTTTGACGTTTGGGACTTGGTGGCCACATTAACAGTGTTGATTTTGAATATAGGGGGAGAAGGAAATAGAGGGACCATAGTCTCACGTTGGGATCCCGATGAAGGTGAGGAGGTTTGAGAGATATGGGATGCTGTCGATTGTTTGTCAAAAGAATGGTTGATGAGAAGGGTGTCTTTTTCTAAGTGTTGGTGAATGACAACCTTAAGGGCACATCAATGCTTGGTATCATGTCCGGGTGTGCAATGATACCAACAAATTTTAGTGTCATCGAACTAAGATGGTTTTGGTTGGAGAGGTTGGTATGGTTTAATAGGTAGGAGGACGATGCTAGAAGATTGCAACAATCGGCATAACATCGAAGCATAGGAACCCTTTAATGAGTCAGCACTTTTTTTTGCAGTAGGTGTTGACAACTTCTATTTAGGAGTTATAAGGGGAGTTTATCATACCATCTTTTTGGTTGGTGGTGTGGCTGTCATGGCCACATGCGTAGATGGCACTTTCTTGGTAAAAGGTTTCAAATTTGTTGGAGGAAATGCATGTTTGATGGGTGTTGGAGTAGGGAGCACTCCTATTAAGGTGGAAGGGTGTGGGCCCAAAATAGAGGATAGTGGTGAAGTGGGGGAGTTTTATGTACCACCTTTTTGGTTGGGGGAGGAGTTATCTGACGTAGTTTAGTAGCCTTCTTTAGTATGGTTCGAGGACCACTATTGTGAGGGGTGAGGTTCAAATCTACCTTCACCAGATTTTCTTCGGCCGAAGTGGGTGAGATGGCAAGTTCTTCACTCAGTGGAGAAGGGATTGGAGAATTGGGCTCTTCAGGTGGATAGAGCGTAGGGATGATCAAGCTTTCGACGTATGGTCTAGGAGTGGGGCAAGTATGATCCCCTATTGATGATAAGAAGGATGAGGGCGAGGCCACCGACATTGGTGCCATCAAAACATCCTCCAATATGGGAGAGGTCACAGTAGCCTCTCCTACATGTGAAAGAGGGGTGGATGGAGGACAAATAGGAGAAGAAGGGTCTTTTACCTGTGGTGGACAAATAGGAGAAGAAGGCTCTTCTACCTGTGGTGGAGAAATAGGTTGACTAGCCTCTTCAGATTGTGGGAGAGGTTGGTTAGAAACCATGTCGACCGTGTGTATATTGCGCTCTTAAAGGTCATCAGCTATGGTCTAAATGTTATTCTGACTAGGGGGATGGTTAGGGAATGGTTGTCTAAAGATATCCATGTTTTGGTTAGCCAGCACATTAGGGTTATAAAAAACAAGGTCCCCTTTGTCCAACATGTCTTGAACAACATTTTTGAAGGTTTTACAATTGTCTATGTCATGACCTTTGACATGATGATAGTTATAAAAGTCATGTTCTCTATACCATGCAAGGATGGCTTTTGAGGGGTCGAATTGGGGTGGTCGGATTTGAGAGAGATTGAGGACCCCCTGCTTAACTAGTTTATCCAACATGGAAGCGTATGATTCTCTTATTGGAGTATATTAACGCTGTACATACCGTTGTTGGAATTGTCTTGTGATGTATTCTGATGTAGAAGGCTGAGATTGGTTGGTTGTAGTTGAAGGTGATGATCTAAGGACCACAACATTCACCGATCCCTTGGATTTGGAATTGGAAGAAGAAGGTTTAGAAGAAGAAGGGTCATTAGATTTTGCATTGGTATTTTTACTACGTAGTTTGACCTTATCTTCTTTGATCGCGCAGAGTTCAAGCTTTCAGGCCATGGTGAAAGCTTTGTCAAATGTGCAGAATGTTTGAACCCACAAAGTGGATGAGATGTGCTTGGCACATGCTCTTGAAAAGAGCTCAATGAGCTTAGGTTGAGGTAATGAAAAGGAGAGTTGGTTGATCAAACCTCTCCAACGGGCAACGAAGTTAGCTATTGATTCATCGTCGAATTGTTTAATAGAATATAGGTTCATGATGGAGACCTTCTTGGTGATGTTGATTGAAAAATGGTCAAGAAATAGCTGGGCTAGTTGAGTGAAGGTAAAAAGAGAGTGACTGGTGATAGAACTATACCAATCAAGGGTGGCACCAGATAGTGACATGGGAAATGTGCGAAGTAATAATGCATCCTCGTGTGCTATAAGGTAACAAGCGTGTCTAAATGCTCGTAGATGTTGTTTTGGGTCCTCTTTGCCCTGAAAGTGAGTAAATTTTGGGAGTTTCCACTGGCTAGGATATAGTCGAATAGGGACTGAAGGTTGAATGGGTTCATTGCAAATTTGTTCATATGAAAGAACATTCTTCAAACCAGAAATGGATGTCTCAAGGTTAGACATCTTATCCATCAACATCTTTATTAGATTGGCTGATGGATTGGCAGGAGGGGCACCCCCTAAGTTGTAAGGTACTTGGAAGGTGCTGGGAGGGGCATATGATGTACTTGGTTGCATTTGTGTAGGCGCAACATATTGGTAGTTCGTCATAGGGACTGATGTTGAGGCCAAGGGAGTTTGTGCCATGACTTTGGATGACACAACTTGACTAGATGCTGCCAAAGGTGGTTGGATAGTGGAAACACTAGTTGAAGGATAGGTGGTCACTCTCATATCTATGGGTGCAAGAGTGGGTGGGGTAAAGACAATCAAGTTCTGAAAATGTGTCGAACTTGGTTGAATTGTTTGTGGTTGAGGGGGTACGGAAACCTCGATGGATGTAGGTCTAGAAATAAGAGGGGATAAATCTTGAATGTTGGCTATGGTTGGGTTACTGGTTGAGGCAATAGCTTGAGTGAACATGGGTTGAGTAATGAAGGTTGTTGATATTATTGCTATTTCAACTAAGGAAGTTGGCATCCCGTAAATGGGGTTACCTAAAGGATCTCGCATTTGGCTTCTTGCGAGATAGTTTTGGAGAGCCTTGACATTGTGGTCAAGGAATCTCTCAAAGTTTTAATCTCCTTCGAAAACAATTGGAGGCTGATTGGGGGTAAGTTGGACTGGAGTACGCTCAGTGTTTGAAGTATACTCCATTAGAGGACTTGTTATGAAGGGCGAAGGTGGAAGTGGTTGTTGCCTTGTGTGGTCAACAAGAGTTTTGGCTTGAATGCGTGTTAAAACCATTCAAGACAAAAGGGGTTCAGGTTCTAAAAACTGTATGTTTCAGTTTTAGAAAACCAAAATTTATGTTTAACAACAAGAAAGTCGGATTTTAAGCTTGCTGTTTGGGATGAAAATTTGTTGACAATGACCGACGTTGTTGGAAAAACCAATGTCAGTGAAGATATGTTGCCGATGTCGGTCAGATAATCGATGTCGGTTAAGATGAGTTGCCGACGTCGATGGAAAAATTGATGTCGGTGTTTGTGTATTTCCAGAAACTCAAAAAACTAAAAGTTTTTGGAAGAAAAGAAAATTTTGAGTTGTTTCAGAATAATACGACCTTACCAGCTCAAAAAACTAGATAAGAATAGAAAAATAGATGAAGGCAAGCAACCTCTAAACGTTAAATTCCTAAGAATAAATTTTAGAGTCATGGTGGCTTATGCCTTAGAAGAATGTGTTTGGAAATTGGGCTTTTAGAATAGGTCCTAAGAGGAAGTCTATGGATGGTTTTGGGTTATGTTTTGGTGCTCAAAAATTTGTGTTAGGTTCTGTACGTGGCCTAGTGCTAGGGGCTTGCCCCCCTCACTTCATGAACCCAGAGCCGAGCTGGGCCGCTTAGCCAATATATACTTTGCCTATAGTTTATACTCTACCAGAGAACAGAGTGGGTCCTCCTCTTGGTTGTGAAGCCCAAGTAGGATCACCAGGAAGGGTAACGTATCTATTAGGTGATGAAATCCTAGTTGGGCCTTGTCTCAAGTATGTATAAATGTTTGATTTGATTGTGAATGTGGTCTGGTTGTGTAACATATGTGCACTATGATTTATTCATAATGCATTTTTAATTACTAAGTGAGAGGGCTAAATATGCATTCAAGCAAGAATGAAATGCAATAGTATTTTTAACCCAAATTGAAATGTTTTGTTCAGATGCAAACAAGTGGAGAAAAGGTTAAGAGTATGAATTTTCACTACTCTAAGATGCAGGAAAAGAGTGACAAGAAGAAAAAGAAAGACATTCTTTTTAACTTTCGCTTATGATTTCTTTTTGAAAGAAAGAGATAGAAGAAAAGGATGCAAGAAGAGAATTTTTCCCTAATGCAACTATATGAAAGTTTGTTTTTTTAGAAGAAATGAACCCAAGGAAAACTCCAGGGTCCCACCAGGCGTGCCAGAATGTTTCTCTACGTTTTTGCTATTTACATTCAGAAGAAGAAGAAACTAAAAGGTTAAGGGTCAGGGGTTTATATGTTACCTGGATTAAGTTGTGCACCGTATCTAGACATTGTAGGAGCTCCTCTTTGGCTGTGGAGGAAGACACCTATAGATAAGAATAAGACTTAAACCAAAGAAAAGTTTAGAATAAGATAAAGTGGACTGCCAAGCAACACGCTTGATCCCGAAAGCGTAAAGCTCTGTGAGGGATGACAGTCCATTGTTTATGAAAAAGAGTGTCGTATAAAGAATAATAATGAAAGACTAAGAAAGAGAAAGTAAACAATGCGTACCTATTCTCTGTAATCAGTCTGACATAGTCATTGATGTCGATAGTCTTGTCGTGGTTGGTTGGTTAATGATGCTGACATAGATTATGTTACCGATGTCAGTCGGGGATGTGTTCGATGTCGGTCGAGGCAATGGGCCTTGGACAGGTTTTGGATTATCTCTTTGGTCGACAGAAGAGTCTATGGAAGCTTACAAGATTGTGCAGGGTTGTAAGATAGTGAGTAGGGTCTGAGAAGGGATAAAGGTAGAAGGTTGGCGTGTAAAGAGGATAAGGATATGAGGAAGGCTTTTCAGCTTTTCCAGGAAGAAGTCGGGTCTGGTTGATAGTATTTAGAAATAGTAAATAAACACCAATTACTAATGTATTTCTAAATACTGAAATAAGACAAAAGAATACTTAGCTCTGGTTGTGGCTGATGTCGAAGATCTTGTGCAATGTTTCCAATCCAATGTCTGGAGTGATTCTACAGAGTTTATGTAGCCTGGAGAGCGAAAGTCAAAGTCTGATGCTTGGTCTCAAAGTGTGCGCATTCACGTCCAAGAGGGTGGTAGGAAGAGAGAGAACATCTGGGTGAGAAGACCTAAGAGTCTGAGAGAGTCCAGGGGGAAACTCAAGGTTAAAGTCTAGCCTATGTAACTGATGTCGGTGAACCCGTCGGCGTCAGCTGATAGTTGACTGAGGTCAGTGGAGGGAGAATGGGTAAAAGAGCTATTTGGCCCATTTCTCCATCCACCAAGTGCTTCTACCATTGGAGGATGGTCAAAAGATGAGTTTATTAGGCACGAGAGTTAGTTAGGAGGTTAGGAGGGAGTGAGAATAGGTCATGGGTAGATGACCTATTCTCAGGGTGAGTCATAGGGTGAGAAATGGTCTAAGGGCGAGGTGTCCAAGGTGAGTTGTCTAGGGTGATGTCATTAATTTAAAATAAGTAGTTTATTTTAAATTAATAAAGTGTGTAAGTGGTTAGAAGGGGACCAAGGGGTGGTCGACACAATTTTGGTGTCTACAACGATCATCTCAAGATGACATTTCTTTAGGAATTTGATATTCCTAAATTTGAGCAACAAAGTATTGTTGCATTGAAGGATATAACACAAGAGCTCACTAAAAGTGTACAAGAGTATAATGCATGATTCAAAACACTCTTATCTAAGATTTCATTTGAAATTAATAATGCTCAACATGCCAAATGGTTCATGGGAGGTTTATTGCTTCCCTTTATATGAATTCTCTCTCAAAGGACTTTCACTAGTGCATACGAGGCCCTAGAAGCTACACTTCACATTGAAGCTGTTGGTAGTATTGACACTAGGATCAGTCCTTTTATGGAAGCTCAAATAACTTTAATAGCCTCAAAATTAGAGAATTTGATTTCAAATAATGTGTATGACACTTGAAAAAATATTTGGTGTACTGATTATGAGTCTAAAGGTCATAATAAAAGCAACTATCCTTGTAAAAACATTTGTATTGTACTCAAATAGTTATGTGAAATTTATCATGAAGAACACAATGTTCGATCTTGTCCTCTCTTATAGTAGGTTACACATTCTAAAGTGTTTGAATAGTACAATATATGTGATGCTTATACCCATGACACAAATGATTTACAGTTAATTAGTGATATACATGAGGCATGCATGTGTAGTACATCTCAAACCTCTATCTCCAATAATCATGATAATGGTGAATATCATGGATGAGGTCGAGGATGGGGATGAGGAGGTGGTCATTTTCAAAAAATAAAATGTTATAAGTGTGGATGTCTAGATCATTATCAATGAGATTGTCTAGTCTATCCAACATGTGATTTTTGTAAAAAATAGCATTAGTTAGAAGAATGCCCTGACTTGTACACAATCATCACTAACAAAAGGTATGAAAAAGGTGATAGTATGATTTGCATTGAGAAACCTCAATGCCAACCGTATTCTAGCACCTTGATAGTCCAATATGTTAATATCACTACACACAATAGAGGACAATCTAGTCTACATCTATTCTACCTATTAAGAAGATGCAATACAAAGAACCTCGTGTAATGAAGTATCTTGATGCCCAACAACAAAAAGACATGCTCTAAGATATTGTGACATTAGTAATTGAATTACAAGGGGAAATTCAATTTCTTAAGGACCAAGAAGCACCTAATGTGCTGATCTATAAAAGGCCATGGAACCTCAAAATGTGGCATGAGATGATTTTCAAGAACTTTGAAAGGATATGTTAGATGAATAGATTGTCCCATAATTGAGTAATTTTCTTAAAAATCAGGTACCAACACCAATTGATGTTGAACCTCAATTGTTTAAGCTAACTAAGGATCATCAACTAAATCATGCTCAGTGAAAAGATACACCTATTCCTCCTATCCCTCAAGATGACAAGGAAATATTGGTAAATGCTACCATCAATGATTGGGTGATTTGGGATATTTTGGTTGACATTGGTGTTGAGGTAAATGTACTCACAAAGGATGCATGACAAAAAATGGCTAGCCAAATATTACAACCATCATGTCATGTTTTATTTATGGCTAATAAAACCCATGCTCTACCAATTGGCGTTCTTTATAATGCAATTGTCGATATCCTTAAAGTACCTTTCAAAGTTGATTTTGAAGTTCTCAAGTTGGCTGAAGCTGATGATTTTCCATCTCTATTGGGTCGACCTTAGTGCTATGAAAATAATGCAAACTTAATTTTCAAAAAGTGCTACATCAATTTTGAAAATGTTGATCAACACATCGTTATCTATTAGATCAAGCACATGGGCCCCCATACATAGAACTATTTAGCACAGATGAAGATATTAACCACATCTACAATATCATAGCTAGAGATGATGAGCATCATGATCCTAATCCTAATGCCATCCTCTAATGGATAGACACTCTATCCCTTTTTGATACTACAAGTAGTGATTATAATTGTTGGGCCTATGGTGACTATGATCTCATTGGAAGAGTGTGTGGTGCCATTGACAGTTGTGAGAGCATTTCATGTTAGTACCAAAAATGCCACATATTTGTTTGCCTTATTTTTATAAAAATCATGATAGGACCAATTATAGTTATAGATTCACCATTATAGATACTTGATGAAGCTCTTGAGTTTCATAGGCAAATGGAAGTCCATGACTTTATCCAATAACTTGAAGCCTTCTATGACTCTGATGTTGATCGTATGTGTTCATTGGTTCACCTTTTTGACAACACAACTATGAGGTGGTGGTAATCCCATAACAAGTAGCTTATTCATTGGGATCAAGTATGCTCTACTTTATATCACCAATTTCATCATGACAACTATGTCTAAGGTACAATTAGCTATAGTAGAGTCTAAGCACCCAAACCACACATATAATCTTGTGAAACCATGTGGAGGGTTAAAGAATATTTTTTGCCAAAGTACCTATGAGTACATGTTTTTTATGGTACCTTACATATATGGGATAGAACATGGTATGTTCATGAAGAATGACATTTAGGTTCCCATTTATGATAAATGTTAAAAAATAATATGATCTCGATGTTGTATTATTTATTACCAAGGATGGATTTATGCCTCACTCTTCAAGCCATGTGTGAAGTACTTATTGGTGACCCTAGTACCATAAAATATCAACTATAACATATTCATGATGTCTTAAAATAAGGCTTGTTTCTCTTTAATGATCCATCTGAGTAGTCCATTCTCACACTAGAACCTGTCCTTAATCAGACACGTCATGAAGAGATTCATCAAGGGAAGCAAAAACTAGTCTTTCATGTTGATGAAGGTAAAGGGTCTGACCTACCTAACCCATTGGAAAATAATTTGGATGTCCCTATAGACTATGGCAGTCATGTTTTTCATTATACTGGTCCTGATTTAGACCACCTGTACTCCAAAGCTCTTCAAACTATCTAGCATAATATCGACACAAAAGAACCAAAGATAGCTACTATGGGTAACTACTATTTTGATATAGACATTTTAAAAATATTAAAGTTGTTAAAAGAATACCAAGATGTCTTTCTAATGAGTTATAGTGAAAGGAAAGGTGTTCATCCATCATTAGGTAAAATGCATATCAAACTGGTTTATGGTGCTCGACTAGTCAGGAAATGGTTGTATAGGATGTGTCTAAATTTACGTGCATGGGTAAAATAGGAAATTGATAGTATGTTGCATGATGGAGTGATAACCCAAATTAAGAGATCAAATAAGTCAGGCCCATGGTCATTAGTATAAAAAAATATGGGTGCATTAGAATTTGTGTTCACTATCATATACTTAATGCATCTTGCATTATTAATCCTTTTCCAACACCTTCATAAAATAAATCCTTGAAGGCATCATTGGGTGTGAAATTTATATTTTCACATATGGATTCTCCAAGTACCATCAGGTCTAGATCATCAATTAGGATCGACCTAAGACTACATTTGCTACTGAATGGGAATATTTTACATATATCATCATGCTATTTGGGTTAAAAAATACACCTGATGTATTCTTCCATATAGCTTTTGAGGCCTTTAAAGACTTCATCCATAAATTTATTCAAGTTTATTTGGATGATTAGATAATCTATGGATTGGTGAAGGACCACTATTCTAATCTATGGCTCATGCTTGAGCATTGTCAAGTGCTTCAAATATCACTAAATCTAAAGAAGTGTCTTTTTGATACACCATTTGGTGTTCTTCTTGGTCATATCATTTACAAATATGGAATTTTGGTAGACCATGCTAAGGTAGCTACCATTCTTTGTCTATCAACACCAACATATCAATGCATAGTTTGCACCTTTCTAGGACATACAGGTTATTATCAAAAATTCATCTGAGGTTATGCAAAGATTATTGCACCCTTGGGGGAACTCTTGAAACATAATGATCACTTTAATTGGACCTGATATTTATAATAAGCCTTTGAGGCCTTAAAGGACAAACTTATCATTACCTTGATTCTCTATTTCCATAATTGGACAAAACCATTCAATGTTCATGTTGATGCTTCTAGAATGGCCATTGGTGCAATCCTTGCACAACCTAGTGAAGGTTACCTTGATCACCCCATATATTTTTCTAGTAGAAAACTTACTTTGGCTAAGAGGTATTACACCACCATAGAGCACAAACCACTTTCCATGGTTTATGCTCTACAAATATTTTGATAGTATCTATTGGAATCTCCTTTTTTATTCTATACAAACCTTGGTTACATGACCACATCTATCACTAGATTGTCTTGTTTCAAGAATTTCAATTCTCTATCATGGTCAAACTAGGAAAGACTAATTGTCGTCCTGACCATTTCTCCTAAATTAATTATAGAGAACCACCATGACCATTGAAGATGACCTACCTAATGTAAAATTATTCTATGTTTCACATGTTATTAAAGAGTTAGAAGATATTACAACTTTCTTAACTATTGACACAACACCAGATTGTCTGAGTCCATAGGCTAAAAAATAACTCACCATCCACATCACATCATTTTAGCTCATTATAGGTGACCTATATAAGCTTAGACATGATGAAATCCTTCAATGATGTGTCATGAAACATGAGTGACTGGAGTTACTCTATGAAGTTCATGAAGGCATTGTTGGCAAAAACTATGCTAGTGAGGCTACTACACACAAAGTACTATTAGCTAGACTATGGTGGCCTACCCTTTTTCAAGATGCCAAACTGCATGTTAAGCAATGTGATATTTTCTATCACATAAGGAATCCAAATCACCAAGATTCCATGCCTTTGCATCCTATTTTATTGTAATAACCATTTGAGAAATGATCCATTGATTTTGTTGACCTCATCAACCTAGTAGGATGATGTACAGGTTTTAATTATATCATAACAATAACTGATTATCTCACATGTTAGGTTGAGGCCATTTTAACAAGGAAATATAATACTATAACTACCACACACTTTATATATGAACATATCATAATCCATTTTAGTTGTCCATTAAGTTTTACTAGTGATTGTGATACACATTTCTTCAATGAGAGTATTCACATATTACTTGTTGAGTTAATGATTACCCATCATAAAATAACACCATATCAACCCCAGGTTAATGGCACTGCTGAGGCATTCAACAAAATTTTAGGCATAACACTTAAAAATATTTTTAATATTGGTTATACTGACTAGGATAATTAGGTATCTTTAGTATTTTGGGCTTACCGAACAACCTATAATCACCTGACAAGGGTACATCTTTTAATCTGGTGTTCATAATAGGAATAGTTATTCTAGTTGAATTCTTGGTACCATCTCTTTGCATTGCATGTATTAGACAATTGGATGAGGAGTAATCATTAAAATCACATTTGGATGCTTTATTTTAATTATATGAGGTTCATTTTCTTTCTCATTGGAGTTAAGATGTAGAGAAATGCCAACAAAAGGCATGACATGATTGCCACATTAAACACAAGACATTTACCCCTAGATTGAAAGTCTTACTCTATGACTCCAAGTTCATGCACCACTCTGGGAAAATCCTTGTTCACTGGGATGGTCCTTTTATTGTTCATAAAATTTGACCTATTGGTGCTTGTTGTTTACAAAGATTGGATGGCCAATTTCTTTTAGGACACTCTAATGGTAGCCAACTCGAGCCGTATTTCTTTGCTTAAAATTGGGTTTTATTTGTAACAATAAGGCATAGGCTATTAGTTTAAGATTTCCTATTTTCAATAAAATCACTTCCTTTGTTGAATGTAACGTTTTTAATTTTATGCTCTTTTTAATTTTGTACTTGTGAATTCATGGAGGACCATGATGCACATTTAGTGTGGGGTAAGGTGTGGTACGTGTATCAAGAAAAGGTCCATATGTTATGTATGATAAGGATGCACACGTAAGTTAAAAATTCTTAGGAGAAATATTATTGCCAATGGTATGAATAGTCAAAGGGTTGAATAGTTATCATCTACTCTAAAGAAAAGTGCGCGATAAGACATGTCATTAATATAAAGGGAAAAGTGGTTACGATAAGTGTGCTAATATCATGTCTTGATAATATCATTAAATACATTTATGATGAGACATAATGGTCAAAGAAAGGAGGCTGTTAAAATGCATTCATTTTTAGAAGTGATGGTAAAAGAGGGGGTAGTAAATGTAAAGTTACACCCTTGAGCCAATAAAAAGGATTCAAGGGATCATTTTAAACTTTACCTTTTCTTTCATTTGAGGTTTTATAGAGCCAAATAGTGAACTAATTCTAGATGATTATAGAACAAGTGCAAAGCATAATATTCCCATTTATTGGATATTAAAAAGGATCTTGACTAAGTAATCAAGCAAAAATTAGCTAACCTTGAAACATGAAGAAGGAAACTGGTAGTTACAGGTTTAATAAGTAGGTGTTTGCCATTGATGGGCATCAAAGTAGGAAAAGTTGAGTCACTTCCATAATAAATATGTATTCCTTTGGGAATGTTGGATGAATGCACATCAACCTTCATGCTCCATAGATGGTGATGTTGCCTAAGAAGAAGGCTTTAAGAAGTGATCCATTACCAACCATTCTAGAAGAGGAAGAACCATGTGTTAGGGGGAAGCAATATTGATCAGAGAAGAAACACTTGAAGAATAGAGGTAGTGTATGGAAGGTAAAGAATCTAGAATGGCAAGCCAAAAAAAGAAGACACAAATACCTCCACACCCATCGTTGATGATAGAAGAGATGCAATACCTAGAAACAATGTTGTACATAGAAAATTAGATGTCAAAAGTACATTCCTATATAATATTTGACTATAACCACCGCCAATCATGAAATGGGGTTAAACTACATAATGACTATCTGGTTGAGCGTCAAAACACCAAGAATCAATTGGTGTATGACCTTAAAATATTCAATGCCTTGGACTCTACATGACTATTCCAGTTCTTTAACCTTCCATATTTTGGAAAACTGGTAGAAGTAGTAAAATTTATGCTTTCGCATGTCCATAAAGACTATATCTATTTTGATGGGTGCCAAATGAAGATTACACCTGAAAGAATAAGCAAGGTGTCAAGATTGAAATACTCTAGCATAGACATAAAATTTAATTTGGAAGAATCAGAGGAAATAATAATGATGCTTGAGTATCAAAAGTAGACCCATGCCATGTGTAGACATTCAATTCCTAAAAACATTATGTTGAAATTATCAATCATACTCTAAATTTGTGAAAACACAATATTGGGCTAAAATCACGTAAAAGTGCTAAATGGTTTCAGCTTGTCGTATATAAGTGCCAATTTAGGATAATGTATCCCTAAATGGGGAAATTAATTTTATGTGATTATTAACTTCTCTCAAATCATTTTGAGTCAAAATGATGAAAATGCATTTTGGTGCTCTCGATCACTCTTTTCTTCTAATTTATAAGTACACAACACATGCATGTGTTATTTTGTGTCAATAACGTCTTAAATGGGATATTGTTCGATACGTAACTAACATCACCTTCTAATTTCTCTCCAGTCAAATTATGACCCAGTAATATGACATTCTCAACATTTTGATTAATATTGGGCAACCAATTTCCAAAAAATTGCATAAATATTAATTAATCTTACTTAAGAAAATTAATCCAAATCAAATGATTGAGTGGAAAATCCATGGAATTTATTGAAAATATTTTATTTGGGAATTGATTCTTAATATCTGCATCAACAAATCACATCATTTGTGGGGTGGCATCCTTAAGCCATAAATGTAACAAATATCAGGTGTAAGGCCTCCCATACCTATTTGATGCCCATTCCTTTCAAATATTTATGAGGGTATTTATGGATTAATTATACAAAATTATATTAATTCATGGCCACACATCTTGATCTCAAAATGGATGGTCATGGTTGATCCTGGTCAAATTCAAAAATCTATAAAAAAGAGGGCCAAGACCACCATTTTAAAGATTCATTTGTGTAAAATTATTATGCAGAATTCTCTTCACAACCCTTTTTTGTGTGGTGTTTATTATGCTTAATTTTCAATAGTATAGCTTCATTGATAGGCATAACATTGAGCCTAGTTTCATTGCTGAGTAAGCGATGATGAAGGATCTTTGCCATGCATCATTAATGAAGACTTGAGCACCAAATCAAGGGGAAAATCATGTTTTGAGCCACATTTGGGTGATGGGATGTTCTTAGGAAGGTATTGTATATGTGCTTTCTTTCATTAGCTCTTAATTATCATTTTCTAAACCCTATCGAAGGATTTAACTTAGCTAATTATGTTCTTATGCATTTTTCTTGAGTTTTTATGACTAATGCTTGATCTAACTATCTTTGGATTCTATCGCTACATCTTGACATGCCTTGTGGGACTATGCATCCCATTCAAGTAAAGAGACCAACTTGGAAATCTTAGATTTCCGAAAAATTCCTTAAAAAATCAAGTTTTTATCATTATTTTCCCATGTTTTTAGTTTTTTATTGACACAAAGTTTACATAGTGACCAATATCAGTTTTGTATAACTGGGATTGATCCTGTCTAACTGCCATCAGTTCTTGGCAGGACATGGCAAGAAAATTAGATTTTTGAGATTTTTTGAATGTTGCAAGTTGATATTTTGGTTTTTATGTCTTTGCCTAAGCATTATATTACATGATCCAAAGCTTTGCTAGAGATTTTATAACGGGCTAACAAAAGTTTTTTGACAAAACATTTTTCGCCTAAGGGTTCACAGGTAACTGGTATCAATTTTTATCGATCGACATCAATTTTTTTATGACCATCATCAATCTTGTTGTAACCAACATCGATCACAATTGACTGACATTGGTCTCTGTGTAATAAAAATAGAGAACTTGAGAGCAAGTTTTCAAATCTTTGTTGTTTCATTGAAGATTATGCTTCAAAGTAGAAGGAAAACCTCTAACCTTTACAGGTCACACGCATTGAAAAGTGATAAATTTGAGCATGATTAAGTCTTGAACCTTCCCTTTGGTGTTTAAAAGGAAACCTATATGTTTTTAAGTTAAGTTATTTTGTGAAACTTCTTTTAAAGTTTACAATTAAGGCCAATGGGCCAAAAACTTCATCAAACACTTTACTTTGGTGTTTAAAACTAACACTCAAATTACAAAGTTTTCAAAAGTGTGTTGTTTTATGCTAGATCATCTATTACTTATTTATTTTTTGTGCAAAATGAAGAGTGTTTGTATGCTCTCCCCCCATTCCCTTTAAGGAACTTAGGTGACCAAAAGCATCTTTTCCTTATAGTTGTGCCTTTATCTAAGGCATGAAAAGAATATTGTCAAGGATATCCCCAAAATCCATATGGTTTGGGTGATCTAAAAACAAACTTTAAAGTCTTTTCACTTAGTTTTATTTTATGCAATTTGGCTTGTGAAGGGGAGTTCATAGATTCTTCACAAGTTTTTTATGGAAGCTTTGACCCAGGGTTTCATCTCTCGACATTGTTTTAACCTCGCACCATAGTGGGGTATATAAATTAGGGCATGTATACTATAAGAGTCAGGGGGTTGAGTAGCTAACCTCTCATTTCATAATAAAAAATGAAGTTAGGTATGGTTAACTAAGGGATTCCACTAAGTACTACACAAAAGGAATCAATATGCAAAAGAATATACCCTTACATAGTAATTTAACTAGTATGAACTCAATTGGATTGAGGTATCTCAAGTGTTAATCATACTTGGGACCATCTAGACGGTCAAAAATTTAAGTTTTGGAATAACCCCACTTGTTGTGGACATATTGTTGATGTAGGGAGAGTAGCCTAAAGGTCCATGTCACCGTATAATCTCTCAAGAGAAGTGGGTGTAAAAAACCTCCTAATTCATGTGTTTTTATTTTTGGATTAACACTTAAAATCCTCCCAAGAGCATGTATATAGATGAATTTCAGCAATACGAATCAACCTTGTTAGTTTAGGTCTTAGGATGGTTTACTTAGTTGTATATGTCTTTTACTTTACTTACTTGGTCATTGGTGAGTCTAAAACTCATTTGTAAACAAAACATGCCAACCAAACACATTTGTTGTCCACCATTTTATTTGAACAAGGAGGTGTTATGCTGACCAAATTAAAATCATCTTTTGCCTTGTTCAAAACCTCATTTGAAACATTATGTTTATGTTATCTAAGTAGCATTGTTATGCTACCCATTTGAGTCTAAACCATTTTCCAAAAATCTTTAAGTCCTTCACTTTTTAATTCAAATTCAGAATCTCACTTTTCTAAGTTCTGGGCCAAGGTGTTAATTGGTTTACCATTTGTACTTAGTTTGAGTTAACTTGGGTATGATTTCTCATTTGGGTTGAAGGCCATTTATAAATTCATCATCACCTGATCATTGTGAACTTAGGTTATCTACCATATTTCTCACACTCTAAGTTTTAGAACACATTTTATACTTCCTATTACCATATGGAAACATCATGCTACCTGTTTGGTTTTAGTTTTATACTTAAGAATTCTTGCATGTTTTCACATCTTGAGTTTCTTAGTTCACATTGTTACCTTTCTAAATTGAAGGACTTTATTCTTATTTTTTAGTAGCAACTCATCAAATTTGAACTAGATTTTATGGTTTTGACATATCTTTAAACCTAAGTATAGGTATTTGAGTTATCATACCCTCTTCTAATTTAATGATTTTAACCCACCAAAGTTGAGTAATTATGTGAACCATTTCTTTTAATTATGTGGTACTATGCCACCTTATTTTTATTATAGTCTATTTATTACCTTATCACTTTTTTGGAGAAAATCAAAACACACATTATTAATGTTTACAAAACATTTTCCATATCTTTTCAAATGTATAAAATAACCTTCTAGACATGATGTAAAGCTACACTCGTAATGGGGTCTCTTATGGCCCGAATTATGAAGAAGAGCACTTTTATGATGAATAGGACAATTATGTGGTCTTTAAGGACATTCCCATGACTATAGGATCTAAGGAAGATTATTTTTAACATCAACCCTTAGAGGACAAAGATGAAACACTCCTAAGATTGATTGAATCAGGCACTAGATTGCCATCAGATTTTCCTATGGAATAATTACATACCTTGGTTAGGGTAGAAGAAAAATAATGAGAGCAAACCCTCATGCACATTAAAAAAATAAACATTACATTTTATATAAAAGGAAAGGTATTAATCATAGATTCAACACCTAATGATCAAGATCTTGTCACCAAGATCAAGAAGATAAGTCAACAATATGCAAACCAACTTATCATGGACTTGATAAACTCTTTAGTTGCCACTTTAATACATAACGATGCTTCCAAGGATCAAGGGAATGTGGTTAAACCAATACAAAAAAATTTAGTTGAGAACACACCTATGATGGACCAAGATGTCTCAATTGATCATTTTAAGTCTCAAGAGGTTTTGCAAGATGCTTTGCTAGACAAAGAGCATACATTTTTTAATCATCAAGAAACTCTTATTTCTTCACAAAACTAAGGACCAAAACATATAGTGCATATTGAGGAGATTATTCACAATAATTTGGATAATTTGTCTCAACCAATGCATACTTTGGTGAATAGACTATGGATTACCCAAAATTAACAAAACACTTATAATTCAAGATGATCGGCTTTGGGGAATGTTAATCAATCTAGAAATAAATAACTCACTTACTCGACTCAAGGAGTAAATCAAAATAAATTTATAGATCTTAGGGTGTATATCCATAATAAAACCATGCAATAGGGGCACATACCACCCCAAAAAAATTATATTCCAACCATGAATGCACCAAACATACAAGATTGGAATTTGATGAAAGAAATTGTGTTACAATTAGAGATAGGAAACATAATCAAGAAATACAAATTTGAAGAGATATGTCCATATCTATTCGATTTGAGTATTATCTAATTCCCATTTCCACCTCATTTTGAGGCACCTAAATTTGACAAATACAAAGGAAAGGGTGACCCTCATGAGCACATTCAAGCATTTTTTGTGTTATGCCAAAAGGTAGCTTACAGTAGCATTTATTTGCTTCATTTATTTTTGTGAAGTTTAGTAAGATAAGCTTTAGACTGGCTTCTTAAGTTACCCAAGGGATCAGTTATAGATTGGAATGATCTATCTAAAAAATTTATCAACAATTTATCGTACAATATTGAACATGAATTAACCTTTGATGACTTATGCAAAGCCAGACAATGAGATGAATAAAGCTTCATAGCATATCTATAGAGGTGGAGAGAATTACTGGATGATTTCAACATAATTTTATAGAAAAATAGTTAGCTAACATTTTTACATAGAATTTACACCCTAAGGTGGCACACAATCTATGGCTTGTTTACGTGAACACATTTTAGGAAATTATAAACAAGGGTGTACATATTGAGAAGGCACTTATTACCAAAGGCCTTGTAAAGATTTATTCATAGGGTCAAATATCAAATTAGACCCAAAATCTTAGTCATATAGTTACAACAAAGAAACCTAAGGGTTTCAATAATAACATAAACATGGTCAGAAATCGAGTAACTGAATCAAGACATGTACAAATGATGTAGGCTTTGCCAACTCCAAATGTGTAATTAGCTCCACCTAATCCACTAAACACTTTTCAAAGAGTCCTTCTACAAAGGGTATTCAATAACAACTTCAGAGTCTTCAGTAAATTGGGAGAGTCTGTTGAGGTAATGTTCTAAAATCTCATAGAAACTAATTTGATTGTATGGCCTATACCAAGTCCATTTCTTTAGGATCAAACCAAACCCAATTGGTATCAGGAAAATGAATTTTAAAACTTCCATTATGTTGTTGGTCACGATGTTTATCATTGTGTTTAATTATGATACCTTATTGAATATTTGATCAAGAGTGGCAAAGTTGAGATTAAACTTATGCCACAAGACACTAATCAAGATATGGGAATCTATAAATATTTATTTCTTTGACATAATCAACAAATACCAAAGAATAATTAGAACCAAGGGTAGAATTAGTGGTAAAATCTGAATCAAGATCAACATTATAATCAACATCATCATAATACCCATGCTAACAACTTGGGTTACAATAACATGCCTTACGACTACAATAATACCATGAGATGAATTTATTCTAACCATGTTACCACTATTATTGTTAAAACACATGAATCTCTAGTGATTCTAGAAACTATAGGGTCAATACCCTATCCTTAAAGTAACATTTCATAAATTTTATGTAATTCTATTGCACTTCCATTTGCGTAGGTTACCATTTGTAGACTTCATCCTTCCTCTCATTATAATGGCTCCTCACTGAATCAAAATTGATCTAATACAACTAGACACCCATGAGTCACCCTCCAAGGCCCTTTGCCTTTTTATTCTAATTATAATAGCTCCTTGCCACCTTTAGATTGTGCAATCACAACTAGATGCTCATGAGTTACTCTTTAGGGACCTTTGTCCTCCTCCTCTGCTAAAGCCAACATGAAAATTATGCCTTCAGATCTAAAGTTAAACACTGTGTTAGTCAAGGCTAAAAAATCTCATCTTACTATTGAAAAGTCATATAGTCTATTGGACCAACTGAGTAAAACCCCTATGCATATTTCTATTTTATATCTCTTGTGTACATTTGAAGTCTATAGAACTATTTTGAATGACCTTTTGCAATAATCCACTATTTCCTAAGATATAAATCCTAAATAGCTTCAAACATTAGTAGGGAATTTATCTTCATTTTGATAGCTTACATTTGATCATATATATATGTCCACTCTTGGTTTGAACCATAATAACCTATTGTATATTGAGGTAGTCATTGAAAACCATAAGATCAAGTGGGTTCTTATAGATAATGGTTTAGGGTAGAACATAGTATACCTCAAATTGGTACAAAGATTGGGCTACACTTTGAAGGATAATTAATTAGAGATGATCACCATAAAGGATTATGATAATATTGAGAGGGAAGCTTTTGGTACCATTTGTTTGCCAATCATTATTGGGTCTATGTCTTCTCACACTTTTGCATATATTATGGATATTTGAGTTGCCTTATAACATACTTCTTGGTCATCCTTGGATCCATGAAGTATAGGCCATTCCATCTACCTTGCATTAGTGCCTTAAGTTTCCCCATGATGGAATTGAGGTCATTATTCCTACCCATCTATAGCCTTATCAATATAGCAAACATCTAGAGGCTGAATATCATAATTATAACTATTATCCTAGTTTTGAATTTATTGTAAAGAAGAACAAGGAAATAGTTTTTCATCTATAAAAATGTAATTATATCAACCCTAGTGACCTTTATTCCACTTTGACTGATCAATTTCCCATAACTCTTGAAAAATAGGTTATTATAGAAGACATGGGCATTTCCACCTGCCATCTTAAGGATGCCTTCCATATGACTAAGTTGTTAAAGTATCCTAAAACATTTGGTAAACCCAAACCTTCCAAATCCCTAACAGACCCAACTTGATTTAGAAATAAAAGAAAGAAAAAAAAACCATTGATGGTATGTGTACCTTCTACTTCACCAAAATAAGATTGAGAGGCTTTCACTGAAGGAGATTGGTTGTATTTTAATGTCATTGATGATTATTTTTAGAATCCAAAATATCCTATCCCTAATCAGATCATGGACAATTTTGATTATATAGGAAAAGGCCTTGGCCCACAAACATAAGGAATCTTGGAGCCTTTATCAACTGGTATACCTAATTTGAATCATGATTTTATATTTATACCACCTGGGGTGATCTCATGACTTTAGAGAGTAATTCTTCTAAATCGACTAGTGATGATACTCGTGGTAGTGACGTAGCATCCCATTATAGCCTTTTCAATGAGCTTGCTTACACGGATTTATTTATTTCAAATGCCATTATGACCATAACACCCCATTATTACCTATGCCTTTGTCATCTTGAACTCATTGATTAGGACTAGAAAAACTTGGTCATACACCTTGATGAATTCCAAAATAAAGAATCAATTATAGAGTATATGAGCCTCAAAGATGAATTGCTAATTGGTGATCATAATCAAGGCTTTAATTTTTCATTAGATCTTTCTACCTACTTTATAGAGCAAGAAAACTTTTTTGGTCATGAAGAACATAAAGCATCAAGATATTCAAATGAAAACCTCTTTAAAGCACTCGTTGGTCAAGTAAAAAGTAAAGAAAAAGATAAGCCCTTGAGTGAAAACTTATTTCAGGCACTCTTGAATGGTAAAGTTTACTCATCTCCAAAGGATGTATAAGGTCCATCAAGTCCTCACTACATGGCTAGTACTAGCATCACGTCAAAACAATAACAAGTTTTTAAGCATCTTGCTTTTGACTTTCTTGAGATTTTTGCTAGTTGGCCATTACCTTATTTAGCAGATTCAGATTCATCATATTATCTAGAGCTCTGGGAGGAACAAAAATAAATTATAGTAGAATAAGATGATCATGATCACACATTTCTTACTATTATTAAGGATGGTTCTACACTTCTTGTAGAAAACATTGTTGAAGTAAACCTAGGAACATTTGAGGATCCCAAAATTGTTTACCTTGGAGCTTCCATTATTGAATGCCCAAAGAAACACCTCTTACATTATTAGATGACAAAGCAAATTCTAATCAAGATCAAAATTTTATACCAAATTTTAATCTATCTCTTGTAGTGTCCAACAAGGGAAAGGTTTAACCCATTGGCCAATCTTCTCAAAGCCAACTTATTGCCTCTCAAATCCAATAAGCTAAATATGTTTTAACTATTCTCACTAGCTCCCTTACTGCATTGGATATTAAAAATCCATCACTAATAGAGATAAATCCTTCAACTACACATCCATTAGATTTTTTAACTTATCCCATGTTTAATACCAATCAATTTTCCAACAAGACATTAGTTTCAAATCTATTTAGCACACTTATATCTGAAATCAATATAATAACTAATCCTGATTTGAATATCCCCATAGATTCTTTCTATCACATGGTTGATAAATCTCAAAAAGGATTCCTCAACCCACATCAAGTTCCCTCTAAAACACAACAAAACATTCCTATAAATTCCAAACAAAACAATTCTCCAAGCATTCCAGGTACTTCATAGCAACATATTGTGATCATGCCTAGTCTACAATAACAGTTTGTAAGTAAAAATCCACCACTTCAACAAGTGGAGATCAATAACCCACCTTAATAGGTGGTAACTAACCCCCCAATTTAAGAAGTTTCAACCAATCCTCAACAAAAGGTGTCTAATCAACAACGTATTTCTATTAGTCAACCACTTATTGATTCTATTCAATAAGGGGATTATTTGAGCCATCAATATATTTCACTTAATCAATAATAGGTTCCCCCTACCCAATATATTTCTACGAATAAAAAATAGTTTCCTCTCCAATCTCATTATATTACATTTAATACCCAATATATCATTCTTCTATTCAAGCCTCAGTTCCTTTCAAATCAACACTTCACTTCTCAGCAAGTGCCTTACCAACAACAAGTCCCTTATTAACAATAAAACTCTAATGAAGGAGTAAATATTCCCGGTAGAACCAATCACATATAAATTCCCTAATATTCTATACCACCTTATTATCTAGGTTAAGGAAATTTACCCACATCCTCTCACTTTGGTCCCACTTTTAGGATTTATAGGAGGTTAAAGATTCAATTTCATCAATTTATCCATGAAATCAAAACAAGAAATTTAAACTAGATGACATTTTCTCTTATCACTTTGATATGAGTTATCTCTAAACCTTTACCGCATCATTTTGAGATGCCCAAATTTAAAAAATAAAAAGGGAAAGGTGATCCCAAGGAGAATTTAAAATATTTATTTGTCAAATGTTAAGAAGTTACATATAACAATATCTACCTACTTCACTTGTTTTCCTGTAGTTTGACAAGGCACACCTTATATTGCATCCTTAGTTTACTTAAGAATTTCATTGATAATTTTTAAGACTTGTCATATAGATTTGTGTAACACTTATCTTTTGATGTGGAAATGAAATGACTATGGTTTATCTATGTCATTCTACATAGAGGAGGAGAGACCTTTGCTAGCTATTTACATTGGTGGCACTCATTGGCTAGCTGAGTCCCACATAATATCCCCAACAAGTAATTAGTCATAATGTTCATTACCAATCTGTAGTATGATATTTATCATAACCTCAAACTTCATTATCACAATACATTTGAAGAAGTTATTTCCAAGGGAATACATATTGATCAAGCCCTCTTTGAAAAAAGGTTAATCGAATTTTACTCTCAGAATCAAGTTCAAAATAAGTATCAGACACAAATTCCTACACAATCATAAGCAACTACATCATATAAGCTTAAACCATTCAACAAGAACATAAATGTTGTAGGATATGGAATAATTTAATCTTGGAATGTGCAAATGGTCCAACCACCTCATTTCCAAACAAACCAACCTACTCAACCTCTAACTTTACAAAGACCCCCTCCAAAAAGAGGTCATTATCACAATAAATTTTTTAGTAATCTTGGCAAGCCTATTGAGATGGTTTTCCAAAACAACATCATTACTAATGTGATCATTTGTCCAATGACCAAACTATTTCAAAAAAACCATACTAAACCTAATTAGTATCAATAGAATGACTTATATGATTATCATCAGGTTAAAGGTCATTTCACTCACAGATGCATGTAGCTTCATCATCTCATCCAAGATTTACTTGAAAGTGGTAGAATAGAGGAGGATAACTAGCCACAACATCTAATCAAAATTTGGGTATCTATCAAAACCCTTTTTCATATCATAACTCCAACAATAATTAAAACTAGAATCAACATCAATCTAATAACCAGAATTAGAACATACCTCCTAAAAATCAAAATTAGAGGCATAATCAACAATAGAAAAATTAGAATCGAGGTCAAGATGCCTATTCCAATCAAGTTAACTATAATAATGTCCCTTATGACTATACTATCATAGGCCACATTACTATTGGACATATAACTACCATTAATATCAACCATAAGCTAACTACCAATAATACTCAATGACCTTTACTATCTATTTTATGACCTCCACCTCCATTTACCATTAATCTTCCTTTATCTCATAATATCCAAAATGCTAATCAATAGGCAAGAGTTACCATTCCAGGTCCTTACTCATTTTATTCTAATTATAAGAACCCCCTCCAACTCGAGGTTGTGAAATCACAACTTGATGCTATAAGGTTACCATTCAAGGTCATATACCTTCTTCCTCAAAAAATCCCATTCAAGGCCCTCCGCCTTATAAAACCAAGGCAATTAGTCTTATTAATGATAAACCTTATGATATTTTGGAATATCTACAAAAGACAATGGTGTAATTTTCTATTTTAAATATTTATTGTATGTCAAATGTCCATAATAACATATTGAACGAGTTTCAAAGTTAGTTTAAGGTCTGAAGTGACATTGTGCTTGATAAATTTAAAACACTTATGAGTCATTTGGATCTACTCCAATAACTTACTTTTGATCAAACTGATATGCTATCCCTTGGAGCTTTGTATAATAACCCACTTTATATATAAGCAATCATTTCCCAACATAAAATTAAATGAGTCCTCATAAACAATGGTTTAGGGCTAATATTGTAACTTTGAAGCTTGTCAAACACTTGGGCTACATAATAGTAGATATTCAACCATATACCATCACTATCAAATCATATGATAATGAGAAGCAAGAATCTTAGGATACCATTTGTTTTCCTGTTATCATTGGGCCTCTAACCCACGATACTCTTTTCCATGTTCTTGACTTGGAAATGTTATATAATTTTATCCTTGGGAAACCATGGATTCATGGAGTATGTGTTGTAACTTATACTCTCCATCAGTGTATCAAATATCCCCATTCTAGATTAGAAGTTACTATTCTTGGTGACATGCAACCATACTAATTCTGTAAATATTTGGAAGCAGAGTATGAAAGCTATAACTATCACCTTAGCATAGAACCCATCCCCAAAAAGGATAAGATTGTATTTGATCAACTTCCCAAGTCTAATTATGTGGATCCAAGTACTCTTTCCTCCACTTAATGTACACCATCTACTTTAATAGCCAATCATTTTTCTTTTCAAGATAATGGCTTTAGGGAATACAAAATTGGTAATTCTTTCCATAAATCCAAGTTACCTAAGATGCTTAAATTGTATGATAGACCTAAATTAAAAATGCTAAAATGAAATGGCATATGAAGGATGATTCTCATTAGAAAAGAATCATGGTTTTCATCAAAACCACTTCACATGAACAAAAATAGATCAAGGCTAATGATGATTCATGGTTATATAATGATGATTTTTCCACCTAATACCAAAACACCAAGTGTCCTATTCCAAACAAGATAATGGATAATCAAGCCTATAAGGGAAATGACCTAGGAGAAAAATAATAAGGACCTATTGATATAGTATCAATTGTTAAATACAAAATAATTTGAGATATTAGATACAAAATACTTGGGGGTGACCCCTTAGATATCGAGAGTGATACTAATTTATCATTAAACACTAACAATGCTGACAATGATGTAGAGTCTTATTATAACATTTATGATGAGTTGACTAACACTAACCTATTTGATCCTCATACCATTTGTGCCAATACTTATATCTCATCTTCTTCACCTCTTTTCCTCCATCATCCCCAATTGATAGACTGGGACCAACAAGACTCATACATACCATTGGATAATTTTCAAAATGATGAGGCAATTTATGAATTCTTGAGCCTCAGATATGGTTTGCCACTTGCCAATCATAAACAAGGATTTCCTATTACATTGGACCCTACTATTTATTTTTGAGAGAATGTGAAATTCCTTAGTCAAAAATAAAAATAAAAATAAAATCAAACATTGAGGTCCCAAAGTGAAAACCTCTTTGAGGCAGTTTTGGACTAGGGAAAAAGTAATGAAAAAGATGAGTCCCATGGTGGAAACATGTTTCAGATGCCATTAAATGGGGAATTTTACCCTATTTCAAATGAATCCCAAGCCTCATTTAGTCCTATAACTTCATGTTGATTATGAATTAGTTCAAAATATCATAAAGTATTTGATCAATTAGCTCAAGATTTCCCATATGCCTTTACAAAGTGGCCTTTTCTAGAATTTGTTGATTCAGATTCTTCTTGCATGGATGAACTCAATAAGCCAATCAATCCACTAGATGAATATGAAGAATAATGTATCACATTATTGATTAGTATAGATAGTGGTTATAAATGAATTGTGGATGATACCATATAATTTAATATTATAACACCACCCAATCCTAAATGGATCAAACTTGGAACACCCCTCACTAAAGAGGAATGTGAGCTTATTACTACCCTCCTTAGAAAGTTTGTTTATATTTTTGTGTTATCTTATTAAAATATGCATGGATTGAACCCTAATTTAGTTATACATCACCTTGTTATACACCATTTTTTCAATCCAATCAAGCAGAAGCTAAGAAAAATACACTCTCACATAGTTGTACTTGTCAAGAAATAATTAGAAAAACTATTGGAGGCAAGGTGTATCCATATTATAGATTATTTAGAGTGGATATCCAATGTAGTCCCAATAAACAAAAATCCATAAAGAATCTAATTATATACCTATTTAATTAAGTCATTCCATCATGATTTATTCCCCCATCCTATTACCAATCTTAATCTTGATTCTAGTTCACAGGTATGTAAGACAATTTTAGATGCCAAAATTCATAGAATGTTTCAAGCAGATTATTTAGATTTGGTCATGATCATTGCATCTGAGATAGGAATTATCTCAAATAAACATACACATGATTTCCATGTATGATGGTATTTAAATTGCATCTTTCAACTCTTGTTAAATCTTGTATCATTTGTTCTATTCTTGTGTCATTCATATTTTTCACCCTGCTATTGATTCATAGTATCTTTTTTTATATGGTGAAATACATTGACCTGAGTTCCATTTGGAATATGTAGGAAACACTCAATTTTTGAGGTCAGCTTAACCACTCCCTTGTCCATGATCTTACCATTTTAAGAGTATTTTAAGCCATGCTCTCACCATTTTATGAGAAACCTAAGCCACACTCTTACCATTTTGTGAGAAATTTAAGCCATGTTCTCCTCATTTTGTGAGAAAATTTTTCCACACACTCTCCATTTTAAAAGTAACTTAAGACACACTTTCACCATTTTATGAGTAACCTCAACCACACTTTCACCATTTTATGAGAAAACTAAGACATACTCTCACTATTTTATGAGCAACCTAAGCCACACTCTCACAATTTTGTGAGCAACCTAAGATATGCTCTCACCATTTTATGAGTTAAAACATTATGCATCTCATAATCCTCTGTTAAGTTGAGATGCCAAATACCCCAAAACTATCCAAAAAACCCTAAAATTTTTTAAATTCCAAAAACAACCTAAAAACCAAAAAAGTTCAAAAAGGGCTTAAAATATCCATGAGAGATATAAAGTCTAGAAATCTTTGCTTGTTTTGTCATCATGTTCACCAGTGGCCTTTGGATATATTTTGGATGGTGAAATTTAAATAATTTATCAGGTGAGAACCCCTTATCCAACCATGATCATTTATAATTTACCATTACCATTCCTTCATTTATGCTCCTATTTCTAGGAGAACTAAATTGGCTTGAGGTTCACACGAAATATGTAGATAACAACTTGGATGCATGGGGCATCTCAGGTCAACTCAACCAATATTATTACATTTTATTTTTACTAGTTTCTCTAAACACTCTCACCATTTTATGATTATACCTTTCCTATTTTCTTTTTCTATGATAAAATCTCTTAATTTTCATCATTTTTCTTCTTTCCCACATCCCTATGAGAACTACATTTGGATTAAAGTCCATTGGACTATGTAGGCAACATCCACTTTCATAGTGCATTTGGAGATAACTAGGCCACCCCTTCCTTTTTCTTCTATTCCCCCTTTTTTTGTTCAGGTTATCATCTTGTCCTGTCAATTATCCTCTAGAGTTTAGGGGCAAAATTTCCAAAAGTAATGCCTTAAATTCACACATGCACAAATGATTCACTAATTAATTATTATATGGTGTTTTTGTGTTTTTTTCAATGATGATTATTTTTTATTATTGTTGGTGCATTTCTTTACTTTTCTTGGTTGAGTAATTAGATGCTTTCTATTGATTTTATCTTTAGTTTATGTTTTCTTATTTGTTATCTTGATTTTTGTTTCTTTTTTAGTTGTCACCTTGACTTAGTCCATTGTGCTATTAGGGTCATCATCATGGTGCTTCCTATGACACAATTATATTTGAGTCCATCTATTGGCATATGTCAGCAGTGTCATCATGGTTTTTATCATTGGTACATTATTATCAATTGTTTATTGGATCAGGGGTTAGTCTTTATGCACATTGAATATTGGTCATCATAATGTTTTATATCATGATGAATAACATTCGATGTTATATCAAAAATCAAGTGATATTAGTCTCAAAATTATTTTACAACAAAACATCTCTTTGTTTACTATCCTATGACCACCTCACTAAATGCCATGGTTAATATATATGCTAGTCATGATACATATCAACAAATGAGTGTATATAAATAATCATAAGCATTTATCAAACATGATCTGATATCCCTATCACATTCCCAAGTGTATCACATTTATAATAAGTAGAATCATACTAGATAATTCTTCTTTGAAGGCCCATTTTTGGCTCTTTTGACGATTTTGATACCATTTTCTTCAACATTCCTCTTTTTCTTGACCTCTTGTGCCTACAAAAAGGTATTTTTATTCATTTCTAGGGCCCATATATTTTCACTTCTTCCCTAACTATCCCCTCAAGGGGGCATCCATGGTTATTCAAGTGCCCTTTAGGGAATCAACCTGGGGTTATCAACTCATAATTTTAAAAGAGAAGAGTGAATAAATCATTCTTCAAGAATTATAAAATTTATTCTTAATAACTTTTTCATTATTTGAAAAGATATTATTGTACCTAGTGTCTCGTAACGCCTTCTCAAATAGGGGGAAAATGTAGATTTAAAAGAGAAGAGTGAATAAATCATTATTCAAGAATTATAAAATTTATTCTTAATAACTTTTTCATTATTTGAAAAGATGTTATTGCGCCTAGTGTCTCGTAATGCCTTCTCAAATATGGGGAAAATATAGACACTTAATTTTCATCAATTTTGTGTCTAAAATGCATTTGGAATGACTTTCCACAATCACATGCAATTTACCCAAAAATTACCAATAGATCTAGTTTACCCACATAATTTCCATTTTAACCCAAAATCACAATGACACATCCCTAATTGGGGTAATATTGCATCATTAATCTCATCTAGTGCATCTTGAATCAAACCAACCCTTTACAAGTATTATTATAGGATAATTAAATGAATATTTTATTAATAAAAGAACATTTCAAAGGTGACTATTCTTATAATTATTAATTAATCACCTTAATTAATTATCCTAATCATTCCTCTAATGGAAAAATTTATGAATTTAGACTTATCTATTTTCCAAAAATCAAAATTGAAATTTTTCCTCACATAGGTGATGCCACTCAAAGAAGTCAATGGGAAAGAAAATTAGTGCAATAAATCTCTTACACCGTTCTTAAACAATCTTCCTCTTACACCTCTCTTACACACTCCAAGAGGACTAATGACTACACTTTTATTCCAACATGCCTTCTAGACTCCAAAAAGGTCTTCAATGACATATATTACACACTCCATGTGTGAAATCATGAGTTTGAGGACTCATCCTATAGCATTGATCTTTATCTCATATCAATGGTTCACAAAATTTATAGCAATATATAAATACAAGGGTCTTTGCCCATTATAGACAAGTTTCTTCATGAAAACTTACTTTGTTGAATTATACAAGGATATTTAACCAATTTTCATGCCAATCCAAGACAAGAATCAAGTGTAGAAAAGGATAGGTTCTTCACACATGTGGAATCAATAATTGCCAAAGATTTCATAGCCTATAATCTAAGCTCAATATCTTCAAACCAGTTCTCAAAAAAATATTCTAAGGAGGTATAAATGTAGTTTTTATCTTCTAATTTACATTTTTTTCTTTTTTTACATATAACTCAAAAAATGGATTAGGCTTGAGATGTTAGTTATTCAAGTTTATTTTGATTTCATTCACTAAAAAACTGACTAACCTCTCTTGAATTTATAATCTAAAGTAGTTAGCCCTAGGAAATTACCTGCACCATACCTCAAAGACATGATAGTGGGATAAAAAATAGTTATCCATAAAAGTTATCACTCTAAAATATTGAGCCGACATGATTCATGAATGATAATGGTATATTTGTAAGCTCACAAACCAAAAAAACCATGTAGTAACCTTCCCTATAACTTTGAAATTCCTACAGTCACAGATTAAACTTTGATTTCATGGAAATGTAGTAATAGCCAATAATTAGAAAAAGAGTAGTATATTATACTAGTCAACAAAAAAACAATAACCATAATATTTAGAAGGTTCATAATATTGTAAAATAGTTACCTAAACTTGATGTAGTATCCAACCAATAGAAAATTAAAAATAAAAGAGTAAAAAATTTATTTTTAGCTCAAAGGGTGACTACATTGTTGTGTTTTTCTCATCAAGACAATAATTTTAATGGGTATTATGATTTTTTAAAATGTATTTCTTATAATTTTTTCACTTACAATCCATAATTTTTTTTTCACCCTTGTGAAAATTATACCATTGAAAACATCTCATTGATTTGATCATTTTAACATATAACTTTTGTAATCCTTTTTCAACACCCCAATCCCCTCTTGTCAATGGTTGTCACCCATAGGGGAACCCAAACCATGACCTAGAACATTGAGGAACTCTGAGCTAAATTATAATCTCAACTTGACTCATGAATCATTGAATAAATGAGTGACTACATGACATCAATGCAAAAAATACCATGTTCTCAAAAAAATTCAATGGCAATAGGCATTTTAAAGGCAATATTTTATCCTAAACCACACCTGGTGGCCTTATATTAATATTTCCAAAATTTGATGGTAAATAACTGACTAGTTGAATTTATCATGTTGAAAAATATTTTATCTTGCATAATAAATTGGGGTTAGACAAGGTACCCATCACATCATTTCACTTAGAGAAGGAATCTATCAAGTGGTGCCAAAGGTATAAAATATCTCATATAGAACCCACTTGGGATTAAAAAAATTAAGATTTTGTTGGTTCACTTTGGTCCTAGTGCTTATGATGATTTCAAAATGCCTGTAGCCAAACTATGAAATCATGAAATGGTTTGTGAGCATCAAGTTGAATTTAAAAAATTCACCAACAAAACCTAAGGATTCAATGATTATTTTTTAAAGATTTTTTTCATCCGTGGGATCAAAGATATAATTTATGTAGAGGTCTAAATGTTGAAACCACATAACATGATATAAGCATTAGGATTGACCAAACTTGAAGAAGATAAGATCATGGCCAATCATAAAACCTCTTCCAAAATTCATCTCCATTAAACACCTTACAGAGCTAGAAATGTATGATCACCACTAAAAATGGATATGTTACAATGATGATGAAAAATAATCAAAGGACACAAGTGGATTGAACATAAGTTGTATTTTCTCGATACTGATTCACCATTAGATGCTAAAAAATGGGAAGATGATCAATATTCTCCTGATGAAGATACTTAAGTTGAATAACCTTAAAACATAGAGTTACACCCAAAATTTTTGATGAATGCCTTGGCTAGGTAACCATTCATCAAAGTATAAGAAAAAAGGGTTCTTTTGAGAAACACCCCTTTACAATTCTCATTTACTATAGTAGCACACATAATTTCATTGATTCTTATAGCTTAAGAGTTTGAAGAGTAAACAATATGTAGATTAGTCTCTTGTTAATCCAAATGAGAAAACATTAAGCATAACAATTCACTAAGACTAAACACTCTTGCCTAAGAACTAGGGGGAGTATAACACAATAATCAAGAGCATAAAATAGAGATGAAGATAATACAAATTTCTTATCTTCTTTATCACATATGATGCTTACTTTTTGCCATAAGGATATTCATGTTGTATCTATGATGATTGTAGTCTTCTATAAATTCTCTTCCATGGTGGTATAATCTCTCCAATATTCACATGTGGCTTGGTGTGAAGCTTGGGAAAATTTGGGCATTATAACACTACTCTCAAAGGCTTTAAGAAGGTATTCTAGCATAATAACCTTACACACAAAAAAATATTAAATAATGGTGTGGACACTTTTATTAATAGATCAAATAACTAACCCTAACCTTAGGTTGGTCAGATTAAATTTTAACTTGGGTTGAGTCTAAATTAACCTAGGTTGAGTCAGTCTAACTATGGGTGGGGTTAATACACTCATGAATAATTGACACCTTAGTTTCAAATATTTGTGAGGCATGACAATTTAGTTTAGATATTTGTGAGGTATGAGTCATAATTTTAAATATTTATGAGATAATAAATCACTTTATTAGCTCATTTGACTCTTTAACTTCATATTTGGATAAAAATTCCTTTTTTAATAAATTAAATTCACTAATTTGATTTGGAATTTATGTTTATGAAATTTAATTAAGATTTACAATATAATTAGTCTTGCTTAGTGATTCTTAGCTCTTGAAAAATGTTTTGAATGTCAGGAATTAATAGCTTGACATGTGAAAAGTGTCAAATTACTAGGTAATAATTTGACTAGGGTTAGAACTGAACTAGGTTAGTGATGTTTACATGATAATATATCAAATAAGCTAGCCTCATCACATTTTTGGGTAATTAAATCCCTTATACAAATGAAATTGGGTAATTCAAGTGATTTCTAAGATTAAAATGTGTCATTTACTATAAATTTAACTAAATGCTAGTTTAGGAATGAAAGTGGCCAAAACTAAGAGTCTACAATCCTTAGCTAGCCAAACAAGTTGATTATTTTGTGCACTATTGTTCCAAATTTGAAGTGTTGATTGCCAATGGAGAAACATTTCATTGTAAAGGAAAATGTTATAATGTTCATATTTTTTAGGGGATCATAACCTAAAAATAATGTTTACCTTTCTCTTGGGCAGATGTGATGTGGCTCTTGGATCCCAATGATTGTGCACTCTTTGCCCTATCTTGTGGGAGTCTTTAAGAAATTATTATGCATTTATTTGATAATGGCTATTAGTACACATTAAAATGCATCTTAATAGGATATTCTAGTGTCATAAGTTCCCACTCCATGCATAAGATCCTCAAGAAAGCCTCACATGGAATCATTTTTCAACTCTCCTCTATTCAACTCAATAAATATCCTGATTCCCACTAGGCTAACGACTTATAAAATCCTCTAGTAAAATATACATAAGTATTTGAGTAACAAAAAAGGTTTACCACCTCATTTACCAAAATATAATAGTATTCAATTTATTTTGGGTAGTTGTTTAAACCTAAAATGATATCTCTCTAGGTTGGGGTTACTTAGATTCTTATTAAAGGGGTATTTAAAAATGACAATGCACAAGGGTGATAATCAAATCTATAGTAGGCCAATTGGATGATAAACTTAGATATAAACATACACTAAATTTATAAAATTGAGAATAGGCTAAATATATAAAGTAAAACTTAACTATATATGAAAATAACAAAGAAGTAATATACGTAGTTGGTTTTGATGTTAATGCAGTTATATATCTAGAAAAAGTAAGAAGTAGATTGGAAGATAATTTTTGAATAATCATCAGATTCTTAGATTCTATATTGGATTCTTCTAGAGAGATGGACACTAGAATCAACCTGGGATGGTTGTGTGAATGTTACTATCTAGTTTTGATGCAAGTATAGAATACCTACTAAAAAATGATGTGACCACCTAAATGCTTCTAGGTTTGTCTTCGCCTTCGCTCTAGTGAATTCATATATGGGTCATAGACTATAACTCCTTTTAAAATTTGAAATCCCTAGCTCTTCATCTTCATGGTGACCTTGGGTGAAAATGGGTTAGTGGGCACATAGTGTCAAGCTGAACCCAAATATCACTCTGTTAGTGAACACTACCTACATAGCCAATACTTCTAAGAGGGCCTCAGAATAATGTATTTCTCCCCTACATGTTATTTTATGTGTGAATCATGTAATATGTCAAAGTAATTACAATAGTGACCTAGCTTATAACTTAGCAAATCAGGTTCTTGGGCTGCTCCTTTAGTACTTTAGAACTATGTATGTGTTTTCCCTATGACTAATATGGGAATAAGAGAAAATAGGTAAGTTTTACTCAATTGAGTACTCTTTGGTATGAATACTAGGCATTTTCTCATGTATGCTAGGTGAGGAATGAATGATGGTTGATATTATATTTATATCAATACCTTTAGAGAATTAACTCGCATTAAAGTACTTATGTTAAACATTAAGGTACATTTCATTTGCAAACTATATGAATTTAGGGCATTGGACATTTGCATCAGGTTAGGAGACTAGTATTGACGCTAGTATCTTTCTCTAATGTTAGTTTCCAAAGAGGAAGAAAGCATATATAAGCTTAAAACTTATAAAAATGTAAGATAAGTCAATTTTAAGAATTCTAGGAAATATAGAAGGCATGGGTCATCAACATAATATTGGTTAGAGTAAGAGATAGGATAAGGGGTACAAGATAAAACAAATGTAAGACTTTTGAAAGTGAGAAATGTTCATAACTGAAAGTAATATCCAAGGTCTGATTTTACCAAGTATACAAGACTAAGGTATTATATAATCCATACATATCATCTACATTTTCCCCCATTTAATCTAGTAATGAAATTGCTAGTTTAAAATAAATAAACACGGACATGGGTGTGTATAACACACTTTATCTTTATGTGTGCACAACTATAGTGATTTAATAGTGACTAACCTGCAACTAAGAGCATGCTATAGTATACAATCAGTGCATATAATCTAGAATTAAAAGTACTTGAAATTAAAAGATCAAGGTTTAGGAGTAAACTTGTGTCTTAATATAAAGGCCTTGCCTATTGGCAAGTTGATTTGAAAAATATGTATCATTTTAAGGATCTAAAATTGAGATTAGGATAAATATAGATAAATATAAAAAGTGCATATATCCAAGGAGATAAAGAGATAGTAGAGAGAGAAAAATTGGAAGGCACATTCCCTAACCTTGGAGAAAAGTTGAGTTTCCACCTAGCACTTGAGATTAAATCAACTATACAGCCCAAACATACTTCTAACCTGGAGGGGATAGATGATATAATCAAGTCCAACCTAAAAACTTGGAAAGGTTGAGTGATTTAATCATCTTAACCATACCAAAAATCAAACCAACTACTACAGTAGATTAGCTCAATAAAGTCTGTTAAAGTTTGATTGGGGTATCAATATGTAAAATTCCATGATGTGGTAATAATCCATAAAAGATTTTTGGAATCTGAAATTGATTTGAATTTTTCAATATTAGGCATAAATTACTAATATATTCACCTTAGGTGTGTCTCATGCTAAAACTATGTATAACAATGGTACTAATGTATAGAATTCTACTAGAATTATGAATATGAATCATATAACCATGTGCTTTGGCCAATTTGGAATATATGTAAGTGTAGAGAATATACTTCCAAATCATGCCCCCACTATATGTGGATAAATTTGAAAACTAATATAAGTACCAATGTGGATAATATGTTTCCAAAACATGCCCCCACTATAACCTATATATGATGAATACTGAATAGGTGTGGAAAAAATGCTTCCAAATCATACCCCACTAAATCTAAAAAATTGGGCCAAGTGTGGAGAACATGCCTCTATGACATTCACCCACAATATTCCCCCTTTGAGGTGAGGGAAAGATAGGAACTAGTAATTACCTCACCTCAAAAAGATAAGACCATTGTATAATCTATGAATGGAACCCTATAACATATATAAGGAACATGTCTAGGTAGATATATCATTGAATCATATAGTGTAGACACTTGTTTTTGGCCACTTCTATGTCTAAATAGGCTTTAGATTGATTTCTACTAAACAATGCAAATTAAGCCTAGAAATCAATGTTTATATATGTGTATTAGATGTAAGTGCCCTAAATCATGTCAATGCATCCCTATTTGGGGCAATGCATTATATAGAACAAAAACCTCTCTCTAATTCATCCTCAGCCAAATTACGACCTAGAAAATTAACATTTTTGACTAAGAGTTGAGGGATAACCTTATATAAATTTAGAAAATACAATTAACCTGATCAAAATTATTTAATTGATTGAACCTAATTAAATGCATAGTTGATAAGTCCATGGCTAATTAGTGTATTTCTATTCTTAGAGATTTATAAATTTGGATTTTTTGACATCATCATGACATCACACAAATATATAAAATCCATAGCTTTTAGAATTTCTTATTTTCCAAATTCATTAATTAAATTTATTTCTCAACTCCTATGACAAGTGGCCAAGTGGATCATGGAGAATCAATGAATTTATATTTTTTAAAAATTCATAAATTCAACTAAGAATATCTTTTATGAGTTGTCAATCCATGTTTAAAAATATCAAAATTAAGTGAGACATAATCATTCTTGTCCCATGTCTCTCACATGGACCTCATGATTATCTTTAACCCAAACCAGAGTTATCTTTACTCAACTCAAGGTTAGACTAACTCAACCTATTGGAAATATTGTAATTGATGTCAAAGGTCTACCATTAGTGATAAATGCCTAATATTATTTATTTTCTAAAGGTGTTTTTAATGTTCATATTTTCACTAAAATGTGTTGATATTTATTTAATATTAACGAATATATTTTTGGTTGCATAAAAGTGAAAAGAGGGCCCATGGAGAAGTCAAAGATTCATGGGGTAAAGACAAAAGAGGAATTTGATGAGTTTTCCCATGAAGAGTCATCTTAAGGAATTCCAAGAGTCACCAAGTGAAGACAAAAGAGGGTATGACACATTTTTACATGAAGAGTCACCTTAATGAATTTGAAAGGTCACCAAGATAAAGATAAAAGAGGAAAGGACACATTTACTTATGAAGGGTCACCATATGACTTTTCAAATACAAGGATTCAAAGGGTCATGCAAGTTTGGCACTATTTTATATGAGGAGTGAAGAGTCACAAAGGGTAAATGCCAAAGGTCATTTGGAAAGCTATAAATAAAGGCTTGGGAATCCATTGTAATATGTAAGAGAGTGCATGGATTGTAATTATTTTATATAAGAAAAGAGGAGAAATAAAAAGAGATATTGTAGAGTTATATCATTTTTTGAGAAAGTAACATTGAGATATAGTTGTGTTTTATATACAAGAGGGGTTGGTGTGCATGTGGATTGGTGCTCACGAATCTTTACAAAGGGTTGGTGCTCCTATGGGTTAGTTCTCATAAATATTTGTTGTGTTGGTGCTTGGAAAAGAGTTTGGTGCTACTATAATTTGGTACTTGAAAACTTTGTAATTTGAGTTGGTGTTCATTTTTATACTTGAGATTGTTCTATGTGGTTTTTCCCTCATCAGGTTTCCACATAAAAATTTGGTGTCTCTCTCTCTCTCTCTCTTGTGTGGTGCATGTTATTATTTCATATTTATTACATATCTTGAATATATGGTTAAGTGGAGTTTTATTAAGTAAAATAATTTTAAAATATATAATATACTAATTCACCCCCCTCTTAGTATATTTCATGTTTAACAATTGGTATCAAAATAGGTTCCTTTGGAAAGAGTTTTATAGCTTAAAGGTAAATCAAGGAAAGCATGATGGTTGGATCACATGGAGGTTTCTATATAACTAAGGCACCTTTATTTGATGGAATAAATTATGACTTTTTAATCATAAAGGTGAGGAATTACTTGATGTTCCTTGGATTCAACATTTGGTAAGCAACATTGGAGGAATACAAAGATCCACAAACACTTATAACTATTCTGACAGAAAAGAAGGTAAGTGCAAATAATGCTAAAGCTTTAAATGGTATTTTATGTGGTTTATATGAATCAAAATTTGTTAAAGTTATGCAATATAAATATGCTCATGAGAGTTGGGTAAATCTTGAAAATATTTACAAAGGTGATGGAAAGGTTCAATAAGCTAAGCTCGAAACTTTCAAAAGATAATTTGAGAGTTTGAAAATGGAAGAGGAAGAAAATATAGTGAGTTATCTTTTACATGTTTATAAAATAGTTAATCATATTCATGGCTTTGGATAAAGTTTAGAAGAATCAACAGTGGTACAAAAGGTTTTGAGATCTCTACCAATGAGATGTGATGCAAAGGTTTTGATAATCGAGGAGATGAAGGATCTATCCAAGATAAAGATGGATGAACTACATGATATTCTTATAGCATATTAGATGTGGAATGAAAAAAAGAAACCCTTAAAAAGGGAATCTAATTTCAAGACGTCAAAGAAAGACAAGGCTAAGATTCAAGAATCAAGTGACAACTCTAGTGATGATGAAGATGACAATGGAGTTCCATTCATATGCAAGCCAAAAAAGGGCACAGGTAAATATAAAAGAAAATTACCTTTTAAATGTTTTAATTGTGGATAGATTGGACATTTTGTAGATAAATTCCCAAATAATAGTAATGGTGATAATGAATAAGAAAGGTTTACATACAAGAAGAATTTCAAAGGTAAATTCAAGAAGGGATTCAAAAAGAAGAATTTATACTTTAAATATCCTAGCTCAACTGAAGATAGTGAAGTTAGTGATTCAGATGAAGAAGATATTATATTCATAACCATACATGAAAATGCCTTCACAAATAAAAGTATAAATGATCAAGAAGAAGAAAAAGATGAAGCTGAGGTGAATCTGGAAGGGGAACTCATTTGTGCCTTAAAGAATTACAAGCTCTTGAGAAGAAGAATCATAGATTAAAGCGTCAAATCGATAAAAATGAAAAGGAGTCAAAAAAAATAATTGAAGATATACAAGCACACAATGAAGAAACCAAAAATATTGAAGAAGATCTAAAAACTCAGTTATAAAAAGTAAGTGAAAATTGTGAAAGGTGTGTTGTTGAAATTACCTCTTTAAAAGCAGATCTTGAGAAAACAAATAAAGTAGTTAATGATAGAGAAGCTAATGATTAAAAATTTAAGAATAACACTAATATATTGAATAAGATATTAGAAATTCAAATATCAATGTCAGATAAGATAGGTATCAGATTTGAAAAAGAGAAAGGGGAGGCCACTAATTTCATAGACAAGGTTAACATAGAAAAATGAAAGAGCTATGTTGAAGCTCTCACAAAAGAGAAAATGAATAAGGAAGAAGTTAAGAATACATAGGACATCTCAAATAAAGAAGGTTGGAAGAAATAGAAATACAAAAGGCAATTAGGTCAGAGATACATAAATAGGTTCTATTTTTATTGTAATGGATATGGTCATAAGAAAATAGAATGTCAGAAAAGGGCTAATAATTTTAGAAATAAGGAGAAGGAAACTCATGTAGAGTCAAGCAAAATCCACAACTCTTTTTTTCCTCTATTAGGGTTTAATGAAGAGGCCACAATATGTTACAAGTGCAATAACTTCAGACACAACCTAGTACTGTAGAAGCATATTTGAATCAATCAAGAAGGGTCAGAGTTTCAAGGCTCCATTCATCAAGAAGAAAGTTCAGATAGATTCATGGTAGAAGAAATACCTTGAAAAGTCTATGTTGGTCTAGATAGCTTTACATGCAAGAAACGAAGAAAATCCATGGTTCATTGACAGTGGATGTTCAAGGCACATGATAGGATACAAGAGCAAGTTCATAACCCTGAAGAAGATCAATGGTGGCACAGTGAAATTTGGAGATAATACGACTACTAAAATTGTCAAAAAAGGTACACTAAGTTTGGATAATGGTAGAACTAAGAATGAAAATGTTATGTATGTAAAAGGTCTTAAACATAATATTTTGAGTGTAAGTCAAATGTGTGATCAAGGACACACACTAAAGTTATATGCACAATGTTGTGAAATTAGCAGAAAAGATTCAGATGTGTTGATTATAGATGCTTAGAGACTATGCAACAATTTATATATGTTGTCAGATATCAAAGGTCAAAAATTTTGTTTGAGTCAAGTTGAGGAAAGTTAGATATGGCATAGGAGAATGGGACACATAAATTTTGACAATCTTATAAACATCAAAAAGAAACAAGTAGTTAGAGATCTTCCAAAGATTATAAAGCCCTCCAACATGCTTTGTGAACGATGTCAACATGGGAAATAGGTCAGAAGATGGTTCAAAATAAAAGAATACTCAACCACTCAGATGTTAAAGCTTGTTCACACTAATTTTTGTGGACCTATGAGTACTCAAAGTACTCAAGGTGAGAAACATTTCATGTTTCTTATTGATGATTTTACACATATGACTTGGGTGATGTTTTTGAAAAAAAAATCAAAAGCTCTTAGCCACTTGAAATCATTCAAGGGTTTTGTTGAGAATGAAATTGATTTAATGATTAAGTGCCTACAATCATATTGACAAGGAGAATTCATGTCAGATGATTTTATTGAGTATTATGAATACCATGAGATAAAGAGACATTATTTAGTAGCTAGAACTCTACAGTAAATGGAGTAGTTAAGCAGAAAAATAGAATAGTTTAGGAGATGGAAAGGATAATGCTAAATAAATCCAAGATATCAGATAAATATTGGAGAGAGATAGTAAGTAAAATAGTGCATATTCAAAATAGACTATTGTTGAGAGTCAACAATTAAAAGATTCCCTATGAGCTTTGGAAAGACAAACCAACTATAGTTGATTATTTTAGAGTTTTTGGTAATAGATGCTTCATAAAAAGAACCAATGAAAAACTGGGTAAGTTTGAATCTAGAATAGATGAAGGTATTTTTATTGTATATTATAGAAAAAGTAAAGCTTATAATGTTATAAAAAATTAACCAAGAATATTGTTGAAATTGAAAGTGTCAGGATATATGAAGATCTAACACAAAGAGCCAATGATCCAGTGGACACTCCTAAAATCATTAAAGAACAATATTTTGAAGAATCAAATGAGGATGAGAAGGAGGAGTAAATGACACCAAGAACCCATCCAAATATGTTCATATAAATCATAAGAGTGACATCATTGAGAACATAAATGAAGGAGTTCACACTAGAAAGATGATGGTAAGTGAATATGAGCAAGTAAATTTTTCTTTGTTATCCGAAATTCAGCCTAGAATTTTTTCAAAAGATAGACATGATGAGCATTGGGTTAAGGTAATAGATGAAGAATTAAATAAGATATAAAAGAATGACACTTGAGAATTAGTGCTTAGACCAAAAGATCAAAATGTTATAGGAACAAAATGAGTTTATATAAATAAGTTGAATGAAGATGGTGAAATTATCAGAAATAAAGCAAGGTTAGCATGTAAAGGATATGATCAAATTGAGAGTATAGATTTTGAAGAAACTTTTACACTAGTGGTAAGGCTTGAGGCTATTAAAATATTTATTGAATATATAGTGTTTAAAATTTTTAAAGTGTTTTAGATGGATGTCAAATCTGCCTTCCTAAATGGGAATCTAGAAGATGAGGTCTACATTGAGTAGCCTGAGGGATTTATTCTCTCAAATGATAGTAGCCATGTATGCAGATTGAAGAAAGCACTATATGGATTGAAACAAGCTTTCAGATCTTGGTATGCAAGACTTGATAAGTACCTTAAGATTAAGGTTTCAAGAGAGGTTTTGCTGACAATAAGCTCTACATCAAAACAAAAGGTGAGCATTAGTTGATTGTTGTGGTATATATTGATGACATAATATTTGGATGAAACATTGAAAATATAGTAAAAAAAGTTTTTGATAATATGCAAAAAGAATTTGAGATGTCTATGCTTGGATAATTGTCATTTTTCTTAGGGTTGTAAATATTTCAGTCAGATAAAGGAATTTTCATATCTCAAAGTAAATATGCAAAAGAAATGTTGAAAAAATTTGGTTTTGAGGATTGTGCACTAGTTGACACACCAATGGATATAAGGAACAAGGTGAGTAAGGATGAAGATTCACCTATTGTAGATCAATCTTTGTATATGTTTATGATTGGTAGTCTTTTATATTTGATAGCATCAAGGCCAAACACCATGCATGTAGTAGGCAGAGTTACGAGATATTAGGCAGCTCTAAAGGAGAGTCATGTTCATTTAGTGAAGAGAATATTAAAATATGTCAAGGGGATATTAGATTATGGATTGTGGTATCCCACAGGTAGAGATTTCACTTTGGTTACTTATATAGATTCAGATTGGGTAGGTTACTTGGATGACGGAAAGAGTACAAGTGGAAGAGCTTTCTTCCTTAGTGATAGCTTAGTATCATGGCTAAGTAAAAAGCAAAATTCAGTATCACTTTCTATAGCTAAAGTAGAATATATTGCAACGGTATTGTGTTGTACTCAAGTGCTTTGGATGAAGAAAACTTTGGACGATATCAAGGTAAAATATGATGAACCTATTTCTATTTTTTTGTGACAACACAAGTTTTATTAATATTTTTAAGAATCCAATGATGCATTCAAGAAGAAAACATATTCATATTAGATATCACTTCTTGAGAGAGTAGGTTGTAGATCAGTAAGTTAAGATGGAATATATCAGTACTACAGAACAAATTATAGATATTTTCAAAAAGACACTACCAAAAGACACATTCGAGTATATGTGGAAGAAGTTGGGAGTAATTTATTTTACTTCATACCATTAAGGATCAACATCAATTGAGGGGGAGCTAAGTGTTAGCTCTAGGGTAGGCCCTTATCTATTAATGTCAAAGGTGGAGAAGAACAAAAATATGTAAAAGAAATAGGTACAGAGAACAAGTGTAGAAATAGGTACAAGGAATAGGTACAAAATGCAATAGTAAGGGGGCATTATTATATATATTTTAGATGACAATATGTGTAGGTAGGCATGTATAGTACAAGGTTTTAGGATGTGACAATTCTAGTTTGAGGTTGCCATCAATGATAAAGGGGGAGATTGTTAGAAATATTATCATTGATGTCAAAGGCCTAGCATTTGGTGATAAAGGCCCCATAAAATTTATTGTCTAAAGGTGTTTTTAATGTTCATATTTTGGCTAAAATATGTTGATATTTATTTAATATTAACAAATCTATTTTTGGTTGCATAAAAGTCAAAAGAGAGTCCATGGAGAAGTCAAAGAGTCATGAGGTAAAGACAAAAGAGGAATGTGACACATTTTCCCATGAAGAGTCATCTTGAGGAATTCCAAGAGTCACCAAGTGAAGAGAAAAGAGGGTATGGCAAATTTTTCCATGAAGAGTCACCTTAAGGAATTCAAAAGACCACCAAGATAAAGATAAAAGAGGAAAGGATGCATTTGCTTATGAAGGGTCACCATATGAATTTTCAAATATAAGGATTCTAAGGTTCATGAAAGTTTGGCACCATTTTACATGAGGAGTGAAGAGTCACAAAAGGTGAATGCCAAAGGTCATTTGGAAAGCTATAAATAAAGGCTTGGGAAACCATTTGTAATATGAAAGAGAGTGCATATTTTGTAATTATTTTATATAAGAAAAGAGGAGAGAATAGAAAAGGATATTGTATATTTCTATCATTTGTTGAGAAAGTAACATTGAGAGATACTTATGTTTTATACACAAGAGGGGTTGGTGCTCCTATGGGTTGGTGCTCACAAATAGTTGTTATATTGGTGCTCAACAAAGGGGTTGGTCCTCCTGCAAGTTGGTGCTTATGAACTTTGTAATTTGAGTTCATGCTCATTCTTATACTTGAGATTATTCTCCATGGTTTTTCTCTCATTAGGTTTCCATTGAAAAATTTGCTCTCTCTCTCTCTCTCTCTCTCTCTCTCTCTCGTGTGGTGCATGTTATTGTTTTTGATTTATTACATATCTTGAATATATGGTTAAGTGGAGTTTGATTAAGTAAAAGAATTATAAGATATATAATATACTAATTCACCCCCCTCTCAGTATATTTCTTACTTAACACAACCAAGGTTAGTTCTAAACCTAACTTCCCTAGAGTTAGACTTAGTTATAAGACCTATAAATGTTGGTGCATTTATTTGCTTTATTTTGTTTACTTGTATTTATTATTTAGATTGGTGCACTAATTACTTATTGTATTTATTTTATTACTTTGATTAATAATTTACACTAGATAAGATAAGCTTGCTTAACTAGTAGTCAACTTAGACACCTATCTTGTTACAATGAGGTTCCACTCCACTATTCAGGGTAAGATAGGATAAGATTGCTTAACTAGTATTCAACTTGTGTTGATCATTTATATAAGTTGGACATATATCTTGTTAGTGTGGATTCGCACTCCACTATTCTTGTAGTCAGATATCAGTTGAATTACACGTATTGTGTGAGTTCCGTGATCTTTATCTTACACACCTTGATCTATATAAGTAATGGCTATTTGTGTATTCATCATCAGATTAATACTAAATTATAAAAGTAATTTATCATATTTGAGTTATTTATTTATTTCAATTATTGTCTCAGATATACATTTATTGTTTATTATTATTACTATTTTATCTCTTGTTCATGCTTTCTATTAGATTCATTAGATCCTGTATGCTAATTCTAACATGGTATCATAGCTATCTTGAATTTATAGATTGCTAAATATTTAAGAAAAAAATATCTAGATATAGGATCAGTTTTTTGATTTTATATATAGGCACAAATTGGAGCTTTTTAGAGATTTTTTGAGCTCACCATTAAGTTCAAAGTACCTAAAATAGTCAAAATCATCTCAAATTTTGTCTAGATTAGGCATAGGAGGTGAAATTGGAAAGGGTTTGATCTAGAAGAACTATGCCCAAATCTGGTGGGTACCTAAAAATCAAAGTTTTTTTTTTAAATATCAAAATGGACTTCATGGTTATGTTTAAAAGGTGTCAAAACCTACAGATCCATATAAAATTTGTCTAATTTGGACACAAGCACTTGGAAGGCAATTTTTTTTGCTCCTAGGTACAAGCATATGAACTATATAGACTGTGTTGGGCAAAAACAAAAATTGAGTAGGCCTCATGGATCAGTAGGCAAAATTGATAGGGCAACTTTAGGTGCCCACCATTTAAACACCATGGGGTATTTTTGATCAATTTTTTTTAAATAGCTTAAAATTTCATTCTTTTTGTTAGTGTACTTTCAATTTATTTTAGGTTTGTCTATATTTTTATAGAATTTAAGTTTTTAAACAACAACTCTTATCCATCCTCATTTCTGCAACTTCAGAGGCTCGTAACTTTCACATATGAGCTTGTAATGAGGTCCCATTTTTTTTAAAGTTAATATTTTTTTGAGCACAATGTATTGGTACCTAATTTTTTGTAATAAAGTGCATATTTTTTATGCTTTTAGACTAGAGGGCCAAATTGAGATTTTTATAAATTGGAACAATTATAATCTAGCCTTGTATTCAATTATAAAGTGCCAATAAATACTTGCTAGGTGGGATAAAACTAAGTAATTTAGGGGGGTTTTGTATTGTGTTCTATAATTTGATTTTTGATTTGTGATAATTTATTTCTAAAGGCATCATGGGGAATTTTAAGTTCCCACTATTAACAACATATAACTACAACACATGGAAATAAAATGCTTGAAATGTATTAATGATGTTAGAATATACGTCTTACATAACAACTCTTATTACTCCACCTACTGATGCAAAAGAGTTACAACACTTTCTCTTTGAAAATACTAAGGTTATTAGATGCATTTAGTCTTACATGTATTTAGATTTGAATTTTTATCTTGAAAAATGTACAAATATAAAAGATGATTGGGATAAATTAGCATCATTATTTGGCAAAATAGATGAGGTTCATGGTTACCAAATTCACAATAAAATCATTAGTTTGGATCCTAAAAGTTATGCTACAATACAAGACTACATAACTAAAGTCATAGATCTTACAGCACAACTTTTTGAATGTTAAATTGATAAAAATGATGTTCAATTGATTTTTAGTGCCTTACACAAATTAGGTCCTAAATATTCATCCTTTGTCTCTAGGTTTCAGACTCATAGGCTCACATTGGGTGTAACATATCAAATGCCCACCTTTGAGGTATTCTCTGAGATTCTAATGGCCAAAGAAGAAAAGTTAATAGCTATGGGTCTAACCAAGTCATCTAAATCTCAAGCTCTAGTTGCAAGTCAATCTCATCATAATCAAGTTTCAACATCAACATCAAATATAGGTTCAAGTAAAAAGAAGTAGAATAATCATAATAAGTCATAGAAAGATAAGAATAAAGGGAAATAATCTTCCTCACAAGGAGATTATAAATCCAATAATAAGAAAGAGGATTCATAGAAAAAAATTGACACTCATTTACCTTATTGAAAAAAGGGGTTTCATAGTGAACAAGATTGCTGGAAGAAAGAGATTGATGACCTGAAGGGTCTTCTTAAGAAGAATAAAATCAATCAATCCTCTTTAAAGGATTCTTCCACTCCTTCAAATTTAGGTAAAGGAAAAGCTACAGTACTAGTTACACTGTTAAATTTTTCCAAGTCATAGGTACTTGACTTAGGTGCTTCACACTATATGGGTTTTGATCAAGAACAATTTTCTAGATTAGAACCAAAATCCTTGCCTCATATTCTCGTAGGTGATGATTCTAAGGTAAATGTAATAGGAAATGGTATAGTTAATGTTGATAGTGATGTATTTGAAGATGTCCTCTATGTGTCAGAGTTATCAACTAACCTTCTCTCTATCTACCAAATCACACACTTTGATACTGGTAGGAAAGATGAGTTCACACCCAATTCTATATCAATTATAAAATTAAAGGATAATGCCTTAGTTATAGTGGGAAAAGTTGATAATCAAACTTAGCTTTATTCATTCTCCCATTTTTTGCCTCAGTCTTCCTCTACAATTTTGATCTCACACACTAATTTAGTGAGCAAGCTATGACATGAACGGTTTGGTCATCTGAACTATCACTATTTGCAACAACTTAGTAAGTAGAAAATGGTTATATGACTTCCACAAATTTTAATTTTCAGGGGGTGTATGTCATGGTTGTGCCTTAAGCAAACATATAGGATAAGTTTGATAAAGGGAAGGCTTGAAGGGCTACACAAGTCCTCAAACTTATTCATAGTGATTTAACAAGTCCATTACCTACTTTCTCTTTTAGTAAAACCCATTATTTTCTCACATTTATTGATGACTATTTCTAATATACTTGGGTTTATTTTCTAAAATTCAAGAGTGAAGTATTTGATAGATTTCTAGAGTTCAAAGCTCTATCAGAGAAATAATTTGGGAAGTATGTCAAGATCCTCCACACTAATAATGGGAGGGAATATGTGAACAACAAGTTTAAACAATTTTATGCTCTTGAAGGAATTGATCTTTATCATTCAGTTATATACACACCTCAGTAGAATGATGTAGCAGAGAGGAAGAACAAATTCTTAAAAGAGATGGCAAGTTTTATGATTCATAGAAAATCATAACTACCTGAGTACTGGGTGAAAGCGATTAATTATGATGCATTTATACAAAATATAATTCCTCACAAAGATTTAAAGCGGATAACACCTATTAAAGCTTGGTGCAATAGGAAGTCAGAAGTGCATCATTTTAGAGTCTTCAACAGTCCAACATGGGCTCACATACCTTCAGATAAGCACTGTGCTTTAGAACAACAAAGCCAGACTTGCATATTTGTGGGATTTGCTAATGGTATTAAGGGATATCAACTCATTGATATAGATTTACATGAGCTTATTATAGTGAGAAGTATTTACTTTGAAGAAATTCCTTAAAAATTATCTTCTAACATTTCTCATTCTTCTTCCTTAGAAGAATCATATAGTAGTGACGATGATACCCTGCTTCATCTACTCATAGGGACGATGAGCTAATACCTCCCCAACCAGGTTTAGAACATTAGATTCTAGTTCCTCCTCCTCTAGTTCTTTTCTCATTGATGCCTTTGTGGGCTAGACAAAATTTGGAAGATGCAAACCCTCTTGTTAGGGATCCATTAGATAGAAGGAGAACATGGTCACAACATGATCTTCTACATTCCTACATTGCCACAACTTCCGATCCATAGTATTTTTAGGAAGCCATAGGGACAATTGAGTGGGATTCAATAATGGAAGAAGAGTATGACTCATTTATTAGGAACAACACTTGGGATCTTATTTCTATTCTTAAGGGAAAAAAATTAGTATGATGTAGGTAGATATATCAGACTAAGTTTACAATAGATAGAAATATTGATAAGTATAAAGCACACTCAGTGGCCAAAGGTTTTTTCCAAGTAGAAGGCATTGACTATATGAAAACCTTTGTGCTTGTTACTAAGATAAATTCCATTCAATTGATATTGGCTATTTTTGTAGCTCATGGTTTGGTTGTACATCAGATGGATGTGAAGAGCACATTTCTTCATGGGGATCTTAATGAGGAGATATATATGGATTAGCCACAAGGGTTCATTTAGGATTCTTCATTGGTGTGCCACTTGTAGAAGTCTCTCTATGGTATAAAATAAGCTCCCATGGCTTAGTATTCCAAGATGGGAACATTTCATCTTTTAGTTAGGTTCTTAAGATGTCACTCAGATTTGAATGTCTATATTCTACAGTAGGAGGATTCACTATTGTACTTAATGCTCTATGTTGATGATCTCATTGTTATAAGGAACACAACATCCATCATCAATAGTGTTAAGACTACACTTCATGATAAGTTTTCTATGAGAAACATGGGCCTATTGCACTATTTTCTTAGGATTTAGATAGTGTAGTCTTCTTCTAAGATTACATTTGCATAGCCCAAGTATGCCATGGACTTGTTAGTTCGATTTCACATGGATGATTATAGGCCTACACCAACTATTTTCTTATCTAGAGTTAGACATGAGGTTCATTGTTCCACTCCCTTGGTTGATGCCACATTGTATCACTAGTTTGTAGGCAGCCTCATCTATCTGACTCATACATGGCCTAACATTTCATATGTAGTTGGCATGGTTTCATGATTTATGAAGACAATACATGAGCATCTTTGGAGATCCACCAAGAATATTTTGAGCTACATTTATGGCACTATCAGATATGAGATTCACTATATAATAGGTACAAGTTTAGACTTGGTGGGATACATAGATTTTGATTGGGTTAGTGATTATGATTATCATAGTCCACTTCTAGTTACAACTTTCACTTTAGATTAGGCCCCATTTGTTGGCAGAGCAAGAAGAAACATGTTATTGCTCTTTCATCTATAGAGGCTGAGTATCATGGCACTATTAATGCCACTACTAAGGCTATTTGGCTTCAAAATATTCTCAATGACCTTGGTGTTCCATTTTGGAAGCCATCAATCATCTACTATGACAACCAGAGCACTATCTAGATCTCAAAGAATTTGGTTCATCATCAGAGAACCAAACACATAGATCCATATGCACTTTATCAAGGAGTTAATTTAGGCAGAGATCATTGATCTTCAATATTATCCTACAGAGGAGTAGATTGTAGACATTTTCACCAAACCTTTCATTGAGAGAAAGTATCTTCGCTTGCAATCTCTTTTGGGGGTGTAGGACATCAATTCTTCAAGGGAAATCAATTCTTTAGGGGGTTCTCCTAGACCTTCATTTTAATAAGGAGTTTTTTCTTTCAGGTTTTCTTCTTTCCTCATCTATTTGTACTAAGTACTTAATATGAATACACATTGTTGGGATTCTTATCTGCATAGCCCTACTAAGCTTCACTTATGAGGGGGTGTTGGTGCATTTATTTGATTTATTTCATTTACTTGTACTTATTATTTAGATTGGTACACTAATTACTTATTATATTTAGTTTATTACTTTGATTAATAATTTTCACTAGATAGGATAAGCTTTCTTAGCTTGTAGTCAACTTAAACACCTACCTTGTTACAGTGGAGTTCCACTCCACTATTTATGGTAAGATAAGATAAGGTTGCTTAACTAGTAGTCAACTTGTGTTGATCATTTACACAAGTTGGACACCTATCTTATTAGTGTGAAGTTGCACTCCACTATTCTTATAGTTAGATATTAGTTAAACTACACATGTTGTGTGAGTTTCTTGATCTTTATCTTACATGCCTTGCTCTATATAAGCAATGGCTATTTATGTACTCATCATCAAATCAATATTGAATTATTAGAGTAATTTATCATATTTGAGTTATTCATTTCAGTTATTGTCTCAAATATATAGTTATTTTTTATTACTATTACTATTTTATCTCTTGTTCATGCTTTCTATTAGATTCATTAGATCCTGTATGCTAATTCTAACAATAAATATAAGTTCCAAGACACCTCTAAAAAAATATTCAATAGTACAATATTATTATAATTGTAAGTGGGAGGAATAGTGATTTCTTGTGTTAGTCTCATAAAACAAATGAAATAAACATATAAAAATCCTAACATGTCTATCATAGACACTAGGAAGAGCTTAGGTAACAAAACTAAATGAAAGCACAACATGATTTTTCTAGTGCAATATGATTTTAGTTGTAATCCTACTCTACATTTTGGCACGCTTGGTGGGACCTCAAGCATCCCATACAAACAAGGAGATTAATATGAAACTTTTATTTTTTCTAATGGATGCTTAAAAATCTTCAAAATTCAATTTTTAACTTCTTTTTTCGCATAATTCTATTTTTTTTAGCAACACAGGTTACACAAACACTGACATTGACTCTACAAAACTGACATCGATTCTCCCTAACTGACATTGATCCCTTTGTGAAGAATATAACATGATAGAAATGTGATTTATGGGGGTTTATTGATTATTTTTTATTTTTATTCTATGTTTAAGAGCCTAAATATTATTTTCCTAACCATTTAACTATAGGATCTAGTGAAAATTGTTGGTTTTAAACCTTATTTTACTAACAATATTTTTGTGAAAACCATAGTATTTTTCTATGTTTTTTGTAGGAATCAACATCAATCTTTGTCAATTGACATTGGCCCTTCTTTGGATCGACTGATGTTGTTCTCTATAGATCAACATTGATCCTTGCATGGATTGACATCGATCTATTTGAGACAAAAAAAATAGGAAACCCAAGAGTTCATTTCAAAATGTTATTTTTATCACTTAATTTTGGGCTTCTAAGCAAGCAGACTCTCTAATAAATTGTAGGGCTTAAGGTGGAAAAAGACAAATTTGAACATAATTAAATCTTACACAATTTATTTTCATGCCTTAGTTGTTTTTGAAGTTTTGCAATTTTTTTTAAACAACAAATGCCAAGGAACTAAAATTTCACTACACACTTTATTTTGGTAATTAAAATGAAATCTCACATTAGATAAATACTCTTAAGAGTTTCATTTTAATTGCTTATTTGTTGAAGTTGTTTGTTTAAGCAAAATGAATGACACATGTATGCTCTCCCTTGTCCCTTTTAAGGAACTCAGGTAACCAAAAGTGCTCATTATTTGCCTTTGTTATTTAATTTAAAAGCATGAATAGAAAGTTACTAAGGCCCTCCCCAAATCTGTATGGTTTGGGTGACCCCAAAATGACCATAAAGTCTTTTCACTTGTTTTTATTTTTCATACATTTTGGCTTGTGAGCAAGAGTTCATCACCCCCTCATGGGTTCTTTAGGGAAGATTCTACCTAGGAATTCATCTCCCAACATCATTTCAACCCCACTTCATGGTGGGGTATATAAATTGAGCTGGTAAATCATTGGAATGGTAGTTTGAGTTGTTAAACTACCTTTATTAGTGATTTCTGCCCTTAGAACATATGATCAACTTGGACATTGAACTACACTAAGAAATTGACAGAGTAGTGGTTGTAAAAAGGACAAGACGATTTCACAACAAGCTGGTTAACATGGATCTAAATGATGTTATGCACCCTAGTGTTTTCCATACATATGGGACCATTTAAAATGAGTGAAAATTGATAGTTTAGATAATCCCACTTGATATAGATATATTATTGATGTAGGGAGAGTAGCCCAAAGTTCCATATAGTAGTAAAAACTCTTGAGAGAAGAGAGGGCCTAAAAACCCTACTTTTTATACACTTTTAATTTTTGGATTAACAATTAAAATCCTCACAAGAGTGAGTATATTGATGGAATGAAAACTTGTCAGTTTTAAGATTTAGGACATTACATTTAGGTGTTTTATGTCATTTTATCCTTTCTTGCTTGGTTTTGAGTCTAAAATATTTATTTGTCATACCATGTTGAAAATGAGTCTTGTTTTCTACATTACTCCTTTGTTTGAGGAGGCATTACACCATCCATTTGACACTATTTTTCTTTAGTCTTTTATCAAAAAAAATTTGTGTGTCACTTGATTGAATAAGGTGTCATTACATTACCCAATTCATTTTAAGTTTTGTACCTTTGAGTCTTGAAACAAACCATTTATCATAACTTTAGAGTGTGATAACATCATTATGTTACTCAAATCATTTTAAAGACATGTTGCCTTGTGTCAAAATTCCAACTTTGAAACCAAAGCCATGTGTGCCTTTTAGATATTTACCTAGTGTTATTATGTCGTTCATCTTTGTCTAACTTATTTATTTTATAGAAGCCTAGTATTTTAAATTGAATTTAAAATTAGCCTTGACAAGTTCAAATCCAAACATTGATTTATTTATACCTATGCCTTGTGTAATTTTGGCCTAGACATCTATATTTATCTTTTAGGTTGTGTAACTTAGCCTAATTCTTTATTCAATTTGAAAACTATTGTTTGTGCTTAGATTTTAAGAAGTGGTCTATCTTCCATATGCCTAGAGTTTCATAACTTTTGCCAATTAACCAAGTTCATGTTTAAATCCAAATGCCTAGTTTATGCCAAAGTGTTTCAAATTTTTTAGATTAAATATCTTTCCTTGTTTTGTTTAAAGTATAGATTTTGTGCCTTTTCCAAAAGACCTAACAATGCCTATTTTGAGCCTAACTTTTGTGCCTTCTCCAAAATACCTAACAACTTTTGTTTTCTTTAGATTAAACTTGTTTGAAACACTTTGTACCTAGATTTTGGCATTTTGGTTTTATTTCATCCACTTGACATTTTTATTTAAGACATTTTACATTAGATATTTGATGTTAGAATATTTTATACCAAGTTTTAGCACAGACTATTTTGGAGATACAACTCCATTTCTTAGACCAAGTTAGACTATGTTTAGACCATTTATCCATTACACCTTGTTTTTTAGAGTTTACATAACTCTAAGCCTTTTTATGACATGTTCATCATTGATTTGGATGTCTTATTACACTTCTAGTGGATCCATGTACAATTTAGGTTATGATAATGTGTTCACACAAGATAACTTTATTCAAGATCCCTACAATGATGATGTTGTTTGTGAGATGGATCCTTATCCTCCTTAAAATACTGAATCTAGGGAACAAAGCCAAGATCCTCAAGAAAAATATGTATTGACACCTTCTTTGGATTGGTTAATGTACCAAGTTTACCCTTTTAATGATAACAATCCCTGATCCACCACCTATACCATTAACCCTCCTTTGAATTATGAAAGAAACCAAGCTCCATAGAATCTAAAGATTACCATTCCAAGACCTCATCATTTGGATTGTGAAAGAAAATAAGATTTACAATGCCATACCATTACCATTCTAGTCCCTTCCAAGTATGGTAGCTCATTATATTAACAAGGTTACACAAGTACGACTAGACAAGTTACAGTTACTATCCTAGACTAGCAAATAGTCAATCCATTGCCAAGCATCCCCCACTTTAGAAAATAGATGCTAGTCTTCAAGACACAAATGAGTCAATCAATACCTCTCCAATCAATCCAATCATTCAAAGACCAAGATATGTTCAAAACTAGTATTTTACAACTACTTGCAAACCAAGGCTAAGAGAATTAACCAATCCATGATGTTTTTGTTGAAACATCTATTTGTGATGAGTCAACCTATGATGAATCACCTTTTAGTACTATCCTTATTATTGAGGAGTCTCACTTAGACAAGCCAGTCATTGTTAAATCACTTCTTAATGATTATAACCACCTTTGGGTAAATCATTATCTCAACCATTATCCTATTTTTAAAGAGCCTCCTTTTGACAATCCGTTCTCTATAGAGTTGTCTCTTGACCTTTATCCCCTCATTGAGGAGTCTCACTTTGACAAGCTAGTCTTTTTGGATTACTTATTAGCTAAGCCTATTTTTGAAGATCCCATTATGCCATCATAGGTCATTACTTGTCCAATACCAAAATTTTAACAAGACATCATTATAAAAGCATCCACACTAGATGAAGAATCAACATTGAACTTAGTTTCTATTCTTGACCGATATATTTGTTATAATATGGTCATTGGTGTCATGTGTTGTCATTAATGTCAAGGAGAGTTTGAGTTCTAGTGTATTAATGACACAGAGGTGTATTTGGTGTTTTAAGGTCTAATAGCATATTTGTATGTCCTTGAGATGTTAGAGAATGACATGAGGGTGTAATATATGTCTTGGTGAAGTTCTAAAACTTTATCATGTCCTTTAGAGAGAGAAAGATGCTTAATTATTTTTTTGAGAGCCTAGACTATCATTGGACATCATGAAGATATGGCATGACTAGGTATGTTTAATAATTTATTGGTATGTACTAGAAAGCCAACTATGGTTAAAGGAAGGTTTGGAGATGTTGAAAATAATGCCATGAATGTTTCCAAAAAGTTTAGTGTCCTGAAGAGTTTTTTAGTTCAAGATATAAAGCTTCAAATTTGGTTTTATTAACTATGATGTGTCAGAGAACGTCAATTTAAGCACCAAGAAACATTTATTGAAAACTAACCATTGGGATTTGAATTCAAATGTCTATGTAAGTGAATTTGAGACCCGAGAGCAAAAGATGGCCTATAGAAGCCATGTAAAAGGTCTTAACATGTGATGTAAAAATGAAATTTAGACTTGAATATGTGATGATCATCCTTAAAGTGCTTAGGAGTTTTGACAGTTCATAGAATTACAATAAATATGGGTCAAAGATAGAGTTTGTTGATTGAGTTTTTGTTTAGAGAACTTGGGAAGAGTCTAGTTGGTTTAAAACATGTCTAATGTATTTGAAATGTTGTTCTAAGAATTGGATGTTGTTTTTTTATCATTGTTGATCATTTATATGCATTGAATGAGATCTGATGGTGTAGTTTTATGTAAGAAAAGCTTCATGGAAGATGATTGAGTTTGAAGGTTTTTGAAGATAACAAATATGGGTGACTTGTTTGAGTTATTTGGTGACCTTGGTAGTTTAAGGTGATTGGTAAAAGAGTTTGGAGATGACCTCAAGGTCATCGTAATCCTTAGGCATCTTGTTGGTAATCAGTTTGACCTCAAAAGTGATGAACAAGCTTAAGACAGTGAGATGAGGGTTTTAAGTCTTCTAGTATCTTCAAACCCTAATGTATGTTCTCATAATGCTATTGTCTCTCATATGACTTATGGAGCTTAGTGATTTTTATATTTTTTTGAGTGGGATGGTGTACTCAATAATTACCATGTTTATAATGTGTGTGTGAGCTCAAGATGATGTGCAAGAAGCAATATTCAGAATAATGGAATGGATTGGTAGTCTTGGTAGAGTTTTTGGTCTATATATGTTTCAATGAGTGAGATGTATTGTTGCTTATGATTTTTAAGTATTCTCAAAAGGATTAAAAGTGATCTTACTGATAAAGTATGACAAGTTTCTTGTAAGTATGGAGAAAGCTATTGTAGTGTTCTTGAAGGGTGAGTTTTGAGAAGTTTTGGTTCATTACTGTCATGATGACCTCACAAAGTCATATAAGGGTGTGTTGACTTGTTTAAAAGGTCATAAATAAGATCATAAATGTTCTTAAGGTGACAAGTCCTATGTCATTATAAGCAAATTTTGACTATGAGTATGCAAAGTTGTTTCTTTGGTCAAATTAAAGAGTATCTTGGAGATTGTAGTGTTCTAAATGCATCAAGATGACCTTAAGGTTATAGAGAGTCAATAAGATTGTTATATATGTATTGAATAACTTTTTTAGTGACCTAAGTATGATTAATGTTCTGATTTTATTATCATAATCTTGTTTTTTCATTTATAGAGATTGAGGAATATTGACAAATAAAGATGTTTGTTGTGCTTTGCTAAGAAGATGAATGGTTCCATGAGAGTTAGAATGATCTGAGGATCATTGAATGATTTTAAGTATGTTGTTTGGTATTTGTTTACATATCTAAAGATGTCAAAATTGTATCATAGGTTATTCAAATTAAATAATGACTCTCAGACTTAGTTTGATTGCATGTTGTTCAAGAGGGTACTTTGTAGTGTTTTGAGCCTTAATGGCTTGTGTTGCTTGAAGAGCAGTAGGTTGATGCTATGAGTAGTTTATTTACCATGTTGTGAAGTTTTTCATTCATATCTGAGGTGATCCTATTGACTTAATGGGTAAGTAATAAGCAATAAGGAGTGGATCCATGTTGATTAGGTCTCTATGAGACTTATTGGTAGCATGAGGGCTAATGGTGCCTTCATAATGAAAGTGAATGATTTGAAATTGTCTAAAACATAGAGGAGGCTTATGGATGTTTTAAATAAAGTGTTTAACAGCTTTTTGATCATTTTTAATATCATATGGGCCATAGAGTCTCATTTATGGTTCATTGAGGAGATAAACCTATTTACTTTAGGTCTCTACTAGACCTAATGAAGATATGAGATCTAATGGTATTTTCAACGTATGCATGAATTAGTTTAAAGTATGACCAACCTATAGAATTAATTTCATATTTTTAAAGGTTTTAAAATATCTATAATGTTTATTGAGGGCTATGTTGTTGTAAAGAGTCCAAGTGAAGCGTGTGTCTAAGTAAGGGCTAATGCATTAGGCCTAGTGAGTGGGTTTGCACCATTTAAAGTATGACCAACCTAGAGAATGGATGATTAGGATATTTAAAGATTAATAATTGATATTTTATTTTTGTTTCAAGCATGTAATGTGCTTTGGCTGATTAAGAGAGATGATTGAGTAAGTGACAAGTATAAGAGAGGGCTAATTAGGTATGTTTGGGTTAGTTAGAATATTAGATGAGAAGTAAATGGAATAAGAGTTTTGAAAGGTGTGATAGGAAATTAAGACTATAATAAAATAATTTTTAATGTGTGGTAAAGTTATAATAATGTGTTATAAGGTGATAAGGTAGTGGATTACATTATTTCAAGGTTATCTAGGCCTATATAACTAGTTGAGAAGGTGTAGATGTGAAGCGAAGGAGAGAAAAACTTTCAAAGGTGTGTGAGGGCATGGAGAGCATAAGAATAACATGTTGAAGATGTGTTTAATATCTTAAATTGATGTTGAAGGTGATACGTAAGTTTTTATATTATTTTAAGGCATAATTAGGCCTATTGATCTAGGTGAGCTTGTGCAAGAGAATGATCTAATTATTAGCTAGAAAGAGCAAAGCTAAGGTTAAGTATGACTATTTTTCATGATGTCATATGAATTTAAATTTAGATAAGAATATCATAGTGTGAAGAAGGAATGTCTCTAAGGCCATGCTATGCTAATGTGTATAAGGGTTGTTTGAGTAAAGGATAAGAAAGGTAATTTTGTGATTATATGAGGGGAAGATTTTAGAGCTGTAGAAGACCATCATCAATTATGAGAGGGTAAAAAAGAAATGTGGAGTTTTATATTATTTATTGAGTGGGTTATTGATCAACAAAATGGATTTTTAGCCTCCTAGAAAGTTGGTGCTTGTTGAGTTCTAGGAGTTGGTTCTTCTTATTGGGTTGTTGCTCAATTAAATCTTGATGCATGGTTTATAGGACAAGTTGTCCAAGTTATGTGTTAGTGGTTTTATTCCCCATGAGGGTTTCCCACATATATCTTGTGTTATAGTGCATTCTCATGTTTTATGCTTTCATAAGTATGTTGATAGATCATGAGATGTTGCTTGAATGGTGAATGTACCTATGAATTTGATGAATGTATAATTGAAGTTATTAAGTAAAAGGGATTATTTTTAAGGGAATTGATTCACCCCCTCTTAGTAGATTTGTGTCCAAAAATATTATATAGCATAATAACTAGAATCAACATCAGTCTCAACCTTGGATTCAAAGTCCCTTGAGTCAGACTCAACTTTATAATTAGAATACATTCATTGTTATTACAATATTGGTTATGCATGCATTGCAAATCAATTTGAATACATTTATGATACATAGTTTTTGAGGATGATTACTTTAGCATCAACACAAGTTCTGTGAGTATCTTGTACAAGGATTGTGTTACCTCCTTCCATTATATTACCATCCCACATGCCATTAACACCAACCAACATAGCCATTATATTGACCTTCCACTTCCCATAAGTGTCGATTGGGACTGATAGAATCACACCATTTTGAACTACATCCATGGTGACATATTAGTTGAATAATAACAGGGGGACCAAGACCACATTCATATAAAATAAGAACAATCTCCTAGTGAAACCTTTTTAGAGGCCCTAGGGGATAATCAATGTCCAAACTCAACATCTTCTAGTGAAACCTTATTTGAGGCCCTAAAAGATAATCAAAGTCAAAATTTAGCGTTCCTTAGTGAAATATTCTCAGAGGTGCTATGGAACAATCAAGACAAATTTATTAGTGAAAACCTTTTCAAGGTGCCAATAGTTAAGCATAAAATTTATTCACTACTTGATGAAGACATTATCAAAGATAAAATCAATACAACTTCCATTCTATAACATAATCAGATGGAAACTACTTTTAGGCTTAAATAATAGAAAAAATTTGATGGTCATATTGAGAGCATATTTAGAAGTCTTCGGCCCCACCACAACCAAATTATGTTAAATCTAGAATCATTAACATTGTGTGTGCCTGAAAACCCTAATCTTAATTTTTTACCTAGCCATTATATTTATCCATTATCATCCACTTTTACATTGAAAAATCAGACCTATTATCCAATACTTATATGTATTTACAATCCTTGGCCGCACTTTCCTTTATATATATTATAAATACATCTTGTCTCAAAGTCTGAAGGAAATATAATCAATGACCAATAAAGATCACAACAACATTATTGGAGTCCAAATATATAGTAGGTTCTTGATAGATCATCTATTTAGAAGAGGCATGAGCTAGAAATTTACATAGTTGAATATTTTGATTGTATCATATATTGATCAGGACATGCATCTCCACATCATCAAGAATAATAGAATCACTATTTACCTTGCCAAAAACATTTACCATACCTTTGTCTTGTCATTTACCTTGCATTTTCAATTGCCATTTAACTTGCCATTTTCATTTGCCATTCCTCTTGACATTGTTTCATACCTGTCCATTTACCTTACCTTGTCACTTGGGGAAACCCTCTTAAAATTATATCCAATTGACATCTTATCATCTTCCTTGTGTCATACCATATGTCATCCCACCATACCTATCACTATTAGACCAAAGCTTGTTTTGACCTACCTTACTTAATCCTTTTGATCTTGGTTCCTTTGGTTATTCCTGCACCTTTTGCGAGAGGATTATGATCCAGTTTTAGTAGTTTTAGAATTCCATGTTTAAATGACAAGCTATAAAAGTAGTGTGATAGTGTATCTGGCAAGCTATCTTTCATTTACATTTAATTGGTGTCACTAATTATAACCTCCTATGGTCAAATCAGTATTCACATTCTGGTACTAATTATAACCACCTATGGGTAAATTAGTAGCACAAACCTATGCCATTGTTTCCTAATTATAATAACCTATGGGTAAATTAGGAACAACACCTTTTATCATGCATTTCCACATCACCTTGTCATTACTATTTGCATTTGCCTTGCCATTTTCCTTAATTTGCAATTTTTTTGTTACCTAGTTAGATCTCCCTACCATTTATGTTGGTAGAACTATTGTGACTCAAGGTCCTAATCAGAATATGTAGGCCATGATCAATTCATGTTGAGGTTATCCCAGTCACCCCATTTCTAATGCTCTCACCATTTTGTGATCAACCTAATCCATGCTCTCACCATTTTACGAGTTGGACCATTTTGTGTCTCATAATTCTCAATCAAGTTGAGATACTTATAAATTTAAAAATCATTCAAAAAATTTCAAAATCCTAAAAAAATTGAAAAATTGGCTTACAATCTCCTAGAGAGATAAAGCCCCAAAATCTAAACAAACATTTATCTAGTCTCAACCTAGTTATCCATCCTTGATTCTCCCTACTGGGGAAAAATCCATTATTGGTTTCAGTCCATTCTACTACCATTAGAGGTGTGATATTCCCTTTTCATGTATCCTTACTTGGGGGCACCACCCATTTATCTTTTAATTAATCCTTCACACATATATATTGACTTTGTTGATGATAGGATATTTTTTGTTGCTATTAATTTCAATTTTGTTGTGTTTATTTACTTATTTATTTGTTTGTTTGATTGTTTATTTCCTTTCCTTGTTGTACCTTGAATCAGTATATATGTGTTTATTGGGTGATTCCTTGCAAATTATTCTTTAGTCTATCCATATTCATATTTCAACATTATCATCATGGTTTTTATCATTGGTAAATTATTTTTAATTATTTATTAGATCGAGAGTCAGCCCTTCTACACATTAAGGCTTAGTCACCATGGTATTTTATATCATGATGCATACCATCACGTGCTAAATTAAAATCAACTCAAGAAATATTACAAGCAATGGTGCCATAAAAACTTCTCCTAGTTCACTTTAGCAAATCCTTCCACCCTCCTTAATCAAATCAACCCATTAACCATTCTGGTTGTCTCAATGCTAATAAGGATGAACATCTATGCGTTTACAGGTATAATCAAATTATTCACATTGATCAATTCTTATTCTCTTATTCTATTCCTCATTCCAATTTCTCCCACTTTTGGGTGAACTACATTACCCTGAGGTATATGTAGACTATGAAGGTAATTCTTAGATATATGACATATCTTGGGTTAGCTTGTCCACCATTATTATTCCAATCATCTCTTTCATCACTTTTCACAATATCATGCACCTAGTTTTTTTTTGGCTTCTTCAGTCATTAGACCATCACAACTACGTTTGCACCCTCTCATATTTAATCTATGTAATAGGTTATATCCTTGAGTTATGCTTGCCAATCTGCCCTACTGAGACATAACCAATTTATACTTTCCAATCTTCCCAAATAGGGCAAAATCATTATTCAATCTTGGTCATCAAAATTATTATAACCACCTTTGAGAAAATCATTATTTTCACCCATACACCCTAGTGGGGCACATTCCTATGCCACTAATTATAACTGCCTTTAGGAAAATTAGTGTCTCAACCTCCATTATTGGTTATAACTACCTTTGGGCAAATAAGTACTTTAAATCAATGTGTGCAAACATTATCTCGATTGGATTAATCTAACCCATGGGTTAATTTATTTCTTCTTCTTGATTATTTTTAAGGGATTGCCCATCAATCATATGTGTTAGCCACTCCCTCAAGGGGGCATCATCATAGGCTTCCCAAACATTATTTGGAGCATCATTCTTCAATCATTATCTTTTTTTTTCCTAACAATTTTTTCATTCTTTAAAAAGACATTACTTTGCTTGTGTCTTACAACACATTCTCAAATAGGGGTAAAATTTAGACACTCCTTTTTGGCCAGTTTCATGTCTAAATAGACTTCAAATTAATTTCTACCAAATAATGCAAATTATGCTTAGAAATCACTGTTCATCCTAAATTCATCTGTGTATTAGACATAAGTGCCCTGAATCATGTCAATGCATCCATATTTTGGGAAATGCATTATACACAATAATAAAATTCTCTCCAATTCATCTTTAGTCAAATTATGACCTAGAAAACTGATGTTTTTGACCAAGAGTTGAGGGATAACCTTACATAAATTTAGAAAACACAATTAACCTGATCAAAATTACTTAATTGAATAAATATAATTAAATTCATAGTTGAAAATTCCATGGATAATTAGTGAATTTCTATTTTTATAAATTCATAAATTTATATTTGATGAAATCATCATGATATCACACAAATATCTAAAATTCATATCTTTTAGAATTTTCTATTTTCTAAATTCATTAATTAAATTTATTCTTCAACTCTCATGATAAGTTGCCAAGTGGATCATGGAGAATTAATTTTTTTTTTGAAAATTCATAAATTCAACCAAGAATATCTTATATGAGTTGTAAATCCACTTTTAAAATATCAAAATTAGGTGAGAGAAGGAGAAAATCAAGCTTCATTTCCAAAGACTTCTTGAAGCACAAACCGAGCAAGCCATTCAAAAAACCATTTGTATTTCCAAAGGAAGGTAAAAGAGTTATTTATTTTATGTTTTTATTATGATTTTATTTAGTTTTATTTCCTAATCTCTCCCTAGTGTCTAGGCTAGAGGTGTTAGGATTTTACTGTGTTTATTTCATTTATTTTATGAGACTAATAGAAAACTAACCTACCCTTATTGGATCACTTGTTCACATATAGAACCAATTTCATCACATGAATGCATAAGATGCATGATAAGGATAATGGCAATGTATAGATGTCAACAATACAAGCTTAACAAGAAACAAACACACACACAAGATTAGTTAATATAAATTCAAAAGGCAATGGTCTAAAGAGACCATAAACAAGGGGAATGTTCAAATGATATATAATCAAAGGGACATGACTTAGTAATATGTCCATAAAAACAAGGATGACATATTGGAATGTCCATATAATAAACAATGACATATGAAAATTTCAAAAAAAGTATACATAAGAATAGGTGCTGTAAGCAAAGGATCATATTCAAATGCTCAAATAAGGAAAACAATAGTAAGGTAAGACACTCAAGGAAGTGCATCAAGTAAAGCATAAGAAACCAATGTAAACATGTCATAGTATACTATGGATCAAATGTGTTAGGAAAAAATTTCAAGTGTATATCATATCAAGTACCCTATGAAATATAATCCTAGATAAAGGCATGTGTAAGTACATATGTAAGCTCAAACATAATAAGTAAATGTGATTGTCAAACCATATAAGTTGTGTGTATCAAGATCAAAGATGTGGATGCCCCCAATGTCTACATAACATGAGTAGAGGAAAGTCCCAACATCTTAAATAGGAATAGATCATGTATTTTTGTATGTGTCAAGTAGCCAATAGAACATGTAGGTATTGAAAATATTTTTGAATTTTGAATTTTTTAAATTTTTTTGGTATTTTGGGGAATATTTGAAGAGACTAATTTATGATCTCATCCAATGGATGGTCATAGGTATCTCCCCCACTTGGTTCCTTAAAACCTTAATTTGGATGTTTTACATTATTTTCATCATGATTAGAGAATTTAAAAAAGGTACATAGCATGTTCCTCCTAACATTTTACATGTATAGTATAAGAAGTAATGTCATCATTTGGAATGTGTACTAATTTACTTGCATGAGAAAAAAGAGACACCCTAATTATTTGGATAAATTTTTCTTCCATTTGGTATAGCCAAAGAGTTCATAATGTAAGTGCATATGGAGATGTAGCAGGAATAACCCAAACCTGTGTTTGAATTATTTTAGGACCACAAGCAATTGGTATTGTTATGTTTCCAAAGGAGTCTTTCTAACCTCCTTTTTTTGTAACTGTTTTAAATTGAATCCATTTTTTTTGAATTGTCTTACAATTTGAGTAGTTTTTACTTGTGTAAGATCAATATGTTTATGCCAAAAATAAGCACCACCCATGTATAAGGTAATTGTTAAATCTTATTGGCACAATTGGTTTTTGTCTTATTCCCTTTGATATTATTGCATAACATATGGAGCTTATATTGGCCCCATGTTAAGTAACATTTTCAAACTAGTCATATAAATATTAGGAACACCACATTTTTTTCATAATGCTCCTCAGGGTAATTTATCTCCTTCCATTGTGTGAGGGATAAAACTTTTATATTTGGATGGAGATATGTTAACTTCCTTTGAATAAGTAATTATGAAGGAAGCATATCTATTCACATCATTATATAAATATATAAATGACTTGTATTGTTTATTCAATGCTCTTTCCTTTAATGGGTAAATAAGGCCTCTACTAAAGCTTAAGTACAATTCCAAATATGAGGGTCTAAATGCTAGATCATATGATTTACTTTTGAATTGAATAGTATTATCTTGAAGGGATTCATCATCACTTTGTTTAAGATTGTGAAAATGTTCTAATGTAGGTTTTGACACCTTGTGGATATTTTAAGCCATGAATAATACATCTTCCAATTATAAAAAAGTGGATACTAAAAGCCATTAAGAACCAATTTTGAGCCTCATCTGAAATGCTCATATGGAAAACCTGTAGTAAAAGTTTTTCATCTCCATTGACCAAAAAAATGTAAATAACATATCATGTACTCAAATGTATATTTATGTGTTTAAAAGAGAGGTAAATATGGTATTTTGAAAGCTTATGGATAAGGATATTCAATTATACATTTTGTGAGATGTTTATTATTGAATGAGGTTATATGTGCATTATTATTATGGAAAGCCATTTGCATTTGAAGTATATAAACCTACTTTTTGAAGATCCCCAATAGTGGTCATCATATAAATAATATATTACATGGTTATAGTGGTTTTTGTCATAGGTGTTATCATTTTTTTTTAACCCACCACCTTTCTTAAATCTAGGCATATGAGTATCATCATCCTTATGTATAACAAGTGTAATTTCAGATCACTAAATGTAGGACAATTTAGTAGTGGTATGGGATATTTGAACTTTGGTACTTTTAATATATCATTTGAATAACTTGGACCATTGAAATAATGTGATTTGTTTGCTTTTGGTATAAAAATTTGAGCTTAAAAAATCTTGGTAAAGGTCCCTTTTTTTGGTATAGAAGTTATTTCTAATGAAGGTATGAGGGAACCATCACCTTTGATAAGGGTGATACTATCTAGGAATTTAGGAATTATGGGGGTGTGAATTAATTTGATTGAATGCATGTCCCCTTATACGTTAATTATAAATCATTCATAATTTATTTATGTATTTATCTAAATTTTTGATGATCAAATTAAGGAGTCTCTTGGTCATATGTACCCACTTGTGTGGTAAAATGTGCATGAAGGGCATGCTTAGATGACTTGCCTTATTTGTGCCTCATGGAATTTTCTAAAAAATCCTAAGCCTTTCTGAGATATATTATTTTTACAAACAATAGGCTGAGCAATGCCTTGATCTTGTTTTCCCAATCCTTAGCTTTTGTATTCATATTTTTGCAAATATCAAAGGCCAAAATCATATGATGGTGGTGTAGGAAGGATGGATAAAAGGATCCTTATCTTCCTCAGTATGACTCAAAACATCTCTTAAAATGGTGGGAACATGGACTTGATTAAATGAATAGTAGCTACTGGCATTCAAGGCATTGAGATTAGATGCTTTAGTAGTTGGAAGGATACAAGTGTAATCAATTTTTACCCCTGATTTGATAAAAAGTTAGATAGTTTCATAATAATAATCATCAAAGTAATCAATATCATCTATAATAAGAGATATGATGTATATTAATATTAGTAAAAAGTAGGTAATAAGCATATTATAGGGCATGCTTAGGCAGAAATGATGTTCAAATATTGGGTTCACCAAATGTTTAACCATAAAATGAGATCTCTCTAGGTTGGGGTTACCTAGATGTTTGTTAAAGGGGTATATAGAAATGATAATGCACAAGGGTGATAATAAAATATATAGTAGGCTAATTGGGTGTTAAAATCAGATATAAACATACACTAAATTTATAAAATTGAGAATAGGCTAAATATAGAAAGTAGAACTAAGATATGTATATAAATGACAAAGAATTTCTTCATAATTAAATTAATAAATCACAACATAACTAAAATGTAACAGAATATACGATAAGACACTTCAAGGGGGTAACCTCAATATCCTTATAGTAAGATATAACTCACATATAACCTAATTTGAGTGAGACACACTCATCTCTATATATAGAATGAATGGGGAGAGTCACACCCATTCATCCCACCCTTACATATTGATAAGCCAACCTAAAGTAATAATTAACTAATGAATGAAAATATAAATAAAGAGTGTGTCATAGGTTAAGGGCTTAACATGCCCCCTCACTTTAAAATAACATTTCCCTCAATGTTGAACAACTCTAGATGGCATTGAAGAACTGTTACTAGAATCTGAGTTAGGAACATCTTCCTCTTTATTGCATTTGATCACATCATCTTCATCATCATTGGCCCCTAAAATTTATAATAATTTATTCTCAAAACACTTATGACCTTTTCCCCATTTTTTATCACAAATGAAACATAATCTTTTTTCTTGTTTCTATGTAATTTGGTAAGGAGTCAATATTGTAGGCTGAGGGAAGTTTTCTACAAGACCCCAACACTCTTCATTAATAGTGAAATCCCTTTGGTTAACCATTTAAATTTCATTTTTTATATGAGAAAATACCATGGATTCAGATACATAGATTGGATTAAACATTTTAACATCCATTTGGATTGTATCCTTGAGACCACCCAAGAAGAGATCATTCATGTTCTCATCTGAGATATCATCCACCCTCAAAGATAAGTTCTAAAATTATTTAATATAGTATTTGAATGATCCTACTTATCATAGATTTCATAATTGGATAGTTTTTTATTAAACTATGATGGTAGTGAATTTTTATCTCATACGTGAACATTGACCAAATAACAGTAAAACCCTTCTTTTTATTTTGAGTGAAAAGCCATCGATACCAAATAAACTGCTCTGGCTCCAAATACAAGATGCCATAACCAAATTTTACCCACATGAGATATAATTTACATCAAAAAAATTCTCTATTTACTTAATCTAATTAAGGGGAACCTTCCCATCAAACTTCCACATTTTGACTTTTGGAGTCATGTTTCTTACATGCAGTGGATTTGGATTTGTTTGAGAGTGGCTCGAAGATCCACCTAGGTTGGGTTATGAAATATTTGGACCCAAAGATCCACCTTGATTGGAGTGAGTTTTTATTATTTGTAGTTGAATTTGAGGATGTTGAAAAACATTCATATTTGTACCAATTTTTTTATGAGATCATCTATGTGTTGATTGATATGATCTAATTTATTCATCATCTCTGATTACAACCCTAACATACTAGTGTGTATGTTGTGCATATCATACTCCAACTGAATCAATTTATAATTAGTTTTATAAAATCTCATAATCATAGATCCAACTTATAACTCCAAATATTCTTTTCTAAGAGTTTTTCCTAGAGTTTTAGGACCCTTTTCTTTCCCCTAGTTTGTGGTCCTACCATAAACATGCTTGACAATGTCAAACCTGATTTTCACCATTGACTCAACTTTGACCAAGTGATTTGAAAATAATTTTGGCCCCAAATATGGAAATACAAAGAATGGACCTACCCTAAATTTATTCAAGATTTATGAAAATATAATAAAATCAAAAAAATTCCTTAAATTACATATTGTAGAGTAATTTTATAAAAAATAGTAAAAAGTCATAGCTACTATAAAATTGATCTTAAAATATCAAATTATCTACTATGGATGCCTTATATGGTGGCCCAACTCTAGTAAAAATTTTACTAAAAAAAATCACATCGGATTGAGAGATATAGCATAAACAAAACTCTATACCCAAATTGATCCTTTAATACCACTTATAATGAGCTTTATTCACAATTAAAGTAATAAATAATAATATAAATAAAATATAATAGAATATATGATAATCCACTTCAAGGGGGAACCTCCAAATCCTTACAATAAGATATAACTCATATATAACCTACTTTGAGTGAGCCACACTCATCCCTTTATATATAATTAATGAGGAAAGTCACACCCATTCATCCCACCCTTACATATTGATAAGTTGGCCTAAAGTTAATTAACTATTGAATGCAAATATAAATAAAGAGTGTGTCATAGGTTAAGGGATTAAAAAAATGAGATCTCTCTAGGTTGGGGTTACCTAGATGCTTATTAAAGGGGTATATAGAAATGACAATGCACAAAGGTGATAATCTGATCTAAAATAGGTTAATTGGGTGTTAAACTTAGATATAAACATACACTAAATTTATAAAACTAAGAATGGGATAAATATAAAAATTAAAACTATGTTATGTATAGAAATGACAAAGAAGTAATATACTTAACTGATTCTAATGTTAATGTAGTTATGGATTTAAAATAGGTAGGAATTAGATTGGAAGATAGTTTTGGAATAATCATTAAATTTTGGATTGGATGTTTTTGGAATTGTGGACACTAGCATCACCCTGGGACAGTTACGTCAACACTTCTATTTGGGTTTGATGCAAGTGTCATGTATGGAATACCTTATAGAAAAGGATGCAACCACTTAGATGCTTATAAGTTTGTCTTCACTCTCACTCTGGTGCATTCAAATTTGGGTCATAGAATGTTGCTCCTTATGAAATGTCAAAATCTTAGTTCTTAATCTTCATGTTGACCTTGGGTGAAAATGGGTAAGTGGGCACATGATTTTTAGCTGACCCTAAATACCCTCTATCTATAAGTTCTATCTACATAGATAATATTTTGAAAAGGGCCTCAGACTAATGTAGTTCTCCTCTGCATGTTGGCTTGTGTGTGAATCATGGAATGTGTGAACATCAATTGCAATAGTGACCTAGATTGTAATTTGGAAAATTATGCTCTTGTGTTACTCCTTCAACACTTTAGACCTATGTATGTGTTGTCCCTATGAATAATATGAAAATAAGAAAATATAGGAAAGCTTTGCTTAATTGAATTCTCTTTGGTATGAATACTAGGTATTTACCCATGTATGATAAGTGAGAAATGAATGAGGGTTGATCTTGTATTTATATCAATCCCTTTGGATACTTAGCTTGCATAAAATTACTTAGACCGACCATGGGGATATGTTTCTCTTTAAAAATAGATGAATTTAAGGCATTAGACACTTGCATTAGGTCAGGACACTATCTTTGATGCTAGTGTTTATCTTGGACATTAGTGTTCAAGAAGAAAGAAAGTAGGTAGAGGCCTAAAACTTACAAAAATGGTAGATAAGTACATTTTAATCATTCTTGTCAAGATATAATTCTTGGGTCATCAAATAAGTTTGGATAGAGTAATATATAGACCAAGTGACACAATATAGAGCAAATTCCAAACTTTCAAAAGTGGGAAAGGTCCAGAACTAAGAGGAACAACCAAGGTTTGAGTTTACCAAGTGTACAAGATTGAGCTACTATATAATCCATAAATATCATCTATAGTAATTTACTATCCAAAATTTGACCATACCACTTTCCATTTTTTATGAGAGTTGAAATTGAAAACATGTTTCAATAACTCCTTTAAGCAAGAGTCATGTACCTAAGCACAATCCCATACTCTTCTTTGGTTTTGCTAGTTCAAGAAAATATGGATCTTGGTGGCTCTAAGTTGATTTTCATGAGCCAAAAAAACTCACTATTAAATATAAATTTCCTATCATAGTGATAGATGAAATTTAAGGTTCCCAAATATTCTCTAAATTATATCTATAGTCTATTTATCATCATATCCACCTCTGTGATGAAGATATTCCAAAAATTGTTTTATACACACATGATAGCCACTATGAATTCTTGGTCATGCCCTTTTGGCTTAAAAAATTCCCTTCCACCTTCCAAGGTTTGGTGGAAAAAATATTTCATCCCTTTCAACATAAATTCATCCTAGTCTTATTTTATAATATCCTGATTTGTAGAATAATTTGGGTTAAGAACATCTCCAATGCCTTGACATGACTTTAAAATTTTTTATAGACCACTAGTTTAATGCAAAAATATTCAAATTTTCATTTACTCAATAGGAGGGGGAGTACTTAGGACACATTAAATCAAAAAATAAAATTCAAGTTAACTTGGATAAAAAGGACATGAAAAAGTGGCCTAAACCCAAGACACTCAAAAGCCTTCATGAATTTCTTGGCCTCACTGGGTACTATTGATTTTTTTAAAGAAATTATAGGAAAAAATTTATCCCATTGACTACCATGTTAAAACAAGAATATGTGTACTACATATTTTTTTCCATGCCATATTTATCAAAGACATTTGTCATTCAAATTGATGTATATGGAAATGGTCTTGGTGTTATCCTTTTGTAAAAAGGCCAGTTCATTACCTTCAACAACAAAGTCTTTAATGGGCATGATTTGGTACAACCAACATATGAGAAGGAAATGTATCTATCCTTCATGTTTTTAGTAAGTGATGACCATAATTTTTGGGTCAACATTTTTATATAAAAACTAATAATTAAAGACTCAAATAATTTTTAAGGAATGGCTCTCTTCGTTGGTTAAAAGAAGTGGGTTTATAAATAATGATGTATGCTTATGATATCATGTATAAGAAGGGAAAGGAAAATATGGACACTAATGCACTATATAGCCAATATAATGAACTAAAAGAGATGTTTTCCTTATCCATCCATATATTAAAATAGATGCATGACATCCAACAAGAGTGGTATAAATATAATCACACACAACAAATCATCTAGTAATTATATATGGGCCCGATTTCCAAACCCAACTATACTTGAAACAACTGATCCATATGATACAAAGGCCATATTATCTTGATTTTAGGATCCATGTTTTGACACAATATTTTGATGAGTTATATGTTTCACCTTTTGTAGGTCATTTAGGTTTTTTTAAAACCTATGAACACATTCACCATAGTTTATATTTTCCAAGCATCAAGAAAGATATAAAGATATTTGATGAGGAATGTGAAGCATGCCAACATCATAAGGGAGAGGTAGTGGTAGTTTTTAGCTTAATCCAACCCATGCCCATTCTAAAATTCAATTGGATAGACATCTCCATTGATATTAAATAAATATTACCAAAATCTAGTGCCAATTCAATCATTATGGTGGTGGGAGATTACCTCTCTAAACATACTCATTTTTATGCCTTTGCCCATCCTTACGCTACTTCTACCATTGCCCAACATTATTTTTTCCCAACACACACCCATTTGAAAAGTTACAAATAGGGACTTACCTTGCATAAAAATTCCTTCAAAGCAAAGTCCAATGACACTAATAACCATAGGACCCAAGACATTACACTTATCATAAGTTTTGAGGTTAATTTATTATCATGTTTAAGTGTTTGGTTGATTTATAAAAGGTCAAAATTCAAACACAATGTTGAAATATTTTACATCATTTTTTGAATTTCATTTAAAAAATCAATAATTGATTTTAAAGGAATAACATAACTAATCATTATTTTTTTAGTTGTTTGGGTTATTTTATAAGTCATATTACGGTCTTATGGACCTAAGTAATATCTTCCTATGAATTCATCTAACTACATCAATTGCCACTATCCATGGGTTTTGCAACAAATAACAAAGATCTAAACAACCCCAGGCCACCCAACTTGTTGAGATTTTTCCAAGTGTCATAATCACACTTATCCATAGTCAAATACATAATAAAAATCTAAATATTCTTCAGATAAGTGTGGGCCATCCACATGGCATGTTCTTGTTCATCTGTATATCCTTTGGAAATCATACATTTTATAAGTCTTGAAAGATATATAAAAAAGTGAGATGTTGATGCATGTCACCATCTTATTTATTAAATGATGATGTCTTCACGTATATATCATATGACCATCCAATTTAGAAGATAAGAGAGGGATGTCTATGTGTCAACATCTGGCTTATTCATGGCCAACAACTATCTACACAGTAATGAAAGTTCACAGACCCCTTGAAAAAGTGATATTTAACCAAGTGTCACAATCTTATGAAGCCAAGGCATGATAGACCAAAGTATAGGAATAAATTATGAAATCAATTAGACAAGCGTGAGTGTGACAAGTGTCTTAATCTTACTTACCCAAATCAAAACCACAAATGTGAATTCTATCCCCAATGAGTAAACATAAAGATGTCACGCATCTCCTTCTAAATAAGTCAAGTTCAAAGACACTAAATGAAGCTATTAAATCATGGAAAAGAAACACTTGTCATATTAATATGACTAAGCATATGCAATCAATGAAAAGATGCCATGCATTAATTATACCCATTAAAGCTGACATTACAAAATCAAAAATCAAATGAAATAGAAATAGATAGGTAACAAATCAAAAGTTGTTTTCTGTAATAAATTCACATTAACTAGTAACTCAATGCATTCAAGGCTCGAATTAAACAAAATTTGTGTGATATATTAAATTTTTGAAACATAATTGAGTTATATTTCTATCAAATTATCTTATGAAACATATGAATTTAAGCTTCTAAGCAAGTTTGCAATAATTTCACAAAGCTTTATAGAGTGAGAATGGCATCTTCATGTCACACATCTCATGATCTTCTTCCCTTTGCATACTCCATTTCTATAAGGACTGAGTACCTAGATACAATGTTTGAACTAGTGGCATTAGAGTACCAATTTCGGTATTATTCATATATGTAGCATGAAATTAATGCAACATAGCTATACACAGATCATAATAAATTATCCACTGCTATGAGAAAATATACCAATGATATACTAGAAATTAAGGCTATGCTATTATATAAAACCAAGGGATCCTATATTATGAAATAAATTACAACCAGCGCATGGCAAATACATGGTTAAAGAATAACAAATTTAGTGATAAGGTAAAATAATGGGTTAAGGGTGCAAGTAATTTGGTGATTTTAGGTCCAATTTCATCCATTCTTATAGTAATGTTTATACCAGGGATAAGAGTGGCTACAGTACTGATCAATAATTTTATGGTTTTACTAACATATCATATGTTCATGAAGTATCAATGCTAGTATTGGATATCATTCTAATTTTAAATAAAATCAATCTCTAGGAAAATCCAATAGTTTAAACCTAAAGCTCCAAATACATAGTGAAGAAAATAGACCAAATGGAAATTTTTATATGATTTCATATTTAATAGATGCTATCACAGGCACCATACATCAATCTTATGAACAACCTTGGGAGTTATCTGAGGAATACCCACAATAGCATTTTTGATGAATTTAACATTCTTCATATTCATAGGTTCATGAAGTAAATACAAAATATTTTAGAGACCTTATACCAAATGGTATATAGGCCCATTTATGGTCTTAACATGCCTAATCTCTTAGATTCAATAAAGATAAGTGTTTGAAAAAAGGGGGATTACTAGTATTACCTTGAGCATAATATCATCTAGATATAAGGGATTAAGGCCCCCCATTATATCTATTTCATAACATCCCATACAAATTAGTTTAGCAATAAATTACCTTTTAACTATTCAAAAGTGTGGATGTTGATTTGAGGGGTTCCAAACAAGGAGTTATAAAAACAAACCCAATTATCATTGGCCACATTCAATATATAAAGTGAGAACATATTCAATCAGTGTGAAAAATTAGGGTGCAATATGTTTTGAATAGGGTAGCATTCTAACATTAGGGCAACATTTTGATATTGGGATCCAAGAAAGATCATCAAAAATATCATTGCAAGACTAAGAAATATAGTTCACATTTAATATGGACATCAATACTTTGAACATGATGATATATTTATAAACATAAAAGATGACTCTAAGGTTTACCTTTGTATGTATCAAGATTTAATGACAATGAAAGTAGTACAAAGGATTTAATATGATCCTACCATCATCAATGAGGATGAAAACAAATTTAAAAATTAATAAGTGACTCTACCATAGTTCTAAGTTCCTCCTCAAGCAGAAGCATACCTATTTGGTGAAGTTAACACACTTGGGGAGATAGACCCTCATATAAGGTATAATATCTTCAAGGGTATCCCTATACCTCTAAGTATTTCTTCCCTTATATGTATAACCATCATAGGAATATAAAAATATCCTAGCAAGCTAATGGGATCACTTTATTTTTCACCCTTTCCCCCACTAAAAACAATGCAACACATCTTCCTTCCTATTTTTTTGAAGTTCCTATTGTTTCCACATTGCTATCACTATCCACTATTTTCCCTACTACATTAGAAGCATTTCCCACTACTTTATCACCTATGTAAATATTTCCTAATATTATGGCTCCCTCACCATTTTTGGCCACTACTCCATTGCAATCATTGCCTACTACAATACAACACTCAATAGTAATTGGTAATACTAAATCACCACATACTAACCCCATTCCTACACCAATATTCACTATTTCAATTCCACCCATAGTGCTAATTACTAATTTTATTGGGCCCTCTATAATTACATATAAAATGAAGCTTAAAACTCCCCCAATATCTCCTCAAGTTGTTATATATACAAAAGAATAATAAAGACCTAGGGAATACTCAAGTACTCCACTAAGTCCCCTTTCTATAGAGACAAAGGAAGAAGTAGAGGAACAAGTTCAAGAATTGGAGGAAGGAACATGAAAACAAGACTAAAAGGGAGAAAAACAAAGATAAAAGGAAATAAAGGATGTACCTACAAAATCCTCCTAAGAAGTTTTCGTTCAAAATCTTAATCATACATAAGTAACTACTACTCTAAGCTCTCCTCCTAAGATTTTGGTACAAGACATAGGGATTATTGTGATTGACACAAAAGTACTAGTACCTACATAAGGACTAATCAAGGATCACAATCCCATTAAGACTCAAGGTACCATTTACTCTCGTTAGGAAACTATGATAATGAGCATGGGTCTAACAACTAATACTAATACAAAATCCCCTAAAATAGTATAAATATAAGATTTTACTAGAGATGACAATGTTTTTAGTGAAGAAGTTGATTCCACTACTAATGTTACTACTATGGTTAATTATACATCTATCACATAGTATTTATATAAATAAACTAAAACCCAATAACTCATTCTTTCTTCAGTAGTACTTACCCATGTGTTACTAGGGTAGAAACACATTTTGAAGTATGGGTCTCCTCCTCCATTTTGATACATAATCTTCATCACAATGGCCATCTACCCAATTGTGTATGCCTATTTCCCAAGCCACTTTAACAAATTCTTCCATAGTCTCAGTGTATAAGCCCCCATAAAAAACTAAATACATCATTGATACACCTCCTCAAAGGGAAGTCGTGAGATAAAGGAAAGTTATTCCTTCATTTCATGAACCATAAAAACCTTCTCCTTACATCTAGTTTCCCTTAGAACCAATGTATCCAATAGGTAATTTCCTATTTTCCACTCTCCACCTACAGTTTAGGTTAAAAAGTAAGATACATTAAACATTCCTTCCTAGATCAAGAAGTTATAAGAAGAGAAAATAGGCAAGCAATATTTGATTATTACTTAGTAGCTTAAGGTGGAATTTCATTTTGATAGACATATAAATACATTGAGGAATGTTAAAAGGAATAATGTGTTGGTTTAAGTTGAGATCATGGAATTAGAGAAGAAGAAGGTTATTTTCTCGTTAATGAAGAAAATGTAGGTTTACCTAAGGGACTCAAATGAGTATAAATAAGATCCTTATATTTTCATAGATTCAACTAGTGGAGTCCTCAAGTAGATTTTCAAAAGTTATGATCAATCCAAGAAGAGGTTACATGAAAGGAATGTTATTTAGTATCTTCAAGATATTTTAGATAACATGTAAGGGATAGGAAAGATATTATATAATATCATTCATTCAATAAGAGCTACAAGAGTTGAGTCACACCATGAATGGGGAAGTGTGTATAAGTCTTATAAGACTATGAAAGACATGAAAGCTAAGATTAATTTTTTAGATAAGGCCACAAAGAATAAGGCTTATGCATATTTAAATATAATGTTGGTGTCAGATGTTCCATTGGCATAGAACCATGTGGCCACAAAGAAACATGGCATGTTGGAATGGAGTAAAGAGAAGCATGCCTTGGTGCAATAGTTTCTTAGCCATAAGAAATGAGAAATTTCCATTTTGAAAGACATGGATGTTACATGTATCTATATTCTTGTATATAAATTAGTCCCAAGGCTATTTTTTGAGGACCTAATCCAAGTGGTTGTTATTAGTTTCCAAGTTGAAATAGAAGGGAATGTGTATAAAACCAATGAGCAAATAACACAATTAATACATTTTATAAAATACAAGGAGGCGAATATAGACACGCTTAATTTGACATTCAAATATTATATGATCATTCATGATAAATTAATGGGTAAGCTTCTACAACTATTCAAGAGGTCCATTCTTGATTATGAAATAATTGAAATAGATTTTGCCTCAAGTTACAAATTATACAAGAAACTAAAATAATTGAAGTAGGTAAATATTTTAGTAGGTATACCATATATTTAGGTCCAACTACCTAATAATTAATCTTAGTTTTTTGGATGTACCATGGTGCAAATGTCAATGGGGCCCACTTTCATTGCATTTCTAGTCTTAGTTCCACTAGTGCTCCCATCTACTATAGTTGTAGTCCTAGTGAGAATAACTAAACTAGATGTAATTATTATCATTTCAAAAGCATGTAGTGATAAAGGAAAACCAAGAAATAAAGTAAAATACACACAAATTTTCTTTTTTGATTATCTCATATTTAATGAAAATGAAAAGATACACATGCAGAAGATGTACCTAAAAGTTTTTACTTTTTAACTTTAAAGTGTGATAAAAGAAAATAAAAGATCATCGAGGGTCCCAAAAAGAAACAATCTAAGAATGGTTTTAGGTTTGTTTAGGCTCAAAAAAAATTATGTAATGGAATTGATACCTGGCTTGGTATTGGGGCTGACCCCCTCACTTCACACACCATAGTGTAAGGGTGTTAGATGTTTAGCCAGTATATATCAAAAAACTAGGGTTTATACTTAGTTAACATATTAAGTTGGTTCTACCCTTGGTGGTGAAATCCAAATGGGATAGACGGGAAGAAGGTTATCGTTAGATGATGAAATCCCAGTTGATTCCCTTATGTTAATGTTTAATGAGTTTATTATGCAAGTGGTTTGATCTCAGTGTGAGAGAAGTGATAGCTATGATAAATTTAACTCACCTAGATTATTCTATATGAATTAGCTAAGCAATCAAAAAATGGATGTAATTATTTTTAACCTTTAGAAAGGAAATAAAAAAATAATTTTGGATTTTATTTGAATGAAAATAACAAACAATAGAAAAGGAGAGAAAGATGGATAAATTTAGAATGAATTTTAGTAAGTGAGACCTTAGGGGTCCCATTGGGTGTGCCAAAATGTTATAGTAGTTTTTTGTTTTTCTTTAAATTAAAATACTTACTAAAAACTTGAATGAAAATCAGGGTTTATGATGAATACCTAGAGATAAGGAGATGTTGTGCACTAATTTAAATCCAGTGATTGAGGGAACTTATTTTTGGCTGGGAAGAATAACCTAGACACATATAAATAACTTAGATAAAAATAGATTAATAGATAATTCAGTGAGCTGCCTGGTTAGAAACCAATCCTAGAAAGTTATGAGCTTCCTCAAGTGGATGTCAGTGCACTTATTTACAAAATCAAGTGGATAAACAACATATTGAATTACAATAGATAAATATATGATAACAATGATAATTAAGATTCAATCCTCATTTAAGCTATTGATATAAGCAAAATACTCATTATAATAAGTTGTGGCATCATTTGCATCATCTTATATGACATCTAGTTGGTCAGTAATGGATTTAAAAGAGGGAGAATAAAAAATAGCATAGAGAGATAACTCAAAAACTATCACTCTAGTCATCAAACAAGGGTTGGGATACTATGAGAAGATCAATGATATTGATTACATCATTCACTATGCCTAGTAGAGTCATCTACATAATAAGGCCATATTAAAATGACATAAAACAAGTAAAGATTGAGGATAGGGAACTAAGATTCAAGACTCAGGTTCTAAAAATTAAACACAGTGGATTGATGTTGATCTTGGTAGGATCAGTGCTGATATATAGAATCAGTGTTGACTCAGAATGAATCGGCATTGATTCTCTCTATAACTTTGCTTGATAAAAATAGAAAATAGATTGGATAACAAAGACTAGTAAAAGAATACTAAAAGATATAGATGGTATTCTAGAAACTAAATAAGTAGATAATATTATAAAGATTGATATAAAATTATAGAAATAAATATGATTACTTACCTTGAACCTATTTGTAAACAAAATCAAATATTCCTTACAAATATAGAGTCCTTTAGGCTTGTGATAAATAAATATAGATTAAATGCAATAAAATTATGATAGAATGTCATTAAGGACATCCTTAATTCTTCAATAAATCTAGTAGTAATTCAAGTTTTAGAGTTTCTAGGTCCAAAAGCCAAAGGTTGGATGGGTATTTATGGATCGACATCGATCCATAAAATCATCAACGATCACAAGTGAATTGATGTTGATTCACTCAAATTGGCAAGTTTTTTCCAACCACATGTATAATTAGGATTTGGTGAGTGTGAGGTTATTGGTAATAAAGTTATACAAGGGTAAATTGGTTTAAGAGGTAGATTCCCTAGGTTATTAATGGATTTAGGAGGTTAGGTAGGGTAGAAAGGTAAAAGTAAAAGCATATTACTGAGTTATTAATGGTAAATATACTAAACCTTAAGATAGGGATTATTTAAGATAAATAAAAATAAGGGCCTACAATGCCTAATTAATCATATATGGGGTAAAAAATTATAGTGTATACATTTGTCCCTTTTTATGGAGTGGTATGGATTATGTGTTGTAAGACAAAAACCATAAGAGGTCTAATGCCCTAGGTTTATGTGAGGAGGTATCCCCCTTCAAACTAGGAGCTGACATAGGATAAGAAGCAAGTGATGGGTTTGAAATATGGAATAATGGATGAGATGGGTAGATAATAGATGAAATTTAATAAATTTGGTTGCATAACATGAAGTATATGTTTTGCAATGACAGGGTGTAAAGTAATACAAGCAAAGATGCCCTGAGGCAAATCCCATAATAAAATGCCATAACTATGAATAAGTGGGCTTAACAAAAGGCTAAACAAGATAACAAGTGATAGGACTTGGATGACCGAAGCATCCAATATGTTATACCATGTGTGAACTACTTATAGACAACTATTCTTAAGAGAAAATACACTCTCAAGACCCACTGAGGGGAAATAACCAAAAGAGTATGTGCCTAACATAGGCTATGGGACCAATAAGGGGTCAAAATCCACAAACCTAAAATGGTATAGGAAAAATAATAGAGTAGGTATGGAAAGGTATAAAGATAAAGCTAAGGATCAAGGATGGATGTATGTAAAATTATAAATAGTGCCAAAAATGGGTAAATTAGCATCGATCTTAAATGAATCAATGTTGATCTACCAAATTGGTGCTGATCCAAAAATGATTGATGTCAATCCAAAGTTAGGTAAATAAGCAAGTTTAACATAGAAAAGGGTTCACTTGATATTTGTGAAAATTAAACAAAATGTGAGAGATCAAATGACAAGTGTGTCATGAGATGATATGGAGGTTAGGGATAGCATATTGAGGTGACAATGATGCTCACAAGATGAGGTAGGTTTATTATTTTAATAATTTTTTGATTTGTTTGAATTTTTTTAAGATTTTTTATTTTTTTGATTTAGGATAGGTTCTAGGATTAGGGTAAGATGATAGTATAGAATTGACACCGATTCCCTATGAATTGGTTATGATTCACTAGAAATCAATGTCATTTCATGAAATGGCACTGATCTAGGTAGAATGATGCTAATACATAAGGGATTGATGTTGATTCACACAAAAAATGTGAAGGGCTTAGATTAGAGCCTAAGGTTAGGATACGTTATAATTTTAGGAGAATTTAGGCTTATAAAGGATACTGGTAAAAGGCACAGACTCTATTATAGATGCAAGATCAAGTATCACCTTTACTGGAAAAACTATGGGTCTAGATTGATGATAATAATTGGGCCCACCTAGAGGTTATATTTTTGGGAGGAGTATACCACTACAAATGCATCCATCAAGATATAATCTTATTATTTGCCTTGGTGGAGTGCTAGGATATTACTATTAGGATGTTATAGATTTCAACCAGAGAGATAACCATTATTGAGGAGGACATCTACTAGATTTTACAACTTCCTATACAAAAAGTGCCTATAGTACTTGTAGATGAGTAGGGATGGGGAGTAGTGTTTACATGCCTATATGGTGGGAATGATGCAAATATCATATTTACTACTAGTGGATTTGATTTTGAGCCTTTATATATGGTTGATGTAGTAAGGAAAGGTGTACTTACTATGATGATACTGGTGATATCCTAGTATGTACTCTTAGACTTAAGGGGAGGTAGATTTCCATAGATGTTGATAGGTGTAGTTTTTGATGTGTTAGAGCATCAGATATTGTTTGCAGGGGCATCCACTTTATTGGATAGGTTTAAAGGGAGCTTCAAGGTTGGAGAACCCAGAGGTGATATGGCTTGGATGTTATTGTTATTTTACAATGTTGGGCATATGAACACATCAAGGTAGTATATCCCATTGGTACCCCATGGATACAGTGGTATGAGACTAAGTAAAACATGTCCTTCTTATGATGTAAGGTTGATCTATCATGAGGGTTCATAGATGACATTGTTTAGGACTTTGATTACTATCGAGGGGTCCTAGATGGGTTGAGAGATGAAAATGTCATTTGGAGACTATATCTCAAATTTTTTGCATGGCCCAGAGTAGAGGTAGATATTACATACATATGGATGGAGAGGTGGGTGATTAGGAGGAGTATGGAGTATGTAGATTACCTCCATTTTGGATGAGTGTGGTGATAGTTTGGTTTGAGATAGGACATTCCATGGCCCCCATGTGTATATAGGTAAGATGATACAAAGCAAGATATACTAACACCAGTCACTAGAGATGTCCCTATGGAGGAGGAGGAGGATCCAGTAGGAGATGATGTGGAGGATGTGGGGTGCACTCTAGAATTTACAATATGGTGGGTAGGATAGTGGGAAATAAGGTAGGATAGGGTGGTGCATTTGCACTAAGAGGAAGGGGATGAGGAGATGGAGGAGGCTAAGGAGGATAGAGAAGAGATGAGATGGGAGATATAGAGTATGGGAGGAGGAGGATATTGATGTGACAAAGATTATCATAGAGAGGGATATAATTAGAACTCAATGTATCACCTTACAAGGACAAGTGGTTTTAACATAAGAGGCCCTATCCATAATGCATATTGAGCTATATGCACTCTAGATCAGATTGGATACCTTATGGGTAGAGTTTGACTCATTTTAGCTGAGTCATGACATGGTGGTGGAGGCTTGAAATCTATACTGAGTGGAGAGAGATAGTTTGAGGAGGGGGAAGGGAGATGAATTAGTGCAGATAGTTGGAGGGGTGGATGGGTTGAGTATAGGATAGGTGGGGACCATAAGCATTGATAGATATAGGGAGCAAGTGAAAAAGATGAGATATTAGGATAAGATCATATTGGATCTACATCTAGATATTCTACATTATTCTTCCTATCTAGCCATATAGGGTAAGTCTTTTAGGTGGACTCATACAGGGTACGTGAGAATTAGGAGTGTATCTCAGAGGAGAGACAAAGATAGGGATAGAGGAGGAGATGGGGAAGGGGATGGGAGTGGAGATGGTGGTGGAGCCATTGAGAGCATCCATATGATCAAGATATAGTTTATATATTAGCTCATTTATTGATATATTTATCTTCATTATACTAGCCAGAGAGCCACATACATGTATACAGATACTTGTGATGTACCTTGATTATTATATATATATGATTCATGATTATGAGTTATGATGTTGTTATGGATTATGTTTATGGAATATGGATGCTTATGGATTATGCTTATATTTATATTATATATTTTAGCTTATTAGATGATGTGAATTATATTTAAAATATTTATGGATTATGAGTATTATGGATGTAATTTGGATCATGGATTATGGATTGTTATGTGATGTGATTAGATTATTTGATTATGAATTTAAATGTTATAAAATGTTTATGGATCATGATTATTATTTTATGATGGATGTGATTTTGATGTATGGATTTATTTAATGTTTGAAATGTTCATGATTAAATTAATATGGATGTGACTTTGATTATGTTATTATGGATTTAATGAGTTGATTAGATTATGCATTATGAGATTTTATGTAAAACTATTTATGGATTATGGATGTAAAAATTTAAAATGTCTTAAATTATGATTTTGGATTAGATTATGGATTTTGAAAAATGTTTATGGATTATGATTATTATGGATGTAATCTATAAATTATTGATTTCAAGTTTATAGTTATTTGAATTACTAGATTAGGATATTTATTAATATATATGGAAACTCAATAATTAATTAGGACAAATTTAATTTACAAAGGGATTTATTTATTGTTATTGGCTCATACCATGACCCAAGAAAACCACTTGAAAGGAATTAATGTGCATCTTTAACCAACTAATAATAACTATTGATACAGAGCTAATTCCATTCCTTGCCAAACTCTGCCAATATCCTTCACCTACATAAACTTATTCTTGTTTGCAAACTTGTCAATCTATCTTGGCGATCACTAAATATATTTTTCCAAATATATCAAGAACACAAACACATACTTAATCAAATTTTTAATATTCTTAAAGCATTCTTTCTTATCACTACACACCACAACAAACCACTTTATCACTCTGCTCTTTTTACTTCATTCAAGAATCTCTCCTTTTCTCTATGCATAATTTCCATAAAATCCATTTTAGACAATAATAATTAATTGGTTTATGTTTACTCAACATATTTAATTCTTTAAACAATCAATTATATCTCTTAGGTCATTATCAAACTTCCACTATACATTTGGACAACCTTATACAACTATGTTCACTTAACAATGACTTTTATGCTCCCTCATCAAGTAGTGATAATAGTGCTTACCTAATTATCATATACTATTATGGGATTTGATTTTGTTGATATGGTTTTAATTTCCTTTCTACCTCTCCACTAATTCACAATCACTTCCCAAGTTTTAACTCTCCTCTCCTCATAACTCTGCCACTTTGTTCTCAGTCTTGGTAGCCCTGTTACCTTGCATTTATTACTTGTACAATCATGTAACTTATTCAAATTGAAAAAAAAACTTATTTAAAATAGCCTTTTCCATTTTAATTCTATTCAAAAAGTTTAATAACCTAAAATTTCATTTAGACCACTTTTCTTGCCAAATCTTACTCATTGTTGTCTAGTATTAGGTCTCTTAGGTTATTTTGACACTGTCTGTCCACTCAATCTTCTATATATGTACATAAACTTGATGGTATAAACTAAAAAAAAATTAATAACTTGTAAAATAGAAAACCCTAATTATATACCAATTTTCATAAGATTTTTATGGATATAAATCAAGATATGGCCAAAACCCTAGATTAGGGTTTTTGGGACTCTAACACAGGCCAAGAGCTAGCACAAATCAATTGTGCACATTAGGAATGGTTTCAATGATCCCAAATAGGTTTAAAATGACTATATATACATAATTAAGTATTATAATCCTCAAATGGAATGAATCATCCCAATGTCTATCATTTCCATGTCAAAACATACTTGACTCTGCTAAGAAATTACATGCTTCAGGTTTGTATTCTCAGTAATTAGATAATGAACATTCAAATACCCACAAGGGGTGATGATACATTTAAAAAATATTCAATACCACTTACCTAAATATTGTAAATTAATTCCAAGTCTTTTTTTCTCCTTAAATTTGAATTCATAGTCCTTTTGACATCTCAAACACAATAAGCCCAGTTCTTATACTATATTTTGTGAACCAGAACAAGGGTAATTAGGGGTTTGTAATATTTTCAACATTAATGACCTTATAAACCTACTTAAAGATCATAACCACCTATAAAAACTAAATTACACCCCATACTCAATCATCTTTGGATCTAAACAGTCCATCATGCAAAGAAGACATAGATTTCTTGAATTTTGCATATTGTGTTCTTACAAGGAAACTTATCAGTGACCCACTTGGTAGGAAAACCAATGACAAGTTTGTTTATCAAAAAAATATTTGTTTAAAATTTTAACACATATGTTCTTACACATAATTCTCTATAAAAATTCAATAATCAAAGGTTCAAACACCTAGATTTTTGTTAATCAAACTGTATATATGCAGTCCCTATAGATAGACCTTATCTATCTCTTTAACATACTTTGTGATCCATTTCAATTAGAGTTTCCTATATCTAATTACCAATATAATTTGATTATATAATTTTCAAAAGAATTTCACAGTAATACTTACCATTCATAATTTTTTCAAACACATTTATACCCTGTCCATCAAAGAAACTCAATATAAATAAGAAATGGATAGTACCAACTTGTTATATTATCTCAATGCATGTTTCATAAAGAATAAGGGAACATATCTGCAAGCCAAAACACCATTCTCTACTCCTTTAAAGTTGTGGATTATTACAATATCTCATACAATCCTAATCATTATTATAATAGACCTTCATTCCTTCTAATCACCTGATCTACCCCTATTTTATTTTCACACCTATCTCTTCTCCTACTTACATCTTCACTATATATCCTTAATACTATGTAAAAGACTTATAAAACAAGATTAATAACCATTTATTATATCAAGAAACATCCATTTTCTCTAAGACCCATGTAGGGTGATCATCACACTAGCTGCCACCTTACACTTTCAACTAGACACAAATATTGCAAACCAACTTATGACACAAAAACAACTCCAAGGACCTTTCAAAGATCTTAAGGGTCATTTTATAACTTTATCAACCCATTAAAAATGTTCACCACTCAATTAGACTTCCTAATACAATATGAAATTTTAAACTTCCCCTTTTGGATGGAAAACTAACTTTCACATAAATTCAATTTTTCTCCTAGCTAAGATACCTTATAGACTATTTTTGAGCATTCCAAGATGCCCCTGCATCAAGTATCCTAACAACTTTAGGTCAACTAAGTTCAGGATCTTTGAGATGGACAAATCTAAGGATTTACTTTTAGGATTTAGTGGAAAGTATATTTTTAAGAGGAATATGTTTCCATCTTGCATATCCAAAATTAAGGTCAAACCTAGAATCCTTTTATACCAATCCATGTAGATTGATCAATGTGGGAAGTCTACTAAATTAAAGAAATATGATCAATGCGGGAAGCTTTCATGGGATGTTTTATGCATGATATCCATGCTTCGAAGGAGTGGTCTATATTTTTAGATCTTATTTTCAAAGTAGTTATCCTTCAAGGGAGTAGTATACAATTTTGATATTTTGTATATTTAAAGATTTTGTAGATTTATAATTGTCCTTCAAGGGATCAGTCTATTTTTTTCTATCTTAAAATTTATTTTATTTTGATTTTTGATCCCAGTGTTATTATTTATTTATGGATTGGCCTCAGGTATCCTAAGACAATTTTCTAAAGCTTTTTTGTATAAGATAATACACTTATTCTTAAAATGAATTAGTGATAGGGAGGGATTTCATGGGATAATGATTTGCAGATCCTTCCCATTATAGGTGAAGCTTATCCAAATAGAGCATGCTATGAATAGATCTAGGGATTCATATTCAAGGTTAAAAATGAGTAATGTTTTTGAATAACCACATGTATCTATATATCATTATTTGGTATAAGAATAATAGGGATGTGATCCCAAAAAACTAAACTAGGCAGACCAAGGTAATTAAGATGTATTAACAGTAGAAAAGACATAGATGAAATGAATTAATAGGTTCATGTTCCAATTTTCCATCAAGAGAGGCTAAGTAATATGCCCTAGATCTATACTCATGAGTGATAATATATGGTCTGATCTAATTCAGATTAGATTTTCCTCATTTGATTTTTTCTATATTAGTGACATGTTGATTTTCCTTTAAGGCAAGGCTACCATTATTAAATTCATGTTCTTTTAGATGATTATTATAGGAATACTTTATTCATTCCTGTTACACATGGAGATGGTCAAGGGTAGTTGATCAACTCTCATTCAAGAGTTCAATCTGGGCTAATCATTCTTGATAGAGATCATCTTTATAAATGGTATCCTTAAGGGAGATGTGAAGGGAAGGAATTTGAACCTCAAGAGAAAGTACAACTTTGGTACCATAAATTAGGGAGAAAGGAGTAGTACCTGTAGGGGTTTGAATACTAGTCTGATAAACCCATAAGGCAAAGAGAACATGAAGATGGTAGTTATTTCCTACTTCATTAACAACTTTAGTTATGATTTTGATAAGATTTTTATTAGATGCCTGAGGTTGTCCATTATCTTGAGGATAGTAAGGTGAAGAAAAGCTTATATTAATGTTAAAATAATCATAGAGCTCCTAAACCATTTTATTCTTAAAATATTTTCCATTATCTGTGATGATCTTATGAGGAACACCAAAGTGACAAATAATATGTTGACTAATTAATTCAAAAAAATTGTCTGCTTTGGTCGAGATAAGGGGGATAGCCTCAACCCACTTAGTAAAATATGTAGTGGTGGTAATAATAAATATGTGACACTGGGAATATTTAGGGTTTTTTTATAATAAGATCGAGCCCCCAATGACAAAAAGGCCAAAGTCCTGTGTTACCTGTAATGCTTGGCTAGGGACATGGGATAAGTTAGCATGTCATTGACACTTTACATATTTCTTAATATATTTTTAAAAATATTGATTTAAAATGGGATAATAATAACCTAATCATAAAATTATCTTAGTGATGGTGCATCCACTAAAATGTCCACCACACAACCCATCATGAGCTTCTTTGATAGTGAGGGTAGCTTCATGACCTTGGAGACAATGAAGAAGGATACCATTGAAACCATGATTATAAATAACATGACCTAGTATGAAAAAATGTGTGATATGATGTTGGAAATCTCATTTACCATTTCTAGATAGATTAAAAGGAATAATCCTCCTTGACAAGCAATCAAATATCTATGCGTACTAGAGATCTAATGAATTTTCCACCACATTGTGGATGGAAGGAAGGTCATTTTTGGTAAAATAAGGTTGATTATTCCTATGGATGAGGATAAATAACTTATATTATTGAGATGAAGATGGGATAAAGGAGGCCAAGGAAGCCATAATATCCATAAATTTGTTAGTTAATCGAAGAGTGGCTTGTATAGCATAATACTTAAAATTGTATAGTAACTGATCAACCAAGGTCTTATACTTATAAAGGGTATCATTCTTACATTGATATATGACCTTAATTTTATTAACCATGAGCTAGTAATCACCATAGACATTAACTATTTCAATACCCAAGGCTAAAGAAATATGGAGACCTATGATTAAAGCCTTATATTCTACCATATTATTAGTGTAGTCAAAATTAAGCTTAAAATATAGAGGTATAGGTGTCCCCTAGGAGGGATTAGGATAATTATAGCTCCCCCACCATGATTACATTTAGATCCATCAAATAATAGGGTCATTTGATATTGTAGATCTGTTTGAGACATGGAGGCTATGGATTCATCCAAGAATTCATAATTAACTATTTGATTATTAGCAAGAGGCACCTCAACAAGCTGATCAATAATTATTTGACCTTTAATTAATTTTTTATGGATAAAATTGAGATCCAATTATACTAAAATAATGACACATTTGGCCATTCATTCATTCTAATAAGTCTTTGAATGCATAAATTTCAGGGATCAGTATTCATGACCACATAGGTTTTGTGATTGAGTAGATAATGGTGAAGCTTAGAAGCTACAAAGACCAAAACTAGGTACAACATCTTAGAATGAGAATAATGCATCTCGCATTCAATAAGTGTGTGACTAGGATAGTAAATGGCCTACTCTTTGTGTTTCTCATCATGATGGGTAAGCATGGCTCTAAGGGCATGGTCGGTAGCAAAAATATACAAGAAGGGTTGCCCCTCCTTTAGAGGAGTGAGAACTAGTGGTGAAATAAGGTAGCTCGTAAGAGATTCTAAAGCCTTATAACAACTAGAATCCCATTTAAAATAGATATCTTTCCTTAGGAGGTGATGAAATGGTTGACATTAATCAGATATGTTGGAGATAAAATGATGGATAGACTACAATTTACCTTGTAAACTACATAGTTACTTAAGATTATATGGGGGTGGCATTTATAAAATGGATTTGATTTTAGAGGGGTCAAATTTTATCCCTCAAATGGAGGAGATAAAGCTTAAGAGCTTACCTGTAAATACTCCAAAAATGCATTTCTTAGAATTTAGATGGACATGAAATTTGATTAAGTGAGCAAAGATTACTTTTAAGATCAAAAGGTGGTCTTTTCATAATTTTGGTTTACCAAGGATATCATCCACATAATCCTCAATAATTTTATGGATAATATCATGGAATATATAAGTCATAGATCTTTGATAGGTGGCTCATACATTCTTTAGGCTAAAAGGCATAACTTGATAGTACAAGGTTCCCCAAGGAGTAATAAATGAAGTCTTATGTTGGTCTTTTGGTGTGACAAGGATCTAATTATATCCATAGAAACCATCCATAAGTGATAAAATTTAATTCCTAATGGTTAAATACACTAATTGGTCAATATTAAGGAGAGGGAAATCATCCTTAGGACAAGTAAGATTAAGGTCTTGAAAGTCAATACAAAGGCATAATCCCCCTATAGGCTTGGTGATGGGAATAATATTATATGCCCATTGAGGTTAATCAATAGGTTGGATAAAATTAATGGATAAGAGATGTTGTAAATATTCCTTGACTAATAGCACAATGTGAGGATACATCTTTAGGAGCTTTTGCTTTATAGTTTTATCATCAAGGAATGTGATAATGTTATGGATAATAATATCTAGATCAACACTAGGCATATTGCTATAGGAGGAAGTGAACACTTCACTATGATCTATTAGAAATGTAGTAAAATCTTGAAACTTTTAAGGATATAAAGATTTGTTGACCTTAAGTATTCATGGAGTCTCATGAGATCCTATGTCAATGTCAATGGTGGCCTCATTTAATACACTAGAGGTTTTAGTCAGAAGGGATTTACATATATGGGAGTTCTTTACACCTAAATGAGTTAAGTTAGACTCATCATCCTAATACTAAAGAATAAGGATGGTGGGAAAATCCTACCCTATCATGTTCAGGTGGGATAGAGGAATGGTTTTAACCTGTCCATGACTATGATAGATGAGCGGCTCTATAGTAATAACATTGAATGAAAAAAAGAGTTTGGGGGAATGGATACGACATTGTCTATCAAAGAAGGGGTATTGGATGGTGAGTATGGCATGTCCTCTTCAAGGATAGGAAGGAGAGAAACATTGAGGGTAACTTTGGGATTTTTAATAAAAATGAGGTTGTGCTTTTCATGGGGTTCCTAAAATATCCTGATGTAACCTTGTGTGGACCTTGTTCATAATTTCTTATGCCAAAACCCTTCCAAGCACACTATTGTAGGTATGTATTTGAAAATTGGGGTTTATCAAGGAATGAATTTTTTTAGGTAAATGGTTTAACTTAGGTTAGGTTACAAAATACTGAATATGGCTGATCGATCCCCCATAGATCAAATGGGTGCATAAGAAAGGTAGACCAAAAGGAATGATTTCTCCTAGATTTGGATAATAATCATGATGTTTATCTAGATGTCCATATTCTTAGGGAGTAGGGAGAATATTGAGTGTCAATAATTGATACTCTCTAAGTGTTAGCTACTAAAACATGGAATCAATGGAGTCCTTACCAATTCTTGATGCAAGGATTATCGTACTAGTTTATGCCTCATTGGATGATGATAGGGTAGGGATTTATAATGGAATTAAGACATCATTTGGTCAAAAATTGAGGTTTAAAGTATTGAATGGATGGGGATCAGATATAACATTATGGATTTTACCTTCATATTCAAATTTAATACATCAATGCAAAGTAAAGGGGATACAACACATAGTGTATATCCAGGGATGTCCTAACAAGATTTTATGTTGAAACTCCCCTTTTATTACATAAAATAGTTCAGGTAGAACACACATGCCTAATTGAATATGGAGGAATATTTTTTCTAATGCAGGGGTGATAATATCATTAAAAGCTCATAAAATGGTAGGGTATTGGGTTACAATTATTTTAGGTAGCTATAATTATTTAAACACATGAGAGGAGATGATATTTATACTAGCACCATTATCAATCATTACTTGTTTGATTTGAGTTTGATCAATCTAAGTAGTGATATATAGTGTGGGGTCCTAGTCATCAGGATATAAGGGTGGTATTTTTGAGTCATAAAATGTTATGGATAAGGTATTTTGAAGTGATGCAATGAAATCCAATAAAGGTTGGGTTCATCAACTTATATCTCAGTGGCCCATAAGGATTCTATCATAACCTTGTGATGTTGCAAAGAATTTTGGATCAGTTTATATAAGGACACCTTGACTAGGAGATGATGAAGCTAATTTAGAATGGATATTTGTATGAGTTCTAAAGCATTATTATTTTGTACTTTTCCTAAAATGGAAATTTTAGGTTTCAGAGTGGGCATTGTAGGATTATTTTTGGTAGGAGTTGGTGCTTTGGCAATAGTCACTTTGGATTTTTTTTATTGTGGGTTTTGTGACCCTCGAATAAGGATTGCATAGCTATATAAATTACATCTATCTAAAATAAAGGGGGATTTATTGTGTTTTTAGATTCATCCACATCTAGAGGGTTCAGGAGAGGTTGATATTGAGTTGTATCAAAGGTTTTATCTTCTTTTATAGCTTGTCTTGATACTGTAGGTAGTATGCTACTTCCTAATATGGTTATAACCCTAGTATTTTGACCATGGGGATGTTCATGATCCATCTATTCCATTAAGAGATCATCTTCTTCTATTATTTTTTGGACCACAACCTTTAGCACATTACAACTTTCTATGTCATGACCTGCTATTCAATGATACATGCATTTCTTATTTTATTTATACCATACTAGTTTTTAAATATGAGGTTTAATGGGTTTTATGGGTACTAGAGTGATAAGGGAGGTCTAGAGAAGCTAATCAAGGATCTTAGAATAAGACCCCTTCAATAGATCTTGACTAGGCTTTTTAATCCTCTGAGGTACTGGTAGAGAAGAAGTATGTGATTTTAAACCTTGACCTTTTGAGCTATTTGTTTGAATATTACTTACAGTCAGTACCTTATACTTAGGATAAGCCCTTACACCTAAACCTTGTAGATAGTAGGGGTTTAAAGGTTATGTATTAGCATTATCATGGTGGGAAGATCCCTTTGTGATGGTACATGCAATTTAGTAGAGGATTTTATGATGGTGGCTTTCAGTCTTTCTAAATAATGGGGTCCTAATATAGATTCTCTTATTTGAATAGGTGGCAGTGGTGCTTTCCCTTTTTGAATCTAATTGGGGGTAAAGGGGATATCTTCTTTAGGGAGTTCAATCATAATAGGAGGATGCTACAATGATTTTCTTCTTGGAGCCCTGAGGTTTTTTTTTGACATCTATCGCTTTCTCCTTGATTTCTCTAAGATTTATCTCCTCCCAAGTAATGGGGGAAATTGGTCTTAAGCTAGTTTGGGGTAATGTGATGGTTTCCTTAGGGGTAGTAAGTTAGAGGGGATGGGTATGATATATGCAGGTATAACAGAGACATGGGGAATGGTATGCATATATTATAGAATGTCTAAGAAAGCATTTTCTTTGATAGTCTTTTGCTATTTTATTTATAATTTATCATCATGATGCTTTTATATATTGTTTCCTTGAGTGGATCCCAAATAATGAGATCCAAAAAACTTGAGTAAGTTATCGATATGTCTTCACTTAGTTCAGATGGTTTAAAGGTGTCTCTTGTAAGGAGATTAGGGATAGGAGTACTATCAAATTCTTTAAGAAGAAGATAGTCATGGATTATATTAATTACATAAGTTTCATGGTCTAAGGTGGATCCTAAATTAGCATGCATAGAATTTGATATGGAAGCATGATTAGGGAATGGCTACCTGAATATGTTTATAGAATGATTAGGGTATATATTAGGTTTACCTAGTTGTAACTCCCCCTAATTGATAAGGTTATATACTAGACCCTTGAAACAATGACACCTAGTAATGTCATGACCTATGACATGATAGAGGTTACAAAAGTTATTTTCACTAAACTAGTTAGACTTAGGCAAAGAATCATCAAGAGGTCTTATCAAAGGAAGATCAAAGAGATATGCCTTTAAGAGATTATCTAAGATAGATGTGTAAGACTCTCCTAAAGGTGTATATTATCATAAAGGAAAATGTGTCAATGTATTTTGAGCTTGTGCCTGATAGGTGGAGGGCTTAGATTGGTTTTTTTTTATGGTGGTGTTGATTTTAAAACTACAACATTAGTAGTTAATTTGGTTTTAATATTGTTGTTAATCCCTTTAGAGGGATTAGGTTTAAATTTTTTAATTCACAATTTAACTTTACCTTCTTTCAGGTCTCTGATTTCTAGTTTGTGGGCCATGACAAAGGCCTCATCAAAGGTCTTGAGAGATTGTAACTGTAATATCGATGAGATGTGTTTAACACATGATCTCATGAATAATTTTATTAGCTCAAGTTGTGGAAGGGAAGAGGTGAGTTGATTTATGAGACTCCTCCATCTAGCCACAAAATCAGTGACAAATTCATCACCAAACTATCAAATGACATAAAGGTTGGTGATACTAACTTTTCTTATGATATTGATAGAAAAGTGCTCTAAGAAAATTTGGGCTATCTAACTAAAGGAGAATAGGGAATGCTGAGGAATTGAGTTGTACCAATCTAGGTCAGGTCCAAATAATGACATAGGAAAGGTCTTAAAAAGAAGTACATCATCATGTGTTATAAGATAGTAAGCATGTCTGAATGCTCAAGGTTTTTTTGAGGATATTCATTATTTTGAAACTTTGTAAAATTTGAAAGTTCCCACTATAGAACGTAAGGTCTAATGAGGATTTCTAGGTTTGCTCGTAAGTGAACATATTTTTTTTCCCAGAGGTAGAGGCTTCCAAATTAGCCATCCTATTCATAAGGATGTTTATAAAGTCTAGTTGGGTGTTGTATTGAGGGATACATCCAAAAACATTCTATTATGGGAGTTGAGATATAGGAAGCTGAGTAGAAAAGGACTAAGATAAAGGATAACCAACTAATGTGGTTATGAATAGTTGAGATGCCACCACATACTATGGGGCTTGTAAAGGGATATAAGTAGACCCAATATCTTGCATAGGTGTTATTTATTAGTGGGTTAAAGGGATATATTATTGAGGTGGTTGAATTATATGGGCTTGTTGTAAAGGCTAAGTTTTGGCATTTAAAGGTATACTAGTTTAGATAGGTGGAAGGGTTGTTGGAACTGAGATAACTAGGTTCTGAATCATTGTGGTAATACGTTGAGTAGATATAAGCTAAGGTGTGGTGATATTTTGAGTTTGGGTACTAGTTGGGGATGAAACAATAGATATCACTAGAGGTGGATTACCTAAGGGTTGTGTAGTGTTAGTGTTATAACTAGCTGGGGGAGGATTGTTATGGGAAGACACCGTAGTGGTGGTAAACCCTTCACCTTCATCTAAAAGTATTCCATATGGGTTATTAGAAAACTATGTATGGGGAAAAAGTGGGATGTGTATATCTCAATAAATGAGGTAATGGTTAATTATGATTGGGTTATTATCCAATATGGTGGAAAATTTGAGATTATCTTGGGTATAATACTAGGGAATACCTTTCCCTATAGACTTAGGGGAAGTAAGAAGACTAGGATAATTTTCCATGGATGAGGATGAAGATGGAGGTTCAATTTTATTTTGTGACTGCTATCATGTCAAAAACATGTAATGATAAAGGAAAAATAAGAAATAAAATAAAAAAGCACATAAAAGTTCCTTTTTGATTATCTTGTATTTAGTGAAAATAAAAAGATACACATGCTAAAAACGTACCTAAAAAGTTTTTAATTTTTAACTTTAAAGTTTAATAAAATAAGATAAAAGGTTACCAAGGGTACTAAGAATCAAAAATCCAAGGATGGTTTTAGGTTTATTTTGGCTTGAAAATATTTCTATATTGGAATTGATACTTGGCTTGATATTAGGGCCTACCCCCTCACTTCACACACTACAACGTAAGGGTGTCAGGTGCTTAGCTAGTATACATATCAAAAAACTAGGGTTTATACTTAGTTAGCATACTAATTTTATTCTCCCCTTGGTGTTGAAATCAAAGTGGGATATCTGGGAAGAAGGTTACCACTAGGTGATGAAATCCCAATCAGTTCCCTTATGTCAATGTTTAATGAGTTTATTATGCAATTGGTTTGGTATGTGTATGATAGAAGTGATAGCTATGATAAATTTAACTCACCTATATTATTCTATATTAATTACCTAAGCAAGCAAAAAATGGATGTAGTTCTTTTTTACCGTTAGAAAGGAATTAAAAAAACAATTTTGGATTTTCTTAGAATGAAAAAAATAAACAATAAAAAAAGAAATAACGATGGATAAATTTAGAATGAATTTTAATAAGAAAAGTGAGACCTTAGATGTCCCACTGGGTGTGCCAGAATGTTATAGTAGTTTTTCATTTTTATTTAAATTCAAATACGTACTAAAAACTTGAATGAAAATTAGAGTTTATTATGAATACCTAGGGATTAGGAGATGTTGCACACCACTTTGCATCCAACAACTAAGGGAGCTTATTTTTGGCTGGGAAGAATAACTTGCACACATAAATAACTTGGACAAAAATAGATTAATATATAAGTAAGTGAGTTGTCTGGTTGGAAACCAGTCCCAAGAAGCTTCCTCAAGTGGATATTAGCTCACTTGTTTACGCAATCAAGTGGATAAATGACATATAAAATTACAATAGATAAAAATATGATAACAATGATAATTAATATTTAATCCTCATTTAATCTATCAATATAAGCAAAATATTTGTCCCAATAAGCCATGACAATATTTACATCATCCTGTATGACATCTAGTTGGTCGATAGTGTCTTTAAAATATGGAGAATAATTAATAGTGCATAGAGCTAGCTCGAAAGATATGTCACTCTGATCATTAAATAAGGGTTGGGATACTATGGGAAGATTACTGATATTGATTACATCATGCACTATACCTAGTAGAGTCATCTACATAACAAGGCCATATTAAAATGACAAAAAATTAGTAAGGATGAGGATAGTGATCTAAGATTAAAGACTTGGGTTCTAAAAATTAAACATAGTGGATCAATGTTGATCCTGGTAGGATTAGTGTTGATCTATAGAATTGGTGTCATTTTAGAATGAATCAACATTGATTCTCTATAGCTATGCTTAATATAAATAAATAATAGATTGGATAACAAAGACTAATAAACACATATTAAAGGATATAGATGGTATTATAGAGATTAAATAAGTAAATAACATCATAAATATTGGTAGAAAATGATATAAATAAACATGATTACTTGCCTTTCACCCATTTTCAAATAGAATGAAATCTTCCTCATGAATGCAGGCAGTCTTTTGGGTTTGTGAAAAATGGATACAAATTAAATGCAAAAAAATTATGGTAGAGTGTCATTAAGGATGTCCTTAATTCTCTAAGAAATCTATCAACAATTCAAATTTTAGATTTTATAGGTTTAGAAGACAAACGTTGGTTGGGTATTTATGGATCGACGTCGATTTGAAGAATTAGTATTGATCACATGTGAATCAACACCGATTCACCCAAATTGGCATGTTTATTCCAACTAAGGGTGAAATTAGGCTTTGGTGAGTGTGAAGTTGTTGGTAATAAAGTTATATGGGGGTAAAGTGGTTTAAGAGTTAGATTCCCTAGGTTATTAATGGATTTAAGAGGTTAGGGGGATAGAAAGGTAAAAGTAAAAGCATATTATTGAGTTATTAATGGTAAATATACTAAATCTTAGGATAGGGATTATTTAGGAGATTAAATAAAAATAAGAGCCTATGATCCATAATTAATTATATATAGGGTACAAAATTATAGTGTCTACACTATTAGCTAGTTTAAATACTCTTTGTTTATTAATCATAATCTCCCATTGACAAAGGATGTGTCATAAGAATCTAGTATTGACAAAAATATTTGATTATGAGCATTTAATTTAATGTATATATTTCCTTTGAATCTTAACTATGTTTGTGTGCTTTTGTGTTGATGGAAACTTACAACATGCATTAGTTCTCAATCACTTGTCCAACCCATAACAAAAAGACTAGATTCAAAGGGTTTCATCTATCTTTGAGTCATAAACCTTATTTTATGCCCTACCTTTCCCTTCCTTTTATATTTTTTGATCTAATTCACCTTATATTACTTCCACCCATCCACATCCAATAGACTTCTTATTTATTTTAGATTCTATTATGGCATAACCATCTAAGGTAAATAACCCATTGCTCACCATTGTTCCATTGGGTGGTAATTTATACAGCAAAGTACCTTGAAACTCATTCCTTGGAGTGAAATTATTAAATTATCCTAAAACATTAGAGGATACCTTTTAATATTTTATGGTGTGTATAAAACTCACATAAATAAGAATTAATTTGGCACTATAAGGATGACATATTTCATTTCTTAAGAAAGATCATTGTAGTTTCACTAGATAGACAAAGGATATTAATAAGGTCAAATTATAACATTAGTCTACTAACCTCACCCTTACAGATCTGTAGAAGAATTAGGTCAAATAGAGGCACCCCAAGGAGACCTCAAACTCAGTCATATTCCCTAATTGGAAGAGATCAAATTTCTTCACTTATTATGGCACTAGCTTCATTAGCTTGCTATACTATTGTTGTACTAGAGATATCCATGATTTGCCTATAAACTAAGAAAAATATCTTTCTTTTCTACCTTTGTAATAAATAATATAGAATAACACATAAAGAATTTAAAAATTGCCTTAGGGTTATTAAACATATTCCATGAAGATGTGGCATGCAAGATTTTCTATTTTACATTGTAGGATATTGCCTATATTTGGTTTCTCAATATCTTAGAGATTTTCCATTTTATATTATTGGCATTGAGAAATAAAGGAGAGGATATTCCTGTCCCAAGAGCTAGTTCAAGAGAAGATAAATAAAAATTAGCATTGAGTATGCCAAGAGGTGAAGAGCTACAAGCAAAGAATCTACAAAAAGGTGAGAAAGATAACAAACAAGGTAAGAAGTTAGTCTACATGAATAGAAATGTTTTAGATGAGTTGGTTCAAGGTATACATGCTAATAATAAGAGGAAAGGTTATCAAAGATTGTTGTGCTATGAGTAATTCAAATTGGTTAAGGAAGCGTTAATGCAAGAAGAGCAAGGAGATGATGAGAAGACATACCATAAGAAGGTGGGGTATTATAAAGAGGCATATAAATAAGATTACAATGATATAATGACAAGGGATAATGAATAATATGTTTATAATCAGCCATTATAGCAAGAAAAAAAAGGAGAACGTATTGTCAAAGAGATAAACCAGTAAGGAGTGCATAGACAAGCCATGAAAAGTGAGGAAGAAAGAAATTATGGAGTAGAATCAGGGGTCAAGAATGAGAACAAGATAGTTGAGTCCAAGTATGGTGAAGATAAATCATATATGGAGGAGATATAAGATGAGGTGAACAAGGAGTTGAAACAGGCCATGTGTTTCATAGAGATAGATGATGAATTGATAAAAAAGTAAGATAAAACAAGGAAATAAAGATACAAGTACCAGATGAGAAGAAAAGAGAAAGACAAGAGCATTAGCAGAAATAGGATCTTATAATGATATAAGAAGAGTAATTTAAAATAAATAAAGAAGGTGGATAATGTACATTTGATCTGGAGCTCAAAATTTTCCCCACTTAAGGAGTATGGTTGGTATCCTAAGATGACATAAGTTGTTAATATGATTAAGAGGTTGATCATAAAAAAAATTAGTGTGTTATAGGTTTTATAGGTATTATATGGACCATGAGGGTGATTTATATTCATTAGGAGTCTTTGTTTGTGTTTTTATCCTTATAGAGGTTTTCCTACTAAAATCTAAAATTTGAATCTTGAACTAGGATCTAGAGAGATGTTTTGGCTTTGTTTGTTATCCAATTGTTCATGTAAGATTTTTAAAGTTCCTATATGGTCCTAAATGGGTGTGAAAATTTGTCATAACATGAATTTCATGGAGAAGGTAATGTAAATCTAGAAAATAAGAGAAGGTAACTACCATTCAACATGGGTTGGCAAGAATAGGAGTTTGTTTGCATGTTTAGTATAATAAGAAGAATAGAATGAATGAATATGGAGTGTTTGAATAGGTTAGGGTGGTATATTAGTATATATTTTAATGAGATAGAGGTATATATCTGAGTAAAGATAAGAGAGATCAAGATTTCAAATAACCCTATCTGCCTTGTCAATTATGTACATGGTTATTATATATGAAAGAAATCAATCAATAAAAGAATGATTTGAATGACTTCTTGGTGAGTTTAATGATATAATTGGTATTTAATTCATATTATTATTATTTTTTTATTTTAGTTATAAATTCAATATTTTCACTTAGCTTCTGTACTAAGGTTATTTTTGCAAGCTACAAGAATTTTGTCTTGGCACAGTCTTGATCAAATATAGTAGAGTTGTTGTTTGGACGTTCATTTAAGAGGTTAAGATATTGTGGATGTTTTAGAGTAATTATTTAATGTTTATTATAATTTTTATTCTCAATTTAATCCAATTTATAGTTAAAATTTTCATTCAAACTTATATATCAGTCATCATAGTCCCATTGAGAGTTATTCTACCAATATACAACCTAGATAAATAAATTTCATTGAAAATGATTATTTCTGGGGTTTGTGAATTATGTGAAGCCTAAATATATTTGAGAGTGTATAAATTATTTGAATAATCTAATGTAAATCTTAGTATTTTTTTATAATTTCAATAAACAAGGATAAACTATCACATAGTCATGAAAGTTTAGTAGAATTCTGCATGATTATGGCTTGAAGCTATTTGATGGTTGATTTTGAGCTTCCAAATATTAAATAATGTAAAAGGGTTATTTAAAATATTTTTTAGGTGGTATAATCTATTTAAGTGCCTTAAAACTTGTTATAACCCATTTTGTTTGCCCTTAGCCTTACACATGCCTATCTACAACTAGTTAGGTTTTTGAAATGGAAATTGGTATAAATTTTGTTCTAACCCTTATAGATTATTTAAAATTTGTAATCATACATATTTTAATGTGTTATAAAATATTTAAGATTAATTATAAAGATATTTGATCTTACATTATGGTTTTTAGTACTAAGGCTTGACTTTAAGTCTTATGAGACCTAATTAACAATGAGGGATGATGAGTTAATAGGGTTACCTTATGAATTGAGCCCTAAGACTTTAGGTGAAGAAAAATGGGGATAAAGGGTATCTGAAAAAGTGTTTTATTTTTTTTTCAATTTGATTTATTTTCTCAAACCTAGGATCTTTGTGTGAAAAGAGGGCTACAAACAATTTAGGCCTTAAGAAGGGTAGAATGGTAAGTTGAGAGTTTTAATCATTAAAGTTGGGTTATTTGTTTGGATGTATAAAGGAGATACAAAAACTATGTGGATAACCGTATAAGTCATATTGAGAAGGTAATAACCATGAAACCTTACATGAAGCTTATAGGATTATAAATCTACATGAGAGTGTGGTAATGAAACTTGTGAATGAAAGGATAATGGAGTACATGCATAGAGGTGAGAGAGAAAGAGGACAAAGACACATGAAATATGACATGTCTTCAATATCAAGGAGGACTATATTCAGGACAAGAGTCTTCGTAGCCTATTAAGAGCAAGGGTGATCAAGAGACTTCAAGAATATTGAAAGAAATTACATGCATGACAAAAAAACTAGAGGCCAAGATAAGGATGAGAGTCAGATATCAAAATCAGGTAATGGATAAGTAGATTGTAGGCATAGTGAACTATATTAATTGGAATCAAATTAGATAAGATATTATATTGGTATATGTTTTTGAATGTTATAAGTTTGTATTGTTAAAGGTTAAAAATTGATAATTTATGAAGCTAAATTACAGGATTAGAATAAGATAAATTTTAAGAGTTGTGGTAAGTAGCCCTGATAATAGAGATAAGAGAAACTTAAAAGAGAAGAGAGAGAATCCAAGTGAGAGTTGTTGGTCCAAGGTGAAAAATACTTATGCAATATTGTCAATAGACCAAGTAGAGGTTGAGACACCAAATCAAGATGAAAAATAATTACTTAAGAAAAGATGAGGATAGAGAAGGCAAAGGAGAAGAAGGGATTGGCTAAATTAGGCTACCACAAGGAGAGAAAGAGAAAATAAGACCCAAAAATAAGAGGGTTGGAGGTTGGAGAATAGATGAGTGAGAGAGACAAAAGGGTAGAGAGGAAAAATCTCTTGGTGGAGCTCATGCAAGAGGAAGAGATCCAATGGTATGGATGGGTTATGAATAAGAAGAGAGTCAATTAGCCTATAAGGATACTCATTTAGAGGAGTAAGATTATCATGAGAGACTATGATAAGAAGAATAAGTGTTAGAAGAAAAACCACTGAGATGGGAGGGTGAATTAGTGTGCAAAATTTTCATTTAATTTCATTAATCATTATCAAACTAACATAGAGATATATCAATGCATAGAAAGATAATCACATAAGCATGAAGTAAGTTATCAACACATGAACACCATAGTTATGTGGGAAAACATCATGGGGGATAAAACCCATTTTCACACCATTTGGGATATTGTCTCATAAATAATGAAATAATCATTTAGTGAGGCACCAACCCCACAAGGAGCTCCAACCCCTACCTAGTCAAGCCCCCACTCAACTAGTCTTTAACAAGCACATAATTAAAAGGAGGATCCAACCCCTTAAGTGAATTGTAAACAAACCAACCAATTTAATGACACTTATGCAAGATCAAAAATTCAAGGCAGATACAACTCCCTTATTGACTAAACACCAACCCAGCTAAGACAAGCTTGATCAGCTCAAGACACCTTGTTGCTCTCTAAACTAATGGTGACTTCTTCCTCAGATATATTTCTTCTCTATAATTATTTCACTCAATGTAATATACCTATAACACACATATGATAGATATTGATGGTATCTTAACATCCATCAACTCATTCATCTCTCCTTAGTCTTCTACCCCTCTCAACCAACCTTTTAGGATAACTCTCTCAACATGCCTCTTCTAGGCTCATTAGGTCAATTAACCTTATCATCCACCTATATATTTTTTTTAGATAATAATCATGGTTTATTTATTCTTCTTATGGTACTAAATTACCTAATTCTTCTCCTTTAATATATTTTTCCTTTGCTTCTATTATCTTCTCATTAACTAGCTCAAATAAACCAATTAGGCCTTGCTTATATATCAAACACTTGCTATTACACATCTTAGTCAGCCAATAATATTTAATTCCTTAGTTAAATATTGGAATATTTCATCACACATGTTTCACATAATAAAAATTCACCATATAGGTCGGTCATACCCCTTAAGGGCCAAACCCCCATTAGGCCTAAAGGAGACCTAATGCAATTAGGTCTGTCTTAAGAACATGTTACTAATCTAACCTCTTGGACCATATTGAGTATCTATAAACACTTGAAACAAATAAAATATTCCTTTAATATACCATTTAGAACATCATTATATGTTTATTCCACCTATCAATCCAATTCACCACTTGAACAAAGCTATTAGGCCTACTTGCCATTAGTCCTTCTCACTGCTTAAAAGTCTATCTCAAAAAATAAAAGTTTAAAATAAATTTTATCAAATAAAAATATGATAATTTCAAATTAAAAAATTATCCATTAGCTAATGGTCACCACCATGTCCATTTTACATCACCAAATAGGATAAAAGGCCTCAAATTCACTCTTGCAACATGACCATTCAGAATGGTCAAACACTGCCAAAGTACAATCAAGAATATTTGATTATTAATAACTTCATGTTCACTTTAAAATAATAAAAAATAATTAATTATATCCTATATCATCTATAAAACATCATAACATTCTTGATACTCTTATTAGTCAAAATAGCTCATAAACATATTTCTTACCATATCCTATATCATCTATAAAACATCATAACATTCTTGATACTCTTATGTATTAGTCAAAATATATCATAAACATATTTCTTACCAACACACAGAAAACTATCAGACACCTTGAAAACATAATTTTGAAGAATACTATTTTTAGCTCATGTAAGGTTACTTTAAACACTTATAATTAAACTTAATATTTTATATTATACCTATATATAAACCTTATATATATATATATATATATATATATAGACACATACACACACACCCACACACACATACATATACATACATACATACATACATACATACATACATACATACATACATACATACATATATATATATATATATATATATATAGTGTCAATTATTGGTCTTACAGACAAATATCTCAAGCTACTCTCTCACAGTCCTTACACAGTCTAATAAGAAATTTTGGATTCCACATTAAAAATTATTAATCTATAAATACACCTTAAATAAAGTATTAATATGTCATTTATGTCTCAAAAAACATCAAAAATTTAATTATATACAATGAATCTTGTCATAGATTCTTAAACTCTATACTTCACCTAACACACCTAGAATAGTCATTCTACTTTAAGACACAATCATGGTGATCATGACTCTTAACACCTATGGGGAAAATTACTTGAACTTATAAATAATTTTTATGATACTAAGATAAATTTATCTCAACTCAAATCGCAAATATATAGAGGTAAAATAATAAATATAGAACAAATAGATCAAACTTTGAACCTCACTCTTTCACTATCTTCACTCACATAGACAAGTCATCTTGAGATCACTTTCTTGGCTATATGTGATTATATTAAAACTTTATAAACCAAGGTAACATTATGTATAGGTATTAAATAAATACCCTAAACAATTGCATTCATCCCTAATCATCTAAAATCAATCCATAATCTCTTTCTCACTTTGATTGGTTTTTCTCATTGTTTTCACTCTTTGCCAGTTTAGAAATAGGTAAACTTATGTGACCAAATTAGTTTACACATAGGATATATATTGTCCAAAAAACACAATTTACATTAAAAATGATTCTTGACATACAACCTCCATTGATTTTCATGCATTGACCTGATCAACCCTGCCTATAACATCAAATTCTTTAGAAATAAGCATTTTCATGTTGCTTTCACTCATAGTACTAACACACCACTAAAACCTAAAGATTCCTATAGGAGTAATATACCACATATAATAGTAAAAATATCTTAAACAAACTATTCTAGGAACTTTCTATCAAGATTTTCACCATCAAGTCATTATAAGGTTTTTGAGAGGGTTTTAGACCAGTTTACCTTCTTAACGAATGTTCATATAGCTCTATCCCTAAAACCACTTCCTAATGCTTTTAAAACCTTATTATGACCCTTTTCCATCTCTACTAAAATTATTATCTTCTCATTCAAATATCACATGTGCCAATGAGCATCTAAAGTTCCTTCTCGAACTCTTATTTCTTCACTCTGCATACATATGAGACCTCAAAACATGTTTTCTTGTTTTCACCTTCAATCCATGACCTTAAACTTAGTCAAAACCCTTAACACACCATATAAAACCTGAATCCATGATCACATGTGCTATATAAACTTGGAAACTCAACTTGACCCTTCATTTGGCCACGCTAGGTCTCTATGCATGTTAGGTCTTTGAACTAACAATTATGCTTGGTCCTTGAAAACACTTGGAAACCTATTAAATTAATATCAAAAAATCATCAACATGTCATATTAATTCATTAATTTCTCATATACTACCAAAAAACTTCACACAAGTCTCATACTACTCATCTCAACATGCTACCAACCCTGTGCCTTCACACGAGCTCTCTCATGCAAGGACTAAGCCTCAATACCTGACCTTGGAGTTATTCTAAAAGATTATTTTATTTAAACACATGTTGACACATTTTTAAAAAACATATCATATTAACTAACACTTCTTTTCTCATTCAATCTCATACATCTCTATAGTACCATCATCATGCCTTTACAAGCCATATCCATGCTCAAAGACTAGTCTATCAAACATAAATCTACTAGACTATGCTTGAGTCATCATGAATACTTACCATGTATCTTCAAAATATCACCTATATGACATTAATTAACTTTGACTACCTTTGACATCAATGAAAAATTTAATGCCATAAACACACCAGTAGGAACATACCTTAACAATCTCCCCCTTTATCATTGATGTCAAACACTCTAACACAATAGATTAATTTTGTCTCTCCATGCTAGCTTTCTCCCAATCTAGTCTGTCTCCCCCTTTGAAATTAATGAAAAAGGTCATATCTAATAGTCCATTGATCCTTAGACCTCATCATTTCACTGAATAAGTAAGTTCCCCCTTTGTCCATGCATACTTCTCTTCAAGCTTCTCAAAAGACCTGAGATAGCTCCTCCTTATTCTATACTCCATCTATATCATGTCATTTAAAATCACAAACATATTTCATAAGAATATAATACCTTGAATGCTTCATTAGGCCTCATACCAATAATAGGTCCCATGGAGACCTAATTCAAATAGATCCACTCCTTCTCTCTCAACACTGACTTCTTGGGCCAACAATACCACCTTAGATAGGTATGAATAGCTTCACATACTCCTTATAGAATTATAAAAATTCCCTTCACAATGTAATCAATATGTAAACATGCTCTCTCAGATCATACATGCCCTCCTAGACTCATCACCTTGACAAGTTTAAGCATAATAGGTAGAATGTCAACTTCTAAAGAACTCTATCTATACTTTATTGTGTTCACTCATGAAGAACATTCCATCTTTAGGTCATTTTTAGAACTTTATGAGCATTCTCAGGGCACAAAAAACATGTCATCTTACTCTTAGAACATCACAAGACTTTGGAATACCTGAGTAAAAAATATCAACCTTTAATAGCGTTGGTCTTGTAGACCAATCTTGAACTTTCACATTACTAGTATTGTCTTTGCTTCTTAGATAACATGTTGCACTTTGTTCATGATGTATTTGAGTTAGAAATTTATAGTTTGGATCAATATGATCATACATAAATTATCTACAATATCAATATGACTTCAAGAACATCTTCATTCACTTTGATCATCCATCCAAAGTGACCAATAGATTCATTCCATTCAATAATTCATTTTGTCTTCCAAAACATAGATCTTAAGCACAGTCTTCCTTCACTGAGATTTGATTATACAAAGGCATACTTTCAAAACTTATTCAATAAATGGAACAAGACTTCAATGAGGTGACAACATTTGTTAGTAGAGGTTCTTGGTTTCTTATAACTTGCTAGTTATGAGGAGAACTATGGGAGAGGTAATAGGATATGAATTGGTAGAAGCACAAATTCCTAAGGACCTATAGTAGAATTACCAAAACCATATGATGAATGCCTCTATGAAGTTTATATAGAGACACCCCATTCCATAGGGTTTAGAATAAAGTGAACTTATAGGATGCCCACATTTCCTCTCTTACCTCTTTGATCATCTTGCACTTATGAAACTAATTGCTTTCATTTAGAATCCTTTTGGGCTTGTCAACCTTCTTTGTCTCACTATCCCCAAATCCATGATTTTTTTCGTCTTATCAACTATTGAAAATATATTCTTATTTGATTCTTTCTCTACTACTATAATTAATCCATTTTTTGGCCATTTTGGCTCACATACCAAGCTTCTACCTAGTTTGAACAGATGAATAGGGTCTTAATTGTTGAATGAATCAGGTGGCTTAGAAGTAGGCTAAATGTTGCGAGTGAAGGAATCCAAGAAAGTTTTCAATGTATTAAGTAGTTATAGGAGTAGGTCTAGGAGAAGCTTAAGTTACACCTCTTCAGCTTTTGGCTAAGTATAGCACTCAAATTTCCTTCAGAGGAAGTGTTCCACATAAAGCCTACAATAAAAATACAAGGGCGCTTAATTCTTTCGAGAGTTTTGTTCCACTTTACTTGGCTATGTGTTGGAATTCTTTTGAGAGTTTTGTTTTGACCTTTTTATTCAAGTATCAGGAATTGTTTTGAATATTTTGTCCAAAACAATTTCCCCGAAGGGTCATTTCTTTGAAGAGGGTCCTTTTTAGAAATCTTGAAGGGCACTTTTTCTAGTAAAGTGTCCTATACACTTTTCCCAAAGGGTAATTTTCTTCACCAAAAGGGTCCAGTTCAAGGTTTACAAAGGGTAATTTTCATGCAAAGTGGCCCAAAGCAAAAGTCTTGAAGGGAACTTTTGAAGCCAAGTGTCCCAAACACTTTTTCTGAAGGATATATTTTTCAAGCAAAATGGCCAAGACAATTTTTCCAAAGGATCTTTCTCAAGAAAAAGGGTCTAATACGAGAGTTCCAAAAGGCCATTCTAAGGACATAATTCCTTTGAGAAAATTTTTTGGGACTTTTTCTTGAAGGTAGATTTCTTTCAAAGATTTTATCCTGCAAAAAAAGACTTAAGGTAGAATTATTTCTGACATTTTTTTTGAAATAATTATTTAAAGAAAAGTGTCCTACACATTTCTTTCAAAGGGTTCTTTTCTCAGAGAAATGGTCCACTTCAAAGTTTCAAAGGGCACTTTTTAGAGGGTAAAGGACCAAGACAAGGATTATTTTAGGCATTTTATCTATAAGAATTATTTGAGACATGGACAAGGCAAACAAATTCTTTCTTAAGAAGTGGTCCATATAAATCCCAAAAGAATTCTCCAGCAAAAGGTTTGAAGGACTAGCCGTTTGGATTTCAAAATCTAAGGACGTTCACATAGACATCAAATTTGGGAATCATGAAATAGTTTTTAATAGTTAAAAGTCATCAAAGGGGTCCCTGACTGAGCACAGGCTTGACAAGTGTCTAAATCTCAGGAGCTCAAATCAAATCCAATGACAAATAATAACTAGCAATTAGCATGTTGATGGGCCTAGATCAGATTAATAGCATGCATTCAATTATGGATTTTAGATCAATGATGCATAAGTTGGTCAAAGATTCAATGAATTTAAAGAGAAAAGGCATGATGGACATGTGGCATATGCATGTGAGTTTATATGAAGGATTGATGAATCACATTCATTTGCCCTAGGCAAATTTGATGATGAGAGTCAAGGATTTGAGTTAATTTTTGGCAACCAATTAGAGCAAAGGAGATCCCAAAATGACTTAAATAGAGGTCAAAGAGTTGATTTTAGACTAAGTTAGGTAAGCATGGTGGAGCCAAGCTTAAGCATGTTTTAGTTGGGGATAAGAGAAAATATTCTTAGATCAGATGGTGCCATTAATACTTTAGATGGATAGAATATGTCTTTTTAGACCTAATATAGATCAAGGTGGGTTATTATATATTCATATGATATAGATATGTCTAGGTGGATGTACCAACTATAGGAAAACTAATAATTTAAATTGGTTTTCAATCTATAGTAGGCCCATGTTCACATTTCAAAGCAGAGGTAGATATATGTAATTAATAGAGGAATGTCTTGAGTCATACTCTCAACAAATAACTACCTAAATTAGACTTAATCATGGCCCATGGATATGAGGATTCTATTCTTGCAATCCCAATGGCATTAATGCAATCATGAGCTTGAGGAGGCTACATAAATCTTGATCATTATGATCCCTTATCCACTCTCCCATGCAAGGTTCTCTATTTTTTCTCATCCCTTTATGCTATATATATATATAATATTTTGAGCCTTAAAATAGATCCCTTAGGCTGGTATGACTAGACTCTGCCAGAATTGTATTTGATACCTCTTGGAGTAGTGAATAGAGTATTTTATAGTCATTTTACTAATCTGTATTTAGTGTTCTATGTTTGTTTAATATGCAACTATGAATGTTATCTTCCTTTTGTATATCCAAACTCAACTTAAATTATATAAATATTATTTTTAAGTCATAAAGTGTGTCTCAACATTGATATCTTAAAGATATAGCAGACAATTGAGCTTAAGTGTCTTTAACTAGACCTTATTTTCATCGTTCCCTAGTCTGAGTGTATCAAATAGACCTCTATTCAAAATACTTTTGAATATAATCATAATAAATGTTGCATTATCTTATTTTGTAATTCATTAGTGTGTTAAAGAGTCCAATATTATGAGTGGATCTGATAAATTCTTAGTGCATCACCACAACTTAGAATAGGTTTTACTTTATGCAAACTTTTTATCCCTTTTCATCCTAACTAGTTCTTAAGTTTTAGAGATAAATGTCCAAATCCTAAAAAAATGAGGAATTAGCCTCAAATAAAATCTTAGAGGTTTGGTCTAGATATAGGTATCCCATAGCCTTAGACCACTCCCATGTTATTCCAGGTTTGAAAGCAGAACATGAACATTCCTCCTTTTATCTAGGGTGCAACCTGGACAGCTAACAGTTGTGAGACACCTAGTGGGACCAATTTTCAAGTGACTTGAAGCATACTCTAGAGACATTAAAGGGAATTTAGAAGTTAAAGACATCAGTAACCTCATCTATAGTCATTTAGGGCAAAATTAAGCATCTTTGGAAGGTTTGCAATCAACCTCAAGTTTAGAAGTACTAGTGGTTTTATGATTACAGAGCTAAGAAAGTTGTCATGATTTTGAATTCAATTCACATATTACATAAGGAGCCATGACATCCTATGAGGAATATTTCTAATATCCACTCCTATATCCACCTTACCATAGCCTAGTTGACCCATATAATCCACATCCTCCATATTATCAAGAACATCCACCATAATTTCATCCCGCTCCACCTCAATGGAAACCTCATCCTCATGACCAGTCATATTATCAACCTCATGCCCCTTGCAATCTACCTGTACCAGACATTGACTATCTGTATTCAAAAATTGAGAGATTAAGAAAAGAAAGAGATAGGTTGCTAGGAGAGCCTTAAATAGTAAAAAGGGATAGAATGTCAATATCTTATCCCTCACCAAAATACTCCTATAAACTAGTGATAGATAGATAAATTGGTTACCCTATCTCCCTTTCTTACCTCCTTGGTCATAGGATATTTCTTTGTCCATAATTGCTCTCCTAATGACAAGTAAAATCTCTATATTATCCCTAAATCAATAGCAGATACTTTGAATATGAGGTATGAACCTATACCTAACATTATTTTACAATGGAATGGGTCTCCCATGAAAGTATTTCATGTCATTGGAAGCCTCCAATTTAGTTTTCATGCCTACCCCAATATTTTAGTTGTACAACACCTTATGGTAATAGATTTCTTGCCTCATCATGCCTTATTTTTAGGTAGAGACTTCATGACTAAGGTTGGAGGGTACTTTTTCAAAGAATTGTCTCATATAATGTGCAAGCTTAAACATGGCATGGAAGTAAAAATCAAGTCTAAGCCACTCTCTAAGTTCCACATTCAACCTCTTTCCCTAGCCACCCAAAAGGTTATTTGCCTTCAATCTCCTTATCCAAAGTAATTTACTTATGTTCAAGATCCTATACCTACCAAAGAACTTGAGGTGATACCCATGTGGAATCCTTCATGGGCCATGGATCCTAATTTCATCATGCCCACCCTTGAAAAGGAGTATAAATAAGGAAAAGAAGGTTTAAAATCTAATGTTGATCCTTCATCTACTATTACTCAAACACCTATTCCCCCTTTTCACATCTCCCATCAATACCAAGAGCTTCCTAATAGAGCATTCAAGATCCCTAGTTGGAAAAATACCCTTTCCAACATCAAGCAACCCAATGGTATATACTACCCACCCCCTCCTCTCTTTAAGAGAAATTAAGTACACCAAAGTTAGTATTGGATCATCCAACATGGTGAATAAATTATCTAACCTAATAGAGGATGGGAAGTCATTAAATAGATTAACAATGATATAGTTGTAGCTAAGTGCCAAGGACATCTTTGACAGGACACTTTTAGTGTCCATGAAGAAGAGATTTAGATTAGAAACCCTATACATTTCAATAGCTTAGGAGGTAATCATGAGCAAAAATTGAGTGATAAAGGGAAACTGCAATGTATTAATGATGCAACCAAGGTAAGTGAAAGTCAAGTTGATCTTTTCCTAGGAGATCAATTAGATGGTAGCATTCATAGTAATTATATTGATACTAAATTCAAGAATCCATTTGAATATCAGTGGCAACACTTGTGTCTAAAATTTTTTAGTGGGATTGAGCAACTTAGTTTGGTAGATTTGAATAATGAAATTAGCAAGCTAATGTTTTAGATGAAGAAGATAGTGAAACTTTAGATCTACCAATTCAAGAAGATATTTTTCTTGAGTGGATTGATGATTTATCACCCCTCTATGAAGAAGATGAGCAAACCTCAGTTGATTAAGAGCCTTGTGATGACCTTATCCAAGAGGAAGAGGTGGGTAATCAACCTAATGTATTACAGGTAGATGGTAGAAGTAGAAAAGGGTCTTGTGGTTTATGCACTAACCAAGATGAGATGTCATTTTGGGAAGACTTATAGGACTTTTGCCTAAACCTAAATGCCTCACTACTACATCAGCCAAGGCTCAAGGAAAAAGAGCTCATCAAGGATGTTATGATAATTGGGCACTTAAATTCCAAGGAGCAAAATCAATTGTAGCCCTTAGATGAAAAGGAGATGAAGCTCATGATTCAATGAAAAAGAGTTTTGGAAGAAGATGATTAGGTCTTGGATCCACATCTTTAATCCCTACACCTGAGGATGGAGATAGGAGGCCTAGTTATATCATCAAGGAGACATGAACATCCACTTTCTCCCATTTATAAGAAGATGTCATAAAAGAGAAGAAATCATGTTTCAAAGACCCATGTTACATCAAGTAAATTCCCATTTGACCCTAGAGGAAATCCTGTTACTTAAGGTTAGTTGTTCTAGGTTTGTTTTGTTTCAATCAATGAGTAGCACAAGCAACAATCTCCTCTCCCTTTCTTTGTTTCCCTATAGGTTAGTGGTATTTATGTTGGTAGTTTAGGTTCACCTTCTATTTTTTTTCTCCTTTTGGCCTTTATTTTATTTCAATAGGTTAGAATAAGATTGGCACATGGTCTGGGTTCTCCAAGCATAGGTAGGTATGCAACCCCTACAAGTCACCAGAATTGTTGGCCATTTTGGCCCACATACCAAGCTTCTACCTGGTTTGAATAGATGAACAAGATCCAAATTATTAAGTGGATTAGGTGGCTTAGAAGTAGGCTCAACATTTCAAGTGAAGGAATCCAAGCAAGTTTTTAAGGTATTGAGCAGTTACAGGAGCAGGTCCAAGAGAAGCCTAAGTTATACCTCTTCAACTTTTGGCTAAGTATAACATTTAGATTTCATTCAGAGGAAGTGTTCCACACAAAGCTCATAATAAAAGTACAAGGCTTAATTATTTCAAGAGTTTTGTTCCACTTTACTCAGCTAAGTGTTGGAATTATTTCAGGAGTTTTGTTTTGGCTTTTTGTTTAAGTGTCGGGAATATTTTGGACATTTTGTTCAACACAATTTCCCTAAAGGGTCATTTCTTCAAAGAGGATGCTTTTCAAAAATCTTAAGGGGTACTTTTTCTAGCAAGGTGTCCTATACACTTTTTTCAAAGGGTACTTTTCTTCGCCAAAAGGTCCAGTTTAAGCTCTATGAAGGGTACTTTTTAGGAAAAGTGGCCCAAAGCAAAAGTCTCAAAGGGCACTTTTGAAGCCAAGTGTCCCAAACACTTTTTCTAAAGGATATATTTTTCAAGCAAAATGGCCAAGACAATTTTTTTGAAGGATATTTCTCAGGAAAAAGGGTCTAACATAGGAGTTTCGAAGGGCCATTCTAAGGACACAATTCCTTCGATAAAATTATCTAGGACTCTTTCTCGAAGGCATATTTATTTAGAATATTTTATCCCAAAGAAAAATAATTAAAGGTAGAATTATTTTAGACATTTTATTTGAAAGAATTGTTCAAAGAAAACTGTCCTATGCACTTCTTTTGAAAGGTACTTTTTTTGAGGAAATGGTCCACTTCAAAGTTTTGAAGGGCACTTTTTAGAGGGCAAGGGACCAAGACATGAATTCTTTCAAGAATTTTGTCCACAAAAATTATTCTAGGCATGGATAAGGCAAGTGAATTCCTTTAAAAAAAGTGTTCCACACAAATCCTGAAAGAATTGTCCAACAAAAGGTTTGAAAGACTAGCCATTTAGATTTGAAAATCTAAGGACGTTCATGTAGACATCAAATTTGGGACTCATGAAATAGTTATTTACATTCAAAAGTCATCAAAGGGGTCATCAACTAAGCACAAGATTGACAAGTGTCCAAATCTTAGGATCCCAGATCAAATCTAATGACAAGCAAAAACTAGTAGGTTGATGAGCCTAGATCAGATCAATGATGTGCATTCAATCATGGATTTCAGATCAGCGGCATGCAAGTTAGTCAAAGATTTAATGAATGTCAAGAGAAAAGGAGTGATAGATAAGTGGTACAAGTGTGTGAGTCTAGACAAAGGATCGATGAATCATATTCATTTACCCCAGGTAGATCCAATAGTGAGAGTCAAGGATCTAAGTTAGTTTTTGGAAACTAATTAGAGCAAAAGAGATCCCAAAATGACTTATACAGAGGTCAAAGAGTTGATTTTTTACTAAGGCAAGAAAGTATGGTGGAGCCAAGCTTGAGAATATTTTAGTTGGGGCTAGGAGTAGATATTTTGGGATCAGATGATGCCATTAAGAATATGTAGGGATAGATTAGGTCTTTTTAGACCTAATATAGATCAAGGTAGGTTACTAGATCTTCATACGATATAGATATGTCTAGGTGGATGTACCAACTATAGGAAAACTAGTCATTTAAATTAGTTTTCAATCTATAGTAGGCCTAGGTTCACATTTCAAATTAAAGGCAAATATATGTAATTAATAGAGGAGAGTGTTGAGCCATACTCTCAACAAATAGCCACCCAAATTAGACTTAATCATGGCCCATGGATATGAGGAATATGTCCTTGCAATCCCAATGGCATTAATGCAATCAAGAGCTTGAGGAGGCTGCAAAAATCTTGATCATTATGACCCCTTATCTAGTCTCTTATACAAGGTTCTCTAATTTTTCTAATCCCTTTATGTTATATATATATAGGATTTTGAGCCTTAAAATGGATCCCTTGGGTTGGTATGACTAGACTCTACTAGAATTGTATTTGACACCTCTTAGAGTAGTGAATAGAGTATTTTACAGTCATTTTACTAATCTATATTTAGTGTTTTGTGCTTGTTTAATATGAAAATATGAATTTTATCTTCAATTTGTATGTCCAAACTCAACCTAAATGTTATAAATCTTCTTTCTAGGTCATATAGTATGTCTCAACATTGATATCTCAAAGATATAGTATGTTGGTTGAATATTTTGTCGATCAGCATATTGATAAACAAAATAGGTCTGATCATCCACAGTAAGAAGATTGGTCAGCCAAATGTGTAGTTTTACCACATCAAAAGAGGACTAATCTCTCCTCTCATCAAGGGGAGGTTCCCTTATAAATATGATATTTATATATATATATATATATATAGAAACAAAAAATAATACTCAAGGGTAGGACAAACCATCCATCTCTCTTTTTTCAGAGATGATGCATGCAAATCAAAGGAGAAATCTTAGGGATAATGACAGAAAGCACTCCTCTTCTTTCATAAGTACCATTCATCAAACCACAAGAATCTTCTTGGTAGTAATTGCAAAATGTAAGCAAGGATGTAGTAACTAGCAAATTGAGATGTAACACAAAGTCTCCACCTGAATTGCCCAAGAGTGAGATACGAAGGACAATGAGGGAAAAAGTCATCCTAAGGTCCTTTACATAGAAACAAAAAAAACACACTAAAGACAATTATGGGGGAACAAAGTCTCTCCATAGTTGACTTCAAGACACCTTCCTGACTACTTTCACTAATTATACTTGTTGAATTAAAGGAATAGAAAATATATTAAGGAAAAAGACATAAGAATAGTTTCCCCAACAACAAAGATATCACAGCACAAAGTCTAAAAAGTCACTTGCTTTCTTATTCCAATAACAAAATATGATCAACAATCTAAGCTCAAAGTCTCGGTAATGCCTTTCAATTTGGGTAGAGTTTTGTTTCTAATAATTTGAGAGAGAGACCTTTAAGATAATAAAAGAGAGTCCCTTATATATCCTCTTCAAGAAGGACTTGGGAACAATAACACATCATGTTGCATTGAATTTTGTTAAGAAGACATGCTAGAATTTAGGGGCATTCACCCATTTGTTTTTCTCAATGCAGAGAAATGGATCATGCTATTGAAAGTTTGCATCTTTCAATGTCCACCTAGCGATCTGATTCTAGAAACATATCTGATGCATAAATGTTTCTAGTCCTTCCTCATCATTCCTCCTTTTTTGGTTATTTGAATCGGGTCCTTGATTCAATTTGATGCTCTGTTCCTTAGTTACTTTCTACTGGTCTTTTGAGAACCCTATAGAAGATGACACTTGGCAATTTTTGCTTGCTTTAGTAGCTTAATGAAGGTTGGCTGCAATCCTTACTTAGCAAAAGAGATATAAAGGAAGAAACTGCATACATTGACACGTGGTGACTTCCGTCGAGCTCTTAGCTATCTTTGATCAGAGACATGTGGCATGTTCCACTGCTTTGAAACTGTCTCAATAGATGACATGTGGTGGCTTCCACTATGAATTTCTGAGGGACACATGGTAGCATTGCGAGTTTTCTATTTCTTCAAAATTTTCCTTCAGAGAAAAAGTTTGAAGAAATTCATTCAGACAATTTGTCTGGAGGAATTGTCTCTTTGTCACTTTTGCCAAGGAAACTTTTTTGAAGGAAATCCTTTTGCTCTTTTGGCCTTTGAATTGGTCCATTTACTTAGTTCCTACCCTCTACAAGGGTTATTTGAGCTCTAAATTAGCCTTTTAGATTTTTGCAATGGTTCACTGTGGCTTCTGAGTGTCCTCTAAAAGGGCTATTTGTCCCTTAGAAATTTGCCTTAGTCAATTTTATGTGAATCTCAACACGTGACACGTGGCAGCATTCATTGTGAAATAGGTGAGGACACGTGGCAACTTCTGTTGAACTTGTAGAAACTTTGGACACCTTTTGAGTGTCTCATGGAAGGTGACACGTGGTAGCTTTCATCGCATTCTAGAAACACTTGAGACTCATTTTAGGTTCATGTGGACATTGAAACATGGCACGTTTCACTTAACTTACAAAGGACACATGGTGGCTTCTACTGCTTTGAGAAACAAAGTGAAATGAGGCTTTGAAGATGACACTTGGCAGCATCCGTGAGGTTTTGTCTTTGGGCTTTTGTTTGCCTTAGTCATTTTTGTCCATGAGAATTCCCTTCATAAGGGCACTTGTGTCTTTGATGCTTGGGGCACTCCTTTGAACTTGTCGCTCAAACTGACTGATTGAACCAACTTTGGTTCAATGGTTCATTCCTCTGTTTCTATTGATCACTTGAGCTAAGCTTCTTTGACACGAGTCTCATTAAACCCATTGAACATTTTGAACCTTGAACTCGTTGAACCTTTTGAACCTTGACTGAAAAGCTTGAATAATTCCCAATTTTGAAAGCTTAGAACAATTTTTTGAAATGGAAAGAGACATTTTGGTCTTGAAAGACCAAAAAAGCTTATATGTTGTTTGAAAAATGAGTGACATTTTGTGGGTAAAACAACTGGCTCCAATTGGGGAACTTCTATCAATTGTAAAAAAGAATTGAAGGGAGTAGAATTCAGAATCTCCAGTGTCTTCATGTGTACCATTGGGCTATGGAGTCATGTTACTTATAAATGAAAGGCATAAAAAATAGAAACAAACAAAACAAAATTAAATTAAAAACTATACAAATATACATATGTACAGATGAAATGATCTGATACTTCAAGAGTTGAAGTGTTTCAGATGCTACCCACTATGAGGTAGAGAAAAGAGTGTGCCATCTTTATATTTTAGTAGAAAGTTGTTTTCACCATTGTGTTGATGAATTATAAATGGGCCTCTCCAAAGGGAGTCAAACTTTCCATGCATCCCTTTTGGTTCTCTCCTTTTGTGCCACAACAAGACTTGATCCCCAATCTGGAAATCATGATTTTTGGCCTTCTGGTCAAAGATTTTCTTTACCAGACTTTGGTGAGCAGCAATTCAGTCCACCACCATGGTTTTCTGTTCATTCAGCTTAGTCAGGCACATGATTCTCTTATGAAGAGAGCTTTCCTATGTCTGATCTTCAATTTCCTTTGCCAATTTCAAGGCTAGTAATTCTAAGGTCATTGGTATCTCAGCATTGATACCATAAAGAAGTTGAAAAGGAGACATACCAATTGCCCTTTTTGGTGTGATGCTCTCTGCTCATAGAGCATCAACCAATGCTTTATGCCATGTCCTTTGATTATCATCTGCTAGCTTCTTGATGATAGTTACTAGGTTCATATTGCTTGATTCAACTTGTCCATTCCCTTGTAGAAAATAATCAGAAGAATGGGAGAGTGTAATTACATAATGGAAATAGAATTGTGTAATCTCTTGGGAGGTGAAACAAGCTGCATTGTCAGTAATAATTTTGGTTGGAACTCTAAACCTAGAAATGATATTCTCCTTGAGGAAATTGCATACAACTTCTAAAGTAGCATTCTTAGTCGGGATTGCTTCTACCCACTTGGTGAAATAGTCAGTTGTTGTAATGACATAATCATGTCTAACACTTGAAGATGGATTTATAGTCCCAATAAAATCAATTCCCCATTGTTGGAATGGTTTTTCTATGATCACTGGCTTGAGAGGCAGGGCAACTAACTTGGGTCTTCCAACAAATTGTTGGCACGTTCACATTTTCTCACCCACTTATATTCATCTTGGAAAAGAGTTGGCTAGTAATACCTAGTTCGCAGAATCTTGTGAGCAGTCATAGGAGCAGAAAAATGTCCTCTATAGGCTAGATTATGGAAAGATTTTTAAAGTTGGCTTTGTTGCTCTTTATCTACACAGTGAAGGAATACTCCATCTATGCTTCTCTTGTACAGGCCGTTGTTCCAAAGGACAAAATTGACAGCTTTTAGCTTGATAGTCCTCCTTTCTTCATAAGACAAATGAGCATGACATTCACCATAAGTAAGGAAATGAGCAATACCTGAATACCACTCATTGGTAGTGGAGACAAAAAGGACTATTGGTGTGTCTTCTACTTTAGTTTCTTCATGCTATGTATTTTTTGGCTTGTTGTCAATAATTAATTGGCATAGGCCTTTTCCACTAACCAGCTTTGTTGGCTTGATGTCTAGATCAAACTCTTGGATCTTTGTAATCTAATTGCCTCTTTTTGTCCCAAACTCATACTGAGTTAATATGGACTTAACTGTAGTGTCAGGAACTAAGGTAGTAGTGTGTGAATTCAGGATATAGAAGCGAAAATACTTGAATGCTTTCACCACTACATAGGCATGCTTCTCTATGTTTGAATACTTTAGCTCATGGGTTTTGAGAGGGAAACTCATGAAAGAAATGAGAGATTCCATACCTTCTTTATCCTATTAAACAAGAATTTTTGAAAGTGTATGTTCAAAAGCATAGCTATATATGATGAAATCTTTGTTGTAATCTGGACAAACCAAGGTAGGGGCATGGGCAATGGTAGTATTGATATCCTCAAATGCTAACTTGCCTTCTTTAGTCTAACTGAAAGTGGTCTTCCCTTTCATCATGTTCACAATGTGTCTAGTCTTTTTAGCAAATTCAAGGATGAACTTCCGTAAGAAATTCACTTTTTCAAAGAAAGAGTGAACAATATTTTTACTTGTAGGAAAATTAAGCTCTTGAACAGACTTGACTCTGTCTGAGTAAATCTTTATGCCTTCTTTAAACACAATGTGTCTGAGGAGTTTCCCCTCTGTTACTCCAAAAATAGACTTCTTAGGGTTTAAGGAAATACCATTCTAATGGCAGTGCTCTAGCACTTGTTGCAAGTGGCATACATGATCAGAATAGTTCTTTGAAAAGATAGTCAAGTCATCAAGGTATACCACAATAAACTTATCCATCTCATCTTTGAAATCTAGGTCCATTGCCCTCTAGAAGGTGACACCAGCATTTATCAAGCCAAAAGGCATTCTTCTATATGCAAATGTACCCCAAGGTGTGGTGAATGCAATCTTGTGTTGGTCTACTTCACCAACCTCAACTTGATTATATCCTGAGAAGCCATCTAGCATTGATAACATCTCTAAACTTGTCACTGTTTGGAGCACTTGATCCATAATTGGCAAAGGGTAATTATCTTTCAAAGATGACTGATTTAGATTCTTGAAATTTATACAAATGTGAATTTTGCCACTCTTCTTCCTTACAGGCACTATGTTTGCAATCCATGTGGAATGATAGATTGGAAAGATGATTCTAGCATTTAACATTTTTTGTATCTCAAACAGAATAGTACTTGATATTTTTGGATTGTATTATTTGGATTTTTGCTTATAAGGCATTGATTCAACCTTGAGAGGAATGTCATGGCATATTTTATTAGGTCTGAGAGACTTTAAGACATCATAAGAATATTCTAGGATGTCCATGTATTGATGGAGTAAAGTGGTGAACTTGAATCTTTCTTCAGGGGTGTAGCACTTACCAATGTTAACCATCTTGGGATTTTCTTTAGTAGTCAGATTTACTTGATCAAATCCCTGAGAGAAGCTTGAATCTATTTGCTATTGTTTGATGAATCTATCATGCTTGTTAAACAGATTCTCAAGAGAAACTAGGCCTTTGGAAATTTTATTTCCTTTTAGCTGTAAGAATTCTTCATTTATATCTAAACTAGATTGAGAGGCTGATTCATACTTCTGAGGTTCACTACCTTCAAAACGTAGTTGTTCAAAATTGTATTTTCATTCTAGGAAGGCAATGATTTGGTGATCATCATTGAATACTTTCCAATGATCAGCATTGTCAAGAACACTTGGTCTATAGACTAGCTCAATAGTATACCTATCTTCTTTGAAATCTGAGTGAGGAACTAAGAGAGTTCTTGAAACAGCAAGTGCATCAGCTCTATCATTAGATTACCTAGGTATGGTAGAAATGTTAAAAGCATCAGAGCTTTCAATTTGGTCCCAAACTAGGTTATAGTAGTGGCGTAATCTTTCATTCTTGGTTTGGTATAAGTTTCTCACCTGACAAACTACTAATTCAGCATCCCCTTTGGCATGAAGAAACTTGATGCCTTTTTCTTGAGCAACCTTCAATCCAAGCAACAAAGATTCATATTCAGTTGTATTGTTAGTGTTGCTAAATTTTAATTTGTAAGATGAAGGAAACATATCTCCTTGAGGAGATATCAACACAATCCCAGCTCCTGAACCGATAGAGGAGTAGCTACCATCAAATTTTAGAGTCCATACTACATCAGACACTGATTTTTCTTTAGACTTTCCTTTATTAGAGAGGGAAGATCCTTCTTCATTTGTATTGCAACCTACTAGTTCTTCTGCTATTCTAGTTGAACTGATTTTTTGGTTGACACTTTCAAGAATTTTATTAAATGTTTCATGAACTTCATTTGTAAATAGAAAGTAGTTACCCATACCTGAAGATTAAAAAATAATTTGAGCTTCAGGGGCTGATGTTTGAGTGATAATATACTTTGATTCCTTTTCAAGAAGCAACCTCTGCATGGTGCCTTTGACAGGGATCCTGGCTTCAGATAGATCCATGCTCAATTCTCCACCAACATCCTTGAAAAATTTTTGCCCAAACAAAATGCCATAGGATCTTGGGAAGTCAGCCACCAAGATAGTCATCTTGATTCTCTTGTTTGAAAAGGATACAAATGTAAATTGGGCATCCTTGATTTGTCCCAAAAATGGCACTTACTTGTTCTCCATGGAGAAACATCTTCCAAATGTCTTGGTTAATGTGAGATCAAGAGATTTATCTACTTTAGCAGGCATGACATTATTAGATGCACCTGAATCTATAATACAATTACTTAGCTTGTGACCATTTATTAATAGAGAAACATAGAAAGGTTCTATTTTACCAGGGGTAGCTGGAGGAGTAATGACAAGATTATTTAGAATGAGCATGTTCTTTGGGGAATAATGAGTTATTTTCTTAACCTCTTGTCTTATAGGGATAGTTTGGTTCTTGACATATTGGACCAACTTATCCAATTGATCAAGATTGGACTGCAAATATTAAAATTTAGACATTTATATTTTTGTCTTTTTGACATGATCAATTATGTCAAACGACTGAATTAGACTAGGAATAGAGGAAGGTATTTCAACCTTCTAAGTTTTAGGAGGGATGGGAGGAGGGTTGGTTTGTAAAATTGAAGTAGAAGGTGAAGGTGAAATTGATGTACTTACCTTTTGAGTGATCACCAGATCCTTTGATTGGAAAGGCAGAGTGATTCCACCCTTAGCAATTATAATTACTGGTTGAGGTTGCTCCTTTGTCTTCCCTTTATTAGCTTGTTGGACTGATTGGTTCTTGGACTTGGTAAACACTATATATGATCCATCAAAAGCTTCTCCTTTGCTTCTGGGTTCATCGTGGTAGTTCAAGAAACCAATGTGGGAGTCGCCAGCTGATTCTTCTTGATTTTCTACAAGGAGATTAGTGTCATTTTCTTAATTCAATTTAGGCTGGAAAGAGAACTCTGATTCTACTTTAAGATATCCCACTGCTGAATTGGTTGGAGGAGCTTCCAGGGCAAGTTTCCCTTGTGGGGAAGGAAGATGATTTTATTGCCCTTGATTCTTGGTAGCCTTGCCCTGATATGACTGATTTGGAAATGTCCTGCTTAGCATATCTCTGTAAGAAGGAGCGGAAGACATTCCTTACACCATTTTCTTTTTGAGAGCAAGTAACTCATTTGCCAACTTCTACACCATTGGATTTGTGGTGCTTGTAGATGAATATTCAGAAGATGATGAAGGTCTATTTATATTTGGATCTCTTCTTATCTTCCCTACTAAGATAAGATCATCTTCTACCTTGGTGGCCAAATGTTGAGCTGCAACAAGATCTATTTGAACAGCACGTCTCAAAAGAAAATTCACTTTAGGTAACTGAGAATTTACGAAGAAGCATTTGAGATTCTCAGCTATAGGTCAAGAAATTACAAGAATTCTATTCCTTAGTTTGTCAAATTTGGCTATGAAGTCCCTCATTGGTTCATGAGGCTCCTTCTTCATCTATGTGAGTTGAGCCAGAAGGGCATGTGCATCTTTTGCAGGTTTGAATCTAGCTTCAAACTTAGCTTTAAGAGTATTCTAATCAGTTACTGACCGAGCTTGTAGATGATAAAACCAATCCACAATAGCACCTTGTAATGTTTCTACAAATAGCTTGATTGCTACATCTTCACATTCTACTCCAATTATGCCAAGAGCTATACTGAAGGCTGTAATGTGTTCATCAGGATGAACTTTCCCATCACCATATAATTTGGGGAAATTCTTTCTTGAATTGCGTGAGAGCTCATGTAGAGGTGGAATAAGATTGAGAGGACCAAAATAATTACCCCAAGGGCCTTGAGCTGCCATTATATGACTATGAAAAGGAGGAATAACAAATCTTAGAGGGGTAATTATTGGCAAAGCTTTATCAACAACAAAAGTAGATACTTTGTTTGGCAATGGAGACTTGAATTTAGTAGGAGGAAAGCTCTTGGTTCGTTGGAGGTGAGTTGGTGAAAGAAACAGATCAAAATTACTTTGTTGTACCAACTTGAATACAGAGTCAACAATACCTTTGGCCCTTTGGCTTTGTGTATACCTTGAATCTGCCAGATTGTGAAACAAAAATGGAAAAGAATTGACCTTGCTTTAGTTTGAAGCTTGAGGCTTTAAACTGCGTGTTCTTTCCTAGTAGCTCTGGTTTTGTAGACCAGATAAAATAATAGAGGTGGAGGAAGATGGTAAGGATATAAATGGATAATGGGTAGAGACTGATGCAATCTGAAACTTGAGGTTTCAAAATGCACATAACTAATATCTCCAGCAGAGTTGCCAAAAACTATTGGTTAAATATTTTGTCGATCAACGTACTGATAAACAAAATAGGTCTGATCATCCAAAGTAGGAAGATTGGTCAGCCAAATGTGTAGGTTTACCACATCAAAAGGGGACTAATCTCCCCTCTCATCAAGCGGAGGTTCCCTTATAAATATGATATATATATATATATATATATATATATATATATATATATATATATATATATATATATATATATATATATATATATATATATATATAAACAAAAAATAATACTCAAGGGTAGGACAAACCATCCATCTCTCTTTTTTCAGAGATGATGCATGCAAATCAAAGGAGAAATCTTAAGGATAATGATTGAAAGCACTCCTCTTCTTTCATAAGTACCATTCAGCAAACCACAAGAATCTTCTTGGTAGTAATTACAAAATGTAAGCAAGGATGTAGTAACTAGCAAATTGAGATGTAACACAAAGTCTCCACCTGAATTGCCCAAGAGTGAAATACGAAGGGCAATGAGGGCATAAAGTCATCCTAAAGTCCTTTACATAAAAACAAAAAAAAATACACTAAAGACAATTATGGGGGCACAAAGTCTCTCCACAGTTGACTTTAGGACACCTTCCTGACTACTTTCACTAATTCTACTTGTTAAATTAAATGAATAGAAAATATATTAAGGAAAAAGACATAAGAATAGTTTCCCCAACAACAAAGATATCACAGCACAAAGTCTGAAAAGTCACTTGCTTTCTTATTCTAATAACAAAATATGATCAACAATCTAAGCTCAAATTCTCAATAATGCCTTTCAATTTGGGCAGAGTTTTGTTTCTGATAATCCGAGAGAGAGATCTTTAAGATAATAAAAGAGAGTCCCTTATATAGCCTCTTCAAGAAAAACTTGGGAACAGTAACACATCATGTTGCATTGAATTTTTTTAAGACATGCTGGAATTTAGGGACATTCACCCATTTGCTTTTCGCAATGCAGAGAAATGGGTCACGCTATTGAAAGTTTGCATCTTTCAATGTCCACTTGGTGATCTGATTCTACAAACATATTTGATGTTTAAATGTTTTTAGTCCTTCCTCATCATTCCTCTTTTTTTGGTTATTTGAATCGGGTCCTTGATTCAATTCAATGCTCTGTTCCTTAGTTGCTTTCTATTGGTCTTTTGAGAACCCTGCGAAAGATGACACTTAGCAGCTTTCGCTTGCTTCAGTAGCTTAATTAAGGTTCGCTACAATCCTTACTTAGCAAAAGAGATATAAAGGAAGAAACTGCAAACGTTGACACGTGGCAACTTCCATCAAGCTCTTAGCTATCTTTGATGAGAGACACGTGGCATGTTCCATTGCTTTGAAACTATCTCAATAGATGACATGTGGTGGCTTCTGCTATGACTTTTTGAGGGACACGTGGTAGTATTGTGGGTTTTCTATTTCTTCAAACTTTTCCTTTGGAGAAAAATTCTAAAGAAATTCTTTCAAACAATTTATCTGAAGGAATTTTCTCTTTTTCACTTTTATCAGGGAAACTTTTTTGAAGGAAATCCTTTTGCTCTTTTGGCCTTTGAATTGGTCATTTACTTATTTCCTACCCTCTGCAAGTGCTGTTTGAGCTCTAAATTAGCCTTTCAGGTTTTTACAATGGTTCACTATGGCTTCTGAGTGTCCTCTGAAAGGGTTGTTTGTCCCTTAGAAATTTACCTTTGTCAATTTTATGTGAATCTCAACACATGACACGTGGCAACATCCACTATGAAATAGGTGAGGACATGTGGTAACTTCCATTGAACTTGTAGAAGCTTTAGATGCCTTCTGAGTGTCTCACAAAAGGTGACACGTGGTGGCTTCCATCACATTTTGGAAACACTTGAGACTCATTTTAGATTATTGTAGACATTGACACATGGCACGTTTTGCTTAACTTACAAAGGACATGTGGTAGCTTCCGCTACTCTGAGAAGCAAAGTGAAATGAGGCTCAAAATATGACACTTGGCAGCATCCGAGGGGTTCTATCAGGCTTTTGTCTTTGGGATTTTGTTTGCCTTAGTCATTTTTTTGCCATGAGAATTCCCTTCATAAGGGCACTTGTGTCTTTGATGCTTGGGGCACTCCTTTGAACTTGTTGCTTGAACCGACCGATTGAACCAACTTTGGTTCAATAATTCAATGGTTCATTCCTCTATTTCCATTGACCGCTTGAGCTAAGCTTCTTTGACACAAGCCTCGTTGAACCCATTGAACCTTGAACCTGTTGAACCTTTTAAACGTTGAACCCGTTGAACCTTTTGAACCTTGACTGAAAAGCTTGAATAATTCCCAATTTTGAAAGCTTAGAACAATTTTTTGAAATGGGAAGAGAAATTTTGGTCTTGCAAGACCAAAAAATCTTATATGTTGTCCAAAAAATGAGTGACATTTTTTGGGTACAACATAGTAGACAACCAAGATTAAGTGTCTTTAACTAGACCTTATTTTCATCACTCCCTAGTCTGAGTGTATCAAAAAAATCTCTATACAAAATATTATTGCATAAAATCATAGTAAACATTGTATTATCTTCTTTCATAATTCATTAGTGTGTTAAATATTCCAAGCTTATGAGTGGGTCTGATAAATTATTAGTGCATCACCACAACATAGAATAGGTTTTACTTTATGCAGACTTCTTGTCCCTTTTCATCCCAACTATTTCTTAGGTATTATGGATAAATGTCCAAATCATGAAAATCTAAGGAGATAGCCACATAAAAAATCCTAGAGGTTTGGTCTAGATATAGGTAGCCCATAGCCTTAGACCACTCCCATATTAGTCCAAGTTTGAAAGTAGAACTTGAACATTCTTCCTTTTATCTAGGGTGCAACCTAGATATCTAACACCATCTTCACTCTTGGGCCTAGTTTGATTTGAATTAACTATCTTAGGTCTCCATACCCATTTTTGACCTTTCTCATTTATTCTAAAAGCTCCATATCTCTTATCAATATGAGAACCTACTTAAGTATAGTATATCAATATGACCAGTCTTATGACAATTGTATGAAATAGTAATACTAAACTTACCTTTGATATTATTGATACTTCTTCCATGATCTCATGATAAATTATTCCTTGAGGCCATTTTATAATCTTCACAAGACTTCAACTTGACATTGATTTGTTTAATCTCTACCTTCAAGAATATCAACTTAGATTTCAGTTTAGAACATTCTTCCTCTTTTGAACTCAGACTTGTCTTTACATTCTTTAGCTGAGTCTTGAGATCCTTGATGATATTTCTATCTTATTTGAATGCTTCAACCATTTACTAAAGCTTGGTTTAAAGATTATTCATCTCTCCTTCCCATTCCATAATATAATTGTCTTATTCTCTAATATTCTTAAAGATCATCTCATTTTCATCACCCTTGGAGTTAGAGTTACTCCTCCTTATCTTAAAAATACTAATATTCTCTTTAATACCTTTGACCATTGATTTTAATTCTTGATTCTCTTTCCTTAGCTAGTTAGCTATCTTGTGATTCTAGGATCACCTTCAAGCTACCAATCCTACACCAAAGATCTATATATAATACCAATTATTGGAATCACAACCACTGAGGGGGGGTGAATCAATTTTCAAACATTTCATTTAATTCCATTCATCATTCTCAAACTAGCATAGAGATATAACAATGCATAGAAAGATAATCACGCAAGCATGAAGTAAGTTATTAACACATGAACACCATAACTATGTGGGAAACCCTAATGGGGGACATAACCCCCTATCACATAATTTTTAATAATATCCTATAAATAATGAAACAATCATTTAATGAGGCACCAACCCCATAAGGAGCTCAAACCCTTACCTAGTCAAGTACCCACTCAACTAGTCTTTAGCAAGCACCTACTTGTAAGGAGACTCTAACCCCCTAAGTGAATTAGAACCAAGACAATGACTTCAAGGACACTTATGAAATCTCAAACCTATAAGACATCACCAAATCCCTTCTTGACTAAGCACCAACCCAACTAAGATAAGCTTGATCACCTCAAGATACCTTGTTACTCTCTCAACTGATGTTGACTTCTTGTTCATCTCTCTTTCTTCTATATCCTACTTTCACTCACTATCATATACCTATAACACACATATGATGTATCTTTATGGTATCTAAACATCCATAAACTCATTAAACTCTCCTTAGTCTTCTACCCCTCTCAAACAACCTTCTAGGCTCACGCACTCAACATGCCTCTTTTAGGCTCATTAGGTTAATTGACCTTGTCATCCACCTATAAAAACTTTGTTAGATAATAATCATGGTTTATTTATTATTTTTATGTTCCTTAATGACCTAATACTTCTCCTTAAATAGCTCTTTGTTTTTCTTCTATTATCTTCTCATTAACTAGCTCAAATAGGCTAATTATGCCTTACTTATATATCAAACACTTGTTATTACCCATCTTGGTTGGATAATTTTTTTTAATTCCTTATATAACTCTTGGAATAGGTTATTACACACATTTCACACAATAAAAATTCACCATATAGGTCAGTCATACCCTTTAAGGGACAAAACCCCATTAGGGCTAAAGGAGACCTAGTGCAAATAGGTCTGTCTTAAGCACACATTACCAATCTGACCTATTAGACCACCTTAATTATCTATAAATTATTGAAAGACATCACATATGCCTTCAATATTCCATTTATAATATCCTCATATTTTCATTCCATCTATAAGTCCAATTCACCACTTGAACCATGTTATTAGGCCTACTCGCCATTAGGCCTTCTCATTACCTGAAAGTCTATATCACAAAATAGAAGCATACAATCAATTTTATCAAATAAACATATAATAAAATCAAATAAATAAAGTATCCATGACTTCATGGTCTCTACCATGTCCATTGGACATCACCAAATAGGCCGAAAGGCCTCAAACTCACTCTTACAACATGACCATTTATAACAGTCAAATACTGCCAAAGGATTTCTCAATAACCAACATCTTGATAAGAATTGGAATTTTATGTAGAAAATTTCTTCTAGTCCCCTTTATCAATAGGTATTTTGCGGTGTCAAATAAATATAACCATGAATTTTAAATTTTATTATATATCTATACTTAGTGATTTGTATCTAGTGATCGATCACATGGGTCCAAGCAACCTCCAAGCTCTGTAATTGTTCAATTAGATCATTAGTCCATTAAATTTCATATGTATATCTAGTTTAGAAACAAAAATTTCCAATCAGTCCATCCATACAGCAAGTAGGCTAAAAATTTTGCACTAGAATATTTTGTGTACATCACCATACAGATGATGATCTGTGAGTTCCTTTTCGGTGCACCCTATCCTTCTCACCTCTTTTCATGCTAACTTAGATATTTTCCAATCCCACCATTCTTCCAAATCCCTATAACTTGGTAACCATCAGAGCATATATTTTATTTATCAACCCATAACATGGTCCATGCTCACCACACCATTATAATCAAAGGTTCATAGCTTCCTAGAACTTGCTAATTATGAGGACAATTGTGGAAGAGGTAATAGGATCTAAGTTGGTAGAAGCACAGATTCCTAAGGACCTATAGTATAATTACCAAAACCATAGATATTTGGACTAGTGTGATTCTCATATGAATTCCTTTCTAGTTAAAAATATTGATTAATCAATTACTACATAATTTAAATAGCCACATGCCTACAAAATCTTTATATATAGTGCTACCTTATCATAGACAATACAAAAGTATGTGGAAATATTCCAAAACAAGTTTGATAAAACAATCATACAAATTGATAATTCTTACATATGGATCAATTCATTACATATAACTTATACAAAAAGTCTCTTAGAAATGGTCCAAAATCCATTATTCAATGTCTATCCTCTTCCCAGTCTTCACAGCTTACATATATACATACTTTACTATCTCTATCTTAGGTGCATGGTTAAAATAGACTACATTTTGAATTTTCAACAACTCTGACTTCAATATAGACTTCATTAGTTATAAAAACATGAATCCATGTAATCTATTCAAAATGGAATATAGTTTATGACTAAGTATCATATGTATTCTAACCAAGTAGATGGCTGACATGTATTTATGCTATGATGGCACCCTATAGACTATTTACATGTCGTTATGTTATGATGACACCTTGTATACATACTATCATGCTAACAACATTATTCAATGCTCGAAACATCAAATCAAGATTAATAGAGAGGTTCTAAATCCACCTTAGTCCTCTCAAGCTTTTTGGGTAATAACAGAGTCAACAAACCTCTTAAAACTCTTTGAATCATCTCACACATGTTATTTATGCACTATTGTAGACCTAAAAACCTTTTGAATACCTTAATTCATATATTCTCAACTACTATGGTAATACAAACAAGGATATACATTCATACCTCTATCCCACATGAAGTCTCAAATAGACCTTATATCATCAATAGGTCTCATCAACATATTTTTTCTTATCATAAGACCTTGACAAGCCACCATAAATTTTTTTACATGATTAATGCCTCTATGAAACTTAGATAGAGACAACCCATTCCATAGAGGTTAGAACAAAGTAAACTCAGAGGATTCCCACATCTCCTCTCTCACCTCCTTGATCATCTAGAAATTATGAAATTGATTGCTTTCATTTAGAATCCTTTTGGGCTTGTCAACCTTCTTTGCCTGACTATCCCCTAATCCATGATGTTGTTCATATTCTCAACTATTGAAACTATCTTCTTATTTGATTCTTTCTCTACTACATCAAGTAATCTATCTTCACTCTTAGGCATAGTTTGATTTGACTTAACTATCTTAGGTATCCATACCAATGTTTGACCTTTCTCACTTAGTCTAGAAACTCCATATCTCATATCATGACTTCAGAACATACTTGAGAATAATATAGCAATATGACCAGTCTTATGACAAATGTATAAAATAGTACTACTAAACTTACCTTTGATCTTATTTATCCTTCTTCCATGATCCCATGACAACTTATTCCTTGAGGCCATTTTGTAATCTTCACAAGACTTTAACTTGACATTAATTTTTTAAATCTCTACCTTCAAGAAGATCAACTCATATTTCAACTTAGAACATTTTTCCTCTTTTGAACTTAGACTTGTCTTTACATCCTTTACCTGACTCTTGATATCCATGATTATCTTTTTATCTTATTTGATTTCTTCAACCATTTCCTCAATTTTAGTTTGAATATGACTCATCTATCTATCACATTCCATAATATACTTGGATTATTCTCTAAGATTATTAAGGATCATCTCATGTTCATCACCCTTGGAGTTAGAGTTACTCCTCCTTGTCTCAAAAAGACTAATCTACTCTTTAAGACCTTTGACCATTGATCTCAATTATTGATTCTCTTTCCTTAATTGCTTAGCCATATTATGATTCTAAGATCACCTTTAAGCTATCAATCCTACTTCAAATAAATATATATAATACCAATTTTTAGAAGCACAACCACTGAGTAGGGTTGAATCAATGTGCAAACATTTCATTTAATTCCATTCATCATCTCAAACTAGCATAGAGATATAATAATGCATAGAAAGACAATCACTTAAACATAAATCAAGTTATAAACACATGAATACCATAGCTATGTGGGAAACCCTAATGGGGGATAAAATCAAATATCACACCATTTGGACTACTTTCCTATAAATAATGAAATAATAATTTAGTGAGGCATCAACCCCACAAGGAGCTCTAACCCCTACCTAGTCAAGTACCCACTCAACTAGTCTTTATAAAGCACCTACTTTCAAAGAGGCTCCATCCCCCTAAGTGACTTGGAACCAACCTAGCCACTTCAAGGACACTTCTAAAATCTCTAACCTTTAAGTCATCTCCAAATCCCTTCTTGACTAAGCACCAACCCAGCTAGGATAAACTTAATCACCTCAATACACCTTATTGCTCTCTCAACTAATGGTGACTTATTATTTAGATCTATTTCTTCTCTATCCTACTTTAACTCACTATAATATATCTATAATAGACATGATGTATCTTGATGGTCTCTCAACATCCATCAACTCATTCATCTCTCCTTAGTCTTCTACCCCTCTCAAACAACCTTCTATGCTCACTTGCTCAACATGCCTCTTCTAGGCTCATTAAGTCAATTGACCTTGTCATCCACCTATAGAAACTTTTTTGGATAATTTTAGACACCTAAAACTAGTCATTAATAACCCTCAATTAGGATTTTGGCTAGTTTCCATCTAAAATGCATAATTTGGCCTGAAAACACTAAAATAGGCTAAATAATGTGAAACTAACATATTCAAGTGCTGATTTTTCCCACAATATCTATAAATGGGGAAATGAGATTTATGGACCATCTAGTTTTGATTAGATCAGTCTGAGTTAAAATGCCAAATTTGCACCTGGGTGCTTTAGATTGCTCTTCCTTATCAAATATTTTGCACAGGACTCATGCCTTTGTTATTTGTTTTTGGCAACATCCTAAATGAGAATACGCATCTAATGCATCTAATGTGGACTTCCAATTCCAATCTAGTCAAATTTAGGACCAATAACAAGGCATTATGATCAATCTGAGTAATTTGTGCATAAGGTGATTAATCATGCTTAAGAGGTAATTAACCCAAATCAAGGCCTAATCAAAAATTCCATGGAGACTTGTTGAATAATTTATTTTGGAAATGAATATTGAATATCTACATCACCAAGTGACCTCATTTCTTGGGAAGACAACCCTAGGCCATAAATTCCATAAATATCAGGATTCATGCCTCCCATGCCTTATCAATGCCTTCCGTAATTATATCCCTCCATGCCTCTTAATTTCCCCTTCTTCCAATGTCATGATGAGGATAATTATAAACTTAATTCTAAAAATTGAATTAATCCTCAACCACACATCTCAATCTTGAGATGGATGGTTTAAGTTGATTCTAGCCAAATCTAAAAATCTATAAATAGGAAGGCCTCACAACATCATTTCTAAGCTTAATTAGTGCAAAGTTATAATTTAGGATTGGTTCTAAAAAGCTTCAAGAAAATAGTGTTATAATTCCAAATTAATTCCAAGCTAAGCCAAGCCATAAGCCAAAGGTGCCAAGGAGAGATGGAGGTTGTCAAGCTTCCATTGGTAATGACTTCATGAGCACA